>CM075854.1:103890334-104490334 GCA_037975125.1 Latrodectus hesperus
TGTTGTAATTTATGAATCCAGCGAATGAATTAATAACTCGAGGTTCTATATGAATAGAATTCTTTTTTGTGTGTACCCAATTCTTGTTCAGTATTGAGATAGCTACAAAGGAATGGAATGAAATATAGGTCAGGATGTTAGTCTTTTGCAAATTTAAAGGCTTTGTGTAATCTCGAAATTTAGATTAACCGTAAGTAATGTTGGTTTGAAGACACTATAAAGTTGTTTATACATAATGCACATGGATCCGAACTCTGCTTGCTTCAAGAAGAGAAGACTTCCTGTTAAAGTTGGCATCGATATGCAACTGTTGAGGGTAGGGAAAATGCAGTGGAGCCTCTTTATTTCCCCTCATTTTTTAAATAACGATACTTACTACTTTTATAGTTGATTATAGGAAAAAATATTGTTTTTCTTTTCTGTAAGATCATAATTTCTCTTTTTCCACTATGCCACAGATTGGTAATGCAGTGGAAAATAGAAAAAAACTTCAATTTCATGCTTAATAGCTTTGTAACTGAATAAAATATATATTTCGAAGTGTTTTGCAACTTATTCGATTTTTTTTAGTTGATCAAATATGCGAAGATTCATTTTGGTGTAACACCACAACGGACAAAACAACACAATAGCCACAAAAATAGTGTTTGAACAAAACCAATCTAATAGCACGTATCCCTAAAAATAGTAAATATCATTACTTTTCAAATCCCAATTTTCCTTCGAAGTTAGTCATAAGTAAAAAAGGTAATACGCTTTTGAAATTATTATGATAGAAATGATAGTTTTTGGTAAAATAAAACATTTCCGCATTTTAAATACAGAATAATAAATGTATAACACTTTTTGAGCATCAAGAAGATTAATCTAATTTACGATAGATGTACATTAAATATAAATTTGAATCAGGTTATAAGCACAATTAACTGGGAGATAGCTTTCTTAAAAATATTCTTTGCTCTTGGAAGGATTTGATTCAGTTTTATAGGGGTAAAATTAAACATAAATTTGATGCATGAGAGCACAAATTGGATGAAAGAAAATGTGGAAAGTTTAGAAGAGAAACGAAAAACATTTCTTTACATCTTTTATTTTCCGTCTATAATAACTTCAAAAATGACAAATTTCCATACAAATAAGATGTTATCAAAAAATAACAAGCTAATAGAACAATATAAAAAGAAGAATTTGCCAGAGCAATTAATGAAAAATAAGTCTTGTTGATACATAAATCAAAAAGCACATATATTGTGACAGAAAATATATCAAATAGGGTTGAACATCAATAAATGGATTCAGTTTGCTTTCTGTGCAACTCAGGCAATTGCTCACATAAAGTTAATTTCCAAATGAATTGATATTTAATCTACTATTCAAAATTTCCTCTGTAACAATATTTGACGATATCAGTTACTTTCTGAAGTCAGTAGGGGATATGCATTTACTCTAAAAAACTTTTAAAACTAAATACGGTTACTAGTTAAAGCAAGATTCAGCGAAATAAAAAGTAACTCAGGATATGAACGCAACTTATATAGTTGACATAAAAATTCCTATTTTTTATTTCCCCAGAGATTTCCTTCGGAGTTAGCTTCTGACTTTATCAGTCCTACTGGTTTGAATTTGCAGTATAATGGGGTTCTACACTAAGCATATACTGATTTTTGCACCAAGTATGTTTAATTAATGAAGAATTGGGTACAAATTTATTAATGAAGGATTGGGTACAAATACAAAATTGGGTACAACTAACGGAGTTAGCTGTACCCAATTTTGATCCCAATCAGAAAAAATATCTGAATTCAAGTAAAAAAGGAATCAAATGTTAATGCATTAATGAAATTTGCATGTTCCAAATGTTTTGTTAGTAAAAATGATCTTTTTAAACAGAACGAAATTCAAATGAAGTTTTCCTTAATAAAGGCATTTTGTAAGAGTTAAAGAAATTTCGTTTTCAAGGACAAGCAATGATGAAAACACTGTCATTTCAAACGTCATTATTTCCACAGGGAAATTTCCTTCCTTTTACATCAAATATTTTGAAAACTATCGGCTACATATATATGAAAAATTAAGAAATCACCTGAAAGATATATTTTTCCTCCAAATAATTTCAACGAATAAATACACAACTTGTTGAAATTATTTCCATATTAAACTAATAAGTTTAAATTTGAAAGTATTATAATTTCGAAAGGATATGATCTCAAGTTCCAGTTATTTTCAGTAACTATGTTAATTGGTATCCTTAACAATGTAACAATATCAGATAGAATAGAATTGATATATTTGATTCAAAACTGACTTTAAATGCGATACGGAAGTGACTATGAAAATATAATCGATTCAAAAGGACCCATTAATTCTCATTATCCTCCAGTATATTTTATATGCTTGAATAGAAGATGTTATTCAAAGAAGAGATAAATAGAATTTAGACACTTGATTAAAGGAGGTTTTAGGAAAAGTTCAACGAGGAAAACTAGCATAGTTGAAGAAATAACAGAATAGTTTATTAATTACCGATAATTTCTGTTCGATGACTTACAAAATGCTGAAACATTAACTGTAACCATAAAGGAATTTTTGAAAAAATGCAAAGATTTTCAGATTTTTTAGATTCTATGTTATTTTAATTAAATATTGGTTCTTGTATAAAATTTCATATTCTTGATCACTTGATTTATACTTTGGAAATTGATATTATAAAATTAAAATCATTCAAAATATTAAAATTACACAGTTCTTGCAATTAGAACTAACGTCACTAACAATGCAGAAGCTGGTTAGTTGGTTGGGTTTTATGGCGCAAGGTCTAAAAACGGACATGCTGCGCTAAGTACGCGCAGTAATGCAGAAGCATTTTACAGATAAATATGACATCTTCTATCTCTTCTTATCGGTTAGGGTAAAATGAATGCATTCTTAATTTTTGAAAATGAAATTCACGAATAGTGAATTTTTGGAACATATTCCGCATTCATAAAGTTGTCATTAAGTTCCAATAAGGAAAAAATGAACCTCGTGACAAAATGCATACATCCTGTCGAATTATAGTGAGGATATTTTAAGCCATTAAATAATGCATTATGTAAATGTCTTTTGTTTGATTCTTTTGTGGACGTTTACAATAATTACTCGAACTAAATTATAGTTTATTTTCTCCTTTGATGTATTTCCGGGATATAACTTCAATGTCAAACGAACTTATTTATAAAAAATTTTTTCAAAGTTTTGGTTTTTTGCAGGATAGAAGATTCTTCAGCCTATTAACGTGGAATGAGGTGTGTAGGGAGAAGCTGTTTTTAGTGTAAAAGATCAGAACTTATATTGTGTGCATATTTTTTCAAAATTTCCAGGAAATTCAATGAAAAAGAGTATATTCAACTGATAATTAAAAATTTAGGATTTTCTAATTTAAAAAAAGTTGTTATGTGTTCCTTTTTTCAAAAGGACCAAATTTTTAATTAATTTCTATTTTTGAAAGTTAGAATCCCTATCTAGATAATGTATGACGCTTCGTTCTCCCATTACATTCCTTACATATTTTTAAATTTAATACGTAATATAATTTTTTATAAATATGAGGAGGAGTTTTGAAATGATATAATAAATAGTTTACAATTACAAATGAGCAGTATTTATGTAATGGATTAATAAATATTAATAATATTTTATATACATTAAAAATTACTTAAATTTTCTACGTAGCGTCAAAGAAAGTGAGCTGGAATATATATGTGAAATAAGATAGATTATTAATAGGTTTGTTCGTGCATACGTAAAATATTACAAATTTGGACGACAATAATGATTAATTAAATTACATTTACTCTGGAATCTGTTCATTACAATATAAAATAAAATACTTTTTTGTATTTCATTATATTTATTCAATCCACAACGTGCATTCTTTTTTTATATGCTATATTATACAGTAAAATATTTTCGAAATAAAAATTTAAGATCCAAGCATTTGAAAGGGACGTAAAATTTCTTTAAAAAAATAGCTGTAAAAGTTTCGTTAAAAATGTTAGAGTAAATGAGCGTAATTTAAAATTACTAGACCGTTATAATGGCGAAATATAATAATACTTTATTAAACTTAATGAGAAATAAAAACTTAAAAGAGTTAATTGAAATTATAACAGCATCTTGTGTTCTAACCAGTGTGTTCAGCGTTTAATAAAATCTCAACTGTAGAAAAAGACAATATATTTCATTTTCTATAATAAGAACATTAAGTCATTTCTATTTTAAACCTTCATCTTCTTTTTAATGCACCCAAATTTGGGTTAGACTGCAATGGAAGGTTGACTTTAGTCAGAACTCCAAATAAGAAATCATTTAAAAGTAAATATAATGAAGTTTAAATTAGTTGTGGTTAAATAAAATCTCTTATTTCATTAGGATAAGGTAAAGCAATTTGTTTTCGTGAGATGAGCAATTTGATAATAAAACATTATAATTCGTAAGTTTTCAGAGATGAAGGAAAATATTAAGATTGAATTTTACATGAAATCTCAATATGTTGCTATAATAGTGAAAGAATTAAATCTATCTTTTCACTTCACTTAAAGGAGTAGTTCAATAAAAGAGTTGAATATTTCATTGGATCAGCAGAATATACTCAGTCAAATATATAATTTGCCTTTAAAATAATGAGTAATAGCTTTTCTGTATCGAAGAGTCCCTTGAAAATGCTATTTTTATCTTCCACTAAAGCCCTGTGATAGAAAATAGGAAAAGTCTGTGTTTGTATGACTAATTTATTCAATGTCACTTCAAATGACCGCTTGATTAAGTTAAATTCCACACAAGGATCTCAAAAGGGAAATATTGGATATTACAATAGCTTATAACACTACATTTCTACTGTTAAGAAAGAATCCTAAAATAAATGAAAATTTTTCTTCTTTTTTGGATTTTTGCTTAACTTTTTTTAAGTAGACATAAGTGAATGCAACGAACACAGTCAGATATAAAATAACTTATTTCTAAAATAAAATAAAATGATTTCTTTCATTTTTGTGGGAGGCATTCCTGTTTAACATTGCAAATAGAAATACATGAATGCAACAACAGCCAACAACAACAACACCTAACCTCAAAATAAAAGAAAACGATTTTCTTCTAATTTGAAATTTATCTTAAATAGTTAATTTAGAATCACACGTATCAGAATTTTTTACTGGTTTCTGAATGTTCAAAATTCATTAAAAGCCTAAAGTTCCAATCGATTTATTGATTGCCAAGATGAAGATACATATTTTTGATAGAGTATTAAAGTCTAAGCGTGAATCAAAACATGAATAAACGAAACCAAAATTGCTGCACGATTTGTAAGGGTTTTAATAGGAATTAAAACTTGGTAAATATAAACTCTGAAAATATCTGTTGTAGTTGTTGTTACTAATGACACTTGGACAAGCCAAGCTCGCTATGTCTTGGCTATGCAAATTTAAGTCAATAGGCAGTGTCTTTCGTTTTAATCAGAGCATCATGAAGGTGAAAGTATGACTTTGCTCTACACACATGCCATAGGTACCCGTTTATAAGGTAGGCAACCATTCACCCCCCATTCATACAAGGAAAGGACAAAGACAGGATAGATAGAGAGAGAAAGTGCATCCATGCCCGAACATTCGGACCCAGGACCTCCTTATCCGCAGTCAGGCACGCTGACCACTAGACAAGTTGGTCGGCTGAAAATATCTTTACAATCGAAACTAATTTCACTTATTAAAATCTCACTTTATAATATTTAAAGAAACGTATGGAACAGTATTAAAGCATATACATCTTTTGACAGCAATTGTATAATTTATGCAAATTAAGCTCTAAGACCATTCCAAGTTTTCGCAGACAAGAATGCCAGTAATATCATGAGTGTGAATCGCGATTTCTATCGAACTCCCACTATGAAAGGAGGTATGTCTCTTTCAAACTCAACTCAGGACATCGAGATAAATGATATGAGATAAATAATGAGAGAGATTCGCTTTATCCCTGTCAAAACATCAGAATAAAGAAACTCGTTGCAGGTGTACAGGATTCATTTAGATATTTTGTATTGTTTTCCAGGAGTGAGCATTGTTAATACTGTTAAGCCTAAATAGCTTTTTCAAAGTTAAGCTTGTCACGCAGTTTGTCGATATTTCTTTAAGTTTATCGATCATATATCAATTATCTTTTACAGAGAGAAAATGATTACTCAAATAGACTAATTTATAGTAGTTTTTCATCTAAAACTACCCATTTAAATTTAAATCTGTATAAATTTAAAGTTACTAAAATAGTGTGAAAATATGAAAACTTTGGATTATTTTCTGATTTGGAGTAAGGAAAAGCTAAAATTATGCCATGGATTTTAGGTATATTAAATTATTGCCATGTATATTATGTTATATTTTATTTTATTTATTTGTTACATTACATATATTCAGACTTGTATGCTTGATTCTTGAGATCCGCTTGTAAGTCTTCGTCAATAATAGGACAAATAGCACAATGACAGATGTACAACCACAGAAGATAACGAAGAAAACACCCAGGGCCACGGTGGGAATCTAACCCACACTCCTACGCTCTCAAGCGATTAGCGGAGTGATGCTTTGACCACTCAGCCGCGGAGCGCCCTATGTTATATTGTAATGCATTTATAGATTTTATATACTTTTAACTCACATACAGTTTTCTAATTAGCTATCTCATAAATTTTTAAGTTTACGAGCTTTAGCACAAATTGTTATTTATTTATAAGTATTTTAAGAAATTTTCTACACATTTTTAAATTTTTTTTTTAAAAAAAGATTATTCTGTCGAAGAATTACCATTTCCACTTTTGATTATAATTTCCTATTTATATCTGTAAGTATGCTGATGGAAGAAGACATCAACTTTTAGGGAGCTTGCGAACAATCTCTTAAGGTTGCCAAAACATTTTCGATAGTTCTTTTAAGATCACTTAACCTTTGAAATTATTACAAAGCAAGAAAAGCACCTTAAAGAAAGGGATTCTGTGAGGTATCATAGTTAACGTCTAACATAAGTGGGAGTAGAAAAACCACATCATTCGAGGAAACGAAAAGAAAATCTTGTCTACATTTTTTTCCATATGCCTTTGATAAAATGTCTTTACATAATAAACTACTCGGATAATAATTTTTTTATTTTATTTTTTAGTGAATGTCAAGATGTCGGACTTGGTCTTAAAAAAAGCGAAAATACTCCCTTTACTAATGGCTCTTTGTCTTTTCTTGGGAGTGTGTCTTCCTTATCTTTTCACAGTTGCTGCAGGAAATGTTGAGATGTTTTTACCTTATATCAGGTAATTGGAAACACTTTTTTATAATCTCACATTGTCTATAAATGAAATATTTATTTTTAAAATTTTCTTATGAAATATACGAATACTTTAAATTTATGCATAAGTGTTCATTTAATTATAATGACTTAAAGTCACAAAAAAAATATCTTTACATAACTACAAACATTTTAACAGCTTCATATCACGTTTGCAAACCTTACTAATAAGTTACCTTAATAAAAGAGGAAAAAATAAGCATTAGTTCTAAATAATTAAACTGTTAATTATTAAAAAAGTAGCCTTTCACACAGTCATATATATATATATATATATATATATATATATATATATATATATATATATATATATATATATATATATATATATATATATATATATTATATACAAGGTGATCATAATTAAACTGCAAATTTAAAAACGCTGTAAAAAAAGAACCACTGGTCAGAAAGACCTAAAATTTCACCAGAATGTACTTCAAGCAGGGCGATTTTGTTTAGCGAGTGAAAAAAATTAGGAAAAAAGTGGCCAACAGATGGCGCTGCACAGGCGGCTGTAGGTTAATTACATGAATTCTGACATGAACGATAATCAATTGTGGATGTAAGCTGAACATTAAACCAGTTGTGCTATTGTAAGTCAAGCAGATGTTGTGGCACTCTTGGTGTAAAGCTTATTCAGAGCGAAAAGGTGGTGCCAAATCGAATAGGAAAAAATCGGTTTTTAATTGTCCTTAGTCTTCTTCAAGAAATTTTTAATATGGTGTCCACCATTTTCTGTTAGGAGGTGTAAACATAAAACGGTATTTTCCACAGCAGCTTGGAGTGTATCAGTGCTGATGTTGTTAACGTGCTGAGTAATGCGGAATTTCAAATCCGCTAAGATGTCTAGTGGAGCACTGTGTGTACACAACATTTTTCAGAAATCTCCAGAGCCAAAAGTCACAGGGAGTGATGTTCGGTGATCGTGGCGGCCAGGGAGTTGGAAAATGTCGGTTGATAATACGGTCATTTCCGAAATGGCGTTGCATCATCAACGACCATTAACGAGAATTCAACCTACTCAGCATTTTATACAAGACGATAATTTGCATATAACCACCTGTGCAGCGCCATCTATGGACCACTTTTTATCCTAATTTTGTTTCCCATGCCTAACAAAACCCCCCTGTTTGAAGTACATTCTGGTGAAATTTCAGGTCTTTGTGACCAGTGGTTCTGTTTTTACAGCGTTTTTAAATTTGCAGTTTAATTATGATCATCCTGTATATATATAAGTCATATATATATATATATATATATATATATATATATATATATATATATATATATGGATTAATTAGTAATTTCGTGCATATATATAGCTTTGCTTTTACAATTAACCCATTAAAAAGCTATACCAGAATAATTGTACTTTATCAACGTGAACAAAATATGGTGTAAAAAGTAAATAAAAACTCTGAATTTCATAGTTCATTTCACTTCTGAACTGATATATGAAGGTAAATTATTTTAGAGACTAAATCCATTAAATTATTTTAGGGACAAACCAATGAAATCAAGCACAATAACTAGAAGTTTAGAGCTAAAATAAATGTTGCAGTTTTAAAGCGCTATTCATTATTATGACATATAATTAAGGAAATATGGTCTGGTCACTTTTCTTTTTAAAGGCAATTTATTATCTCATACTTGATGAATTCTATTATATTATTAAAACTAATAAATTTAATGCCACTATTTTTTCTAGCCATGCTGCAGCATTTCCTCCTCAATCAGCTTTCATGAGTATATTCACAGCGGTTGGTACATTTTTTGGTAAGTCACGATATTTTCGTAATAACAGAGTCTTTTTCCCATTATACAAATGAAATTGTTAATTAATAACACTAGGACTTAAAATTGAGCAAACTATTTATGCTAAATATGAACTTCTAATATAGAGAGGATTTATAAAATATAAATCTTCCATGATTATTTTACTAACTGTGCAAAATTTTTTATGTTCTTATTGTTTCCAAATTTTCCTAAATATTTGAAATGCTATTAATAATTGCAAAAAGTTTATAAGAAAATATAAATTAATTCATAGTACGTTTTATAACTATCACACTTTTTAACGGTATTTTCTATTGCATTTATTAATTCCAAAAGGAGCTCTAATCCTCTTAGACGTTTAAAGAATACACTTAAAAAATTAGATGAGAGAGCACATGCTTCGATGAATTTAAATGGATACTATCACTAATTTTAATATATAGCAATCGTAATTTAAACCGAATCCGGAAATAGAAAACTTTCAAATAAATTACCATGGTGACAAAATCAGAAAATGATAAAAAAAAAAAAATCGTGACCATGCAGAAGTTTGGTTTTTATCTTTGCATCGGTTGTACATTTCAAATGCTCCGTTATTGTCTTGTGAAAAAAGTGATTTGAAGAGTCATGAAATCAGGATTTATTGAAATGTATAGTTTGGTATATTGACATATATATATTGATTAAGGCAAAAAAAAGCATAGTAGATATTGTTGAAAACGATGGGAATATCATTTTAAGACTATAGAATTGGCTCCAAGAAATAGGGAATTTCAGGCGTCGACTAGGTCACAGTCGTCCTGTGCTTCCACGGCAAACGATGACCAAATCTGGTTACAGATCATCGAAACTTAATGAAAAATGCTTTGCAGCTGATAAAGCAGTTTCATTTGGAAATAAAATGAAGTTTCTTTTAATTCAAACAACCCAAAATAGGTCTTATCATGGTGGTCTAAGCAAGTTACACAATCATGTATTTTATTGACCTCGAGGCACCATATGGACAGAAGAAAATGGTCGTAAATTAGAAGCAGTGCCAACTGATAAAATCTGGATTCAGTATAAAGTTGTAAAGTTTGGCACTAGATACTTTTTCGGGGAAAAGTCACTTAAATAAACCCATTTTATTAGAAAAAGATCAAATTAAAAATGAGGTAGGCTGGTGCTATGTATTTGAATAATGAGTTTTTGGATCTGCTTATCAATAAAACTAGTAATTCTACTCTTCAAATTTATGTAGACAGAATAGAGTTCTCATCTCACTTTATAATGCAGTCATTGCTGATTCCTTACTTTTAATGCATGGCTTCACACAACTCGTTTTGTGGAAAACATGCTTTAAGTTGAAGTGAGCAGCATGTTTTCTCGACAAGCGTATATGGAAGAGAAAAGCTCGAACACTTTTTGTTGTCTCGGAGTTGCAGCTTACACTTCTTCCGAAATGGAACAGTACTCCTTAAGACATATTGATAACTTAATCACATCCATTCATAACAAGTTTAAACGCTTGGAGGAACAACAAACCACATTAAGCATTTAGCTTCACTTCCAAACAAAACGATTTTTGTCCTTCAGGTAGAACCAATTTTTTTATTTTGCAGTACCTTTCCTGTTCTTCCAAACAACGAAACTTTCAGTTCGAAAAGAGCACGAGCCATAGAAATCATTTTCAGTCAAATTCTGAATAGTTTGCTCTTGTCATTTACATAAAACTAAGTTTTCGAATTTTTTTTTTTTATCATTCCGAACAAATAAATGAGCCCTGCAATTTTTTTCTTTTGATTTCTGTAGAACATTTTGTAAATAAGTATTCTCAATAAATTATTAATGCACACAGGCTTATTTTCATTACTTTTGTGCAATATATTCGTACATCATATTAATATATCAGCATTTTGTTTTGGATGATTGTCTTTTTTTGACAATCAGAGACGAATAAATTTTTCACAATAAAATATTCTAAGTAAATTCTTAATTCTTACATTCAAAATTACTTATGTTAATAAAAAAGCAATAATATCACCTCATTTAAAGCTGAATTTATATTTTAAATGCAATGAAATTTTATTATTTATTGAAACTTATTCATTAACTAGTTGTATGCATAAAGATATAAAGGGTATGTATAATTACTTTTCCTTTAAAGTACATGTCGCTTCAAGTTCTTGAAAAATTGCGTTGAGAAACAGGTAAATAAAATTATATCTAATTTATCTGTTTTGATATACAAAGCATCCAGAGAAATTATTATTTCATCCGGGTTGGAACAATCATTTTTTGTGGCAAATAGGTTTGACCTTGTAAATTAACATAATTTGTTCTATGACAGTAAGTATTTCAATGTAATTTCATTTCACAGTTATTGTCCAGCTATAAATTTTAAATAAAGTGGTGAAAACAAAGTTAAAATGTTTTTTGAAGGAAATAACCTAAGTTTAATATCTTTATTCAAGTTTTCTACATCATAATAAATTAAACTTGTGTGCGTGTGTGTTATGTAAACATTTTTAAATCAAAAGAATTAATTATTAAAATTTGCATTCATAAATATCACTCCATTCTCCTTTTTATTTGAACTTTGTCATTTCTCTACTATTTTTAAACAAGTAAATAAAATGATATTTTCTAGAAAATAAAAATAATTAACTTTTCAGAAAGTTTGTCTAATTAATTTTATTTCAGTCGCATATATATATATATATATATATATATATATATATATATATATATATATATATATTGTTGCTTCATTTTCAGAAATAATGATAGATGAAGTTTAAATTATTTAATAATTGTTTTCAAATAACAAGAAAATACTATTTATATAATTACAAATGAATATCAAATAGTAATCTAACATCATTTTAGTGAATAATTCAAAGTTGATTTTCAAAAATCAGATAGTACGTCTTCCTCTCGGCTTTTCTTGTTGTTCTCTCTCTTCCTCTCTATATGTCCAATGGCCAACTTGATATGAATGGCCCTCTGGTGTGTAGTTTTCAATCCGACAATCTGCCATTTTAACGACAATAACTGACCTCAGCATTCGTCTAAAATCAGAACTTCCTGAAATGAAATGAATAGGAACTGTAAAATGTTCGAGAAAAAAATAGTAAGCAGCGTTGTCAATTCTCGTCTATATCATCGTCATTGTTCTCCTAATCTGAGATTCCGTCGTGGAGGGCTCCTTCATCTTCATCTGGTTAGAGAATCGATGGCGGCATCTTTACTCTCGTCATTGGCCGTCTTCATAGAGAAACGTCTTGAACACATCTCAGTTATTACTTTTTAAGGAAAAAGTAACATTCTGAAATAAAAAGTTTTAGTTTCAAAAAGTAACTGTGGGTAAAAAAGTCAAAATCAGGAGTTGGTCATTATCGGTGTTTTCTTTTCCTTCTTCAGCACATTTTAAATTACATCGGGGCAAGGCTTCATGTACTCAGCACAAGTACTAGTAATCAGGGGACCTTCGGTAAAACCAATCTTTTGAGCATCATATGTGTCATTGCTTCTATTTTTTATTATTTTGTAAAGGCCTAAATACTTGGGTTTTCATTTGAAATCTGGACCTTGTTGTATACGCTTAATAGCAACAATATCATTTAATTTGAATTTTCTTGCTTGTTTTCTTCTTAAATTATAGGTTTTGTGATTTTCGTTTTGCACTTTTAAATTTTGTTTCTTGGCTTCTTTTCTAAGGTTATCGTGATTATTAATGAGATCTGTTTGCATTTCTGCATCTAAGAAATCTTTAATTTTAACGTCATCTTTTTGTTTTATCTACGTACCAAACAGCAATTCAAATGGTGTTGTACCAATACTTATATGGAAAGTTGAGTTTATAACCTGTTGTACATTACTATCATGGAAATACCTTTTAGCTGGGTTGTCTATCGACAGTTTGGAAAGAACAGAAGTTATACTCGAGTTAAAGTGCTCTACTTGACCTTTGGCTCAAGGTTAACCGGTGGTTATACAAATGTGTTTAATGTCTTCACGGTGACAATATTCTTCGAAATTGTTTGAAGTAAAAGCCAAACATTTATCCGAAATAATGCAAGAGGGGTTACCGAAAACAGTCTTTTGTAATTCTAACTTCGAAATTACTTCAGAAGCATCAAAAGTTGGGTACAGCCATATAAATTTGGTAAAACCATCGATAACAAAGATATATTTATATCTCTTATGAGTGCTTTCTAAAGGACATAGGTGATCTACGTGTTATGTGTGTAAAGGAGTGTCATCTTTTTCGAATGAATTCTTCTTCTTGCTTACATCTCTATCTTTTGCTCAAAATACACGGTATATAAATTGATAAACATTTCTCGATTTTTTGATTAACCTGAGGAATGTAAAAGTTATAATTTAAAATTTATTCTGTTGTTTTAGCTGCAAAATGACCTTTCTCATGGGCAGATTTAATTATACTCATTTGTATTTCCTCAGGGACTACTAATATTTCATTGCTATTAACATATTTATAAACAACATCATTTTTGAGTAAGTAATCATCATGATATTTTGTTTTAATATTTCTTTAATTGTTTTGATATGTTCGTCTGTGTTTTGTGCTTGAATTAATTTTAGTGTTAAGCTATACTGAGCTATCACCATCATATTTTAAATTAATTTTTATGAAAAGAATAAGATCTAAAATTTGCATCATGTTTTGTTTTCATTTTATTGAAAGCATATTTACTCTTTGCTGAATCACTTTTCATTAGTTCCAACACTTTTAGTTTATTTTTAAATTTTATCAATTTTTTGCATCCATATAAATAATTTTATTTTCATGTTTATCATTAAGTCCCTTAATCACATAATTTATTAATGCGGTATCATCAATTTTTCCTGAGTGACAAAATTTTTTAATTTTTTAAAAATATTCTCGAACGGAATCTGAATCCTTCATTTTCCTTTTACTTAGTAATTCCTGAAGATTAGCCGAATTCATTTCAACGTAAAATGATTAAGACATCTTTTAATTTTACCCACGAGTTTATTTCAAGCTCTGTTCTAACAAATAATGAAGCATTTCCACCTAACGATCTATTAGCAAAAAAAAAAACTTCAGTAAATCCGATAAATAGAATAGTTTCGATACATTTTCAAAATTTTCTGTCCAGTTATTAATGTTTTCATGTGACTCAAATTTAAATTTGGTAATTGTGGTTTTGATATCAGAATAATTGATCAAAATATTTTGAGAATCAATCTTTTTACTAAGTTCATTAGCAATATCACTCACACTTGCAGAATTATTTTTGTTTTCATTTTTATTTTTTTATGTATTGTACAATCTGCTTTGGTTTCATTTTTGTTTGTTTCATCTGCCTCTGATTCATACAGACATGTGTCGCTCATTCTTTCAGCTAAAGAGTTCAAATAACACAATTGTTCGATTATTCTTTTTTCCTATTTCAGATTTATTCCCTTCGAAAGAAATATTTAAAAAATATTAGAAATTGTTATTAATTCGTTCAATGAAAATTATCTTCTATAGTTTTTAATTTCTTTTTAAATTCCTCACTCTCAACAGCAAAACTAAAACCAGAAAACTCTCTTACACGCTTTGGATTTGACCGATTTCCGTCACAATCAAAAATAAATTGATGTAGAACATTTATTTTTGTTTGACTTAATATTCTGCAATGCAATGCTGATTTCTTCAATGTCATTCAACTTCCTTTTGAAATAAAAAAAACGTATATACCCTTTTCAGATACTTGATTTGTAGGATGATTATCCTTGGAATGGTACTATCCAAAGTTATTGAAATAAACGCCGTTTCCAAAATTGAATATTACTCGTATAGCATTTTTATAAAATAATTAATATTTTTTTAACTTCATAATCACATCATCGTCATATCACATTCTTTTCCACTTCTGACAACAAAAATGTGGGTTCTGTTTCTTCATTATCAGAAGTAATGACGCTCAAGTTATTTAATAAAGGTTTTGAAATAACAAGAAAATACTACTTACATATTTACAAATGAATATCAAATAATAATCTAACATCATTTTAGAGAATAATTCAAAGTTTTTTCTCCAAAATCAGATAATATGTCTTCATCTAGGCTCTTCTCGTGTCCTTTCTATGTGTCCGGTTGCGAATTTGCTGTGAATGGCTCTCTGGTGACTCTTTAAATCCCATATATATATATATATATATATATATATATATATATATATATATATATATATATATATATATATATATATATATATATATATATATATATATATATATATTAATATAAGGCATTAAATGTGTGAAAGTGATGAATGCAATATTGAAAATACAATATAATAAAGTATTAACCACAATACATTACAGGGAATCTAGCCAGCGCAAAAGTAGCTAAAGAAAGATTTGCCAGTATAAATAAGATAAAACATGAAAAATATCGAAACCAGAAATACAAAATTGGAAAATTACTAAATTATATGATACAAATGATAAGAAGAAAGCATAGGGACCACGCCTTCATCAGGAGGGAGATGGTCAGCTATGCAAAATAATATATATATTATATAGTTTTATTTGGGTAAAATTAATAATTTGGAATCTTCTTTCTCAAGTACTTATAATTGGTTATCTTGTAAAGTATTTATAATGAAATTGACTGAGAGTGACTGTAAATTTTTGTATTCATATTTACAGGATATAAATTTCAACAATCAGCATTTTCATTTTTTATTTGATGACTTATTTAAATGCAGATAAAATAAAATTAAAACTAAGAAAAATATTAGATTACTTTATTTCTCTATTAGTTTTCAACATTCAAAATTTGATAATATTAAATTAAATAGTTTTGTTAATGACTTATATAATATTTTTTTAGAGGTTGTTATTGTCAAACTTGCATTTTCTTATGATATTCCTTTTGGACGTAAAGTGTTTAACTACAATCAATTTTGCAAAAATATCTCCTCATCTAGAAAACTCTCCAAATGTATTGGTTATAATAATGATTTAAGAAAAATTATTAACTCTAATTTCGGGCATATTATTCCAGGTGATTTAAGCATTGCCAGTAACCCTAAATTAAAAGAAATATTAAATAAGGTGACTAAATATAGACCAGTTTTTCAACTAAATAAATTTAAAATAATTAAAGTAATTTTACGTTATATTGATTCATTTATCTTTAAAATCTCAAATCTTTATAGTACACCTATTGAATATTTTAAGCTATTCAATGTTTGAAGCTTGGTCCATTAAAACCAGCCATTAAAAATCTAAAAGAATCTAAAGAAAAAAATGCATAATTATTAGAGGCTTTACCTACTGGTATAATCATCATTATACCAGTAGGTAAAGCCTCTAATAATTACGCATTTTTTTGTGAAAAATTTTATTCAGATTTAATTGATAATTAGACTTTTAATTCCCACCCATATAAACGTTTAAACTCCACAGTTAATATCATTAATAAAAAATTCTTGGGTTTTATTAACTTTTAAATATTAAAAATAATAAATTAGAGTTTCCTTATTTAACAGTAATCCCTAAATTTCACAAAACTCCTATAAAATTTAGATTCCTCATCTGTGATACTAAATCACATGTATGAATGAACCTGGAATCATTTTTTCTAAATTTCTAAACACTGTATTAGACAATATTGTTAAATCTGAAGCCATTTGGATCATTAATAATAATAAACCTATTTTAGATTTTTATCAAATAATTGTATATCATGCGTTAATTTTTATGACTTTAAAGACATTTTACTAGCATTCCCATTGATAAATTAAATGATTTATTGCATCTTTATTATCAGGACTATAGAAACTTATTAAATATTGATTTTGAATAGTGGAATAATCTAGTCAAAATGTGTATACATAACAATTTTATATTTTATCAGAGATAATATGTTTATTGAAAGTTGTGGTATTTCACAGGGATCCAACTTTTCTAGCACACTAGCCAATTTATTTTTACATTACTTTGTAAAAAGCTTTATATTTCTATATCCTTTTGCTTTCAAATACATTGATAATTTCCTAATTTTCAATAATTTAAATTTTGAAGATATTTCTAAAACTATTTACCCAAATAAACTTTCTCTAATTAAAACTATTTTATTTGCTGTTAAAACAGAATTTTTGGATTTATTTATCACTATCAACAATTCTATTACATATATTGATGTCTTCGACAAAACAAATCAATATAATTTTAATGTTAATAAGTTAATATACTGGGGAACTCAAATATTTCTTTAAAAATATATAAAAACGTTATCTTTAAAGAATTGAATCACATTTATAATATCTCTTACAATAAGGAATCTACTAAAAATCAAATAAAATGCCTAATAGATCACCTCAAAAAAAATAATAATATTCCAACTAATTTTATTTTAAAATTTGTAGGAAGTAGGGAATTGCTTGTAAGATTGAAGTAATGTGTAATTTTTAAATCTGGAGACAGGCCACCCAATCATTGAAGTTCTTATAAGAATCCTAATAACACCTACATTAACTCACTTTATTTTATTCTATCATTTTAAACATAACTTAACCTTAAATCCCCTTTAACACATTTTCATTTTAAATTTACTGCATGTTTCTAAAAACTTCTTTAACATTTTGAACTTAATTATTCTCAGCAACTATTTCTGTACTCCAATTTCAAAATTACGTTTGAAAACTTTCCCTTTATTCTAATATGTAAATTCAATCAGGTTTTGGTATTATGTATTTTTCTACTGTGTGTATGTTTCATCTATTGTATGTTTACTTTTGTGCATATATATATATATATATATATATATATATATATATATATATATATATATATATATATATATATATATATATATATATATATATATTAATTATATGTTTACCTTAATTTTTGAACTAAGTGTATCTATGATATTTCTTTTAATACGAACACTCTTCGGGGGAATTGTTCGAAGATTTTGACATTTATCCTTCGTTCATGTCAGAAAAGAGTGTTTATTTTGCATAGCTGACCATGTCTTTCCTGATGAAGACATGGTCCCTATGCTTTCTTCTTATCATTTGTGTCGTAAATTTTAGTAATGTTTCAAGTTTGTGTTTCTGATTTCAATACTTTTTCATGTTTCATGACATACATACATGCATATATATCTACATATGAATACACATACATACATACACATCCGTGTCACCAGTGAGTTGCGCGTATGTTATTTAAAACAAGTTAGTTACATCTTAACAACATATTTATTTTCATAAGAAAAAATAAGAATAGAAAAACATTCAAACATAACAGATGCACCGAACGAGCACAATGCTGCTCGTACAGATTGTTGGCGCGTTTACATTCAAAATGTTGCCACTGCTGTATTCAGTGTAGTGCTACCACACACACACACACACACACACACACACACACACACACACACACACACACACACACACACACACACACACACACACATATATATATATATATATATATATATATATATATAATACAATAAATTTTTACCGCTAAAGATCTTAATGACTCTGCATTCACAACAGTAAATTAAGGAATTGGAGTAATAACAGCTGGACCCAGAAGGAAAAATATCATTCAGAATTGCTTACAAAATAAAAAAAATAACTGAATATGAATATTCTGTTTAAGGTTCAAAAGCATTTGGTAAAGAATGCACCATACAGTTGGGCAAATATTATGTTACCACCGAATTGGAGGAATTTTTAAATAAATAGAATAATTTAGGGAGTTATTGTTATAAAAAAGGATTCATATATAGGTGATAAAGAAATGTGTAAGAATAATTTCAAAAAGATCCAAATTATGATATTATGCTATATGCGTAGAAAAAAATTTCAATTATTAACTGAGACATGATTCAAAATTTGATAAACTTTAGAATTAACAGAACGAAAACCGTTTATTCAATGATAATCGCGGTCAATATCATTGAGGGGATAACATAAATATAAAATAGAAGTCAAGATATTTAATTAAGTTGATTAAAAAAAGATTTAAAAGTTGGAGAAAGAGTGATTTCAAGTTAAATTTTCAAACATTTTTGATTTTGATCATGGATTACCCTTAGGTCAAAAAACATATAGTTAACTTTCATTTTGGGTTTCATCATAGAAAATTTTAAGAATTCTTAATTTTTTATCTTACCGATAGTAAATGTATAAATCCAGGGATATAAGTTAACAAATTAACTCTTTTCACGAAAATTTACACTCATAAATTTTCACACAATACCTTAATTTTATAAAAAATTAATATTTATACTTATTCTTTTCGTGAAACGATAAAGATTTTACACAACTGTTTTTCAGCTTCAAATTTTATGTGGAGGACAAAATAAAAATGTTTTGTCGTTCGGTTTTATACAATAGTTGTAATTCTTGTCTATGATAATTTTTGTTCATATACACTAAGAATATTAAATTATCCATTATTAATTGGAAATAATTTTTTTCATTCAAATATACTCTTCCTTTTTGCCTTTCCCAGCTATTCCAACTTTTTTTCTGCGTTATGCTGCCATAGACCAAAAGAAACGACGATTGGAGCCAAAGAAGATCAAAATTCTGAGCATGTTTGCAGTTGCTATTGGTTGTATGGCAGCCATTGCCATGCTGCTTTCTAGTCATTATCCTATCGGTTACGTAACTCATGATAAATTGGATTGGGTAAAATTCTCTTTCTATTTGTTACTGTATTTATTAGCTGATTATTCGATTTTATATAAGAGTTAATATTTATATTCTTAAGAAATTTTAGAAAAGTCATTCTTATGAAATGCTCACATGAAATTATATCTCACTGTGATTTGAATTCAGATCAAGCAGACCAATTTACATGAAAAGTTAATTATTACGAGAAGAACTTTCAAGAAAATCATGCTTATATAACCTGTCACAACTATACTAAGGATTATATTAAGTACAGGGTCATCGAAAAAGAATGCCGTGATTACCAAATTGTAACAGAGAAATTAATAAACATATATGAATATAAATTTAGTCAAAACATATTAAGAAAAGTCCAAAGTTATTCCCATTTCAGTTTGTTTCAATATATGCCCTAATGTCGCTCGACAAACATCGAGACGATAATCAATCTCGTTCCATGTTTTTAAAAGCATATCTGGAGTTACAGTTTCAATTGCGGCTATGATTTGACGTTTCAGACTGCTGATATCCTTTTATTATACGTTCGTGGGTTCGAATCCCACCTTGGGCATGGATGTTTGTAGTGGTTCAGAATCCACTTTAAACCGTAGGTCGCGGTCTAATTAGCCCTCGTGTGCAAAAAATGACCGTTGAGCGACAAACCAAACCAACCAAACCAAACCTTTCACTATACACAAGGTTCTTAATGTACCCGCAGAAGAAGAACTCTAGAGGCGTGAGGTCGGGGCTTCGTGCAGGCCATGGAATTGGGCCATCTCTTTTATTACATGAGTAGAAGAATTTTCACATTCAAGGTTTCACGCACGGATAGGAAAAAATGAGTAGTAGCTCTGCCCTGCATAAAAAGGATTTTATTTCCAGCAACAGTTTCCAAATCATCGATTTGTGGAAAGACATACATTTCTAGCAAATCTGGATAAAAGTTTCCGGTTACAGTGCTCTCTGCGAAGAAGAAAGGGCCAAAGCTGCTATCGTAGAGCAAGCAACACCAAACGTTCACTTTTGGATAAAATTCTCCTGGATTTCTTTTATTTGTTGTGATCTCCAAATGTGGCAGTTATGACGATTGACACAACCATTGACATGAAATGTCGGCTCATATGTAAAAATAATTCGCTTTAGGATGCTTTCATCGTCATCAATTTTCGAAAGCATAAATGAAGCAAATTCAACTCGTTTGCTTTTGTCATCATGCTTAATTACACGCCTAAGCTGAATCTTGTAAGCATGGAGTCGTAAGTGTGTATGAAGGACGTTTTGTATGGTAGTTTTGCAATACCCAATGCTAAACTTCGAAGAGCAAGGATTTTTAGGGCTTCTAACACAGGACTGCTTTATACGTTCAACATTTTCTTCTGAAGTGTTGGACGTCCTGAAGATACACCTTTTGATACGCTTCCAGTTTTCTTTTTTAATTCCATCCATCGATTTAACGCTATATCATCTGAAGCCTTTTCTCCGGGATGTAACAAACGCCATTTTTGTTGCATAGCAACAATTGATTTAAATTTCGCATACCACAACACAAATTGCGTTTTTTGTTGCACGGTCCACATTCTTCGACTCGCAAATTCCAACTGGAAGAACTGGACCAAAAAACTCCTAATATGATAATACACTAGCAGTGCCTTCTACCAAGAAAAGTAAAAACTAAATTCTTTTCCGACATTTCAACACAAGAATTATTTCCATGCTGCGGAGATTTACATGTAGGAAGTCTGAAATACCATCTCCGACAAAATACTGTACAATGTCAAAATAAATATTACTCCATAAAATTGGATAATCTTTAATAAGCAGTAGGAGGTGAAGTGCGTGCTAAAGAAATACCTGTACACGTTACAAGATTATATAGTCGCGACAGCTTCCAAGCAAGTAATTTACGCAAGTGCATAAAATAAAATTTGTTTTTCCGTGTTGCTAGGTTGAGAGTTGCGGTGTATCACATGGCTATCGCAATACGTTTAAGAAATCCTTTTTTATAAGGTTTCAAAATCCCGGCATTCTTTTTCAATGACCCTGTATTTTCAATAAGAAAAGAGATTATTCATAGTTTCTCGATTAAAAAGTTTTATGTCAAAATGTTAGTAACAGAACAGCAAAAATATAACTGAATGTGGGGATCTTCTTCAAATATCCCTTCCAAACAATATTAAGTGATAGGAAATTGCTATTTAATGCAAATGCTTATTTAATGCGTCCTTATATAATTAATTTTTGTTGCAGTGTAGAAAAGGAGAATGCACTGATAGAATTCACCATTCTAATTTTTTATCACTTAAAATCGATCTTATATACAGAAGAAAATATTCCAGGTGTTAGGTATAAATATTATCCTGAATTATCCTATTCTGGGAATTCCCAAAAGATACTCTTTCAAAAATGTTTATAAAATTTTACAGTAAATTAGGATCTGGTGACTTAATATTTTAATTACAGCAGAGATTGTAAGTTTGGTGTGCGATTATTTGCAGTAGATATTTTTTGGTCGAGAGATTTGACAAATGGGTAGAAATTTTAATAAAATTTATTAAAGAAATTATTAGCTTTTCATGGTGATGAAAATTTTGTTTTAAAATTTAGTAAATAAATAAGTAAACACAAATAGAAAAATTATCTGCATAAGTTGAAATTTCGCGATACGCTAAAATAATTGAAGTAGAAATTTTATTGAATCAAACTTTGATTTGTCGTATGAATATATTAAGAATTAATACACTAAAAATTTCAAAATGCTAAGTAGAATTTCCGTTTAATAAGATGCACTGCTTTGATGTCGAAAGTAATTTTCAACTATATGAAAGTCTCTTATCATAAAGAAGTCCCCTTAGGAATTTCGGATGCTTCTGGAGAAATTGTCATTTAGTAGTTAGGTTTGAATGAAAATCTAAGAATAAAGACTATCTTCGAATCAAAATACAATAAAATTAGTTATTAAAATAAAATGAATTGAAGACGAATCAAGACCATTGATTGTCAGCTAGCTTTATATTTGTTAGAAATGTTGTAAATAAATGAGACTAACAAATTCCACCCATATAGCACAAAAATGAATAATTCAGTCAAATAAAGACGGTTCAAGGACTTTATGGGCTTTCAAAAATATCCTAAATAAAAGACGAATAAAAATAACTCTCTCTCTCTTTGGATAAAACGCTTCAAAAGTGTCTATTGTAGAACAGTTAGACTTTTTTAGGGGAGAAAACATAATTTCTCTTAAGAAAAACAAACTTAAGATAATGAAGTTGGATTTTATAATTATTTAAGGTAATGTTTAGAATACATATAGTGTATATTTACAAATACTGTGCAGCATTTTTAATATAGCAGTTTTTCATATTTTACAGATAGTGGTTGTCATAATTCCTCATTTTGCCTGTACAGCAGCTCTAGTTACATTGTACACAGTTTACGTTTTAATACAAGCCTACCTCACTTATGTGCAAAGAAAGAGAACAACAACAAATGTTTTCTTACATGCCTTTCTAGCAATGTGTGTGGTTGTAACTAATTGGACTTGTATCCTTTTTATAATATTGAGTAATAAAAATATGAGATTTGCTGCGAGAGGATAGTGAGACTATAAATAATTGTACTTTGAAGGATCGTCATAGATAGCTTAATACAGGTCTTTGAATATTAACTTCCAGAGAAACTTCATAGATAGTTGACTGTGTATAAAAGAAACCCAGAATAAGTTCAAGCGTATTCTTTCCCGTAGTTTTTATGGTGTTCATTTTTAACTGTGCCATCACTTTAGTCAAGATACATAATAAAAAAACAATTTATAATAGTTTTAAATTAGCTGCAACCTTGGTGGGAAAATTTGAATAAATTAGGCGTTTTACACATCATAGTAACGAAGGATGTTTTAAAATAATCTAAGTCTCCAACATTTGTTTTTAAAATGTCACTAAAACAGCTGTTTCAGTGACTGTATACCATTAATATACAAGGTAAGCAGTGGTTATAATAGCAGGATTCGACTCAGCAAAAAACATTTATTTTGTCACAAAATGTGTTTAGCTATTTTAACCATGAAAAGTGCTTCATATTTTTCTACATTTAACTAAAATCTTTCTTTAATGAAATGAAAGCTTGTTTGCCATTTTATGCTGCTATGCGAGAAATGGGGCCACGAATCATTAATGAAGAAACTGGTGAAATCAATCTGGAATCGAAAGAAGTAAGTCGATTTCCTTATAATTATTTTAAAAATTTGTTCAATAATCGTATAATATATAGTTTAAGCAAAATATGCAAACGCAATTTCAGTTCTTATGTTGCGAACTTACACATGCACTTTTAATAAACAAATAATTATACAGGCAGGTTTTTTACTTCAATATGGGCTTGTAATACACTAGAACTGTATTCTTGTAAAAAAAAAAAACTTACCACTAAACGTAGTATGTAAGCTTCAGCGAAAGCACATAAGGTCAGTGTTGCAAATGAAAGCGAAACTTAATAAACATTTTATTAAAGTTTCACCTCTGACAACCGCAGACATTAAGAACTCCGAATAAAATAACATTTCAAAGAGTAAACTATAGAATTTGTTTAAATGTAATCAAGATAATTTCTAATGAATTGGTCCAATGAAACTGAACACAAAATCTTAATCCATTATTTAGTTATAAAATTTGTATTGCCGATCCATACTTGTTTAGGTACGGAAAAAGTACAAAAAAGTAAGGAAAATAATAGAAAACATATAAAATATTTTCATAAAGTTACCACTAAACTCTATTCTAGGTCATTAATACATTATACAAGAGCAAGATTAATCACTTATATAACAGTAAAGCTAGCAGCATATTTAAATCTGAATATAAGTTCATAATAAAATATTATTTTTCAATTTAAAAATACGATGTGCCAACATTGATAATGCAAGAACAAGAAGTTGCCAAAAAGTGATGAAACTCGACAAAAAACAGGGAAAGATAAAAATGAGAATACACTCGTGTCCCTAAATTAAAGATAATGCAAGTTCAGACAGTAAGATAATGCAAGAAAGAGACAGAAGCAAAACAAATGTGGCTTATTTGTAAAGTCTATTTATTAAACAAAAGGTAAAGAGCAAAAAAGATGCTATATGTTTGACATCGATAAAAAAAATTGCGATTTTTACTCCCTGGAAGAAATTTTATAAAGGAACCTGTTTACAAAAACCAATATAACATGGTTGCTATGATGGTTAATACATAGTATGCCCCTCAGACGATGTAATACAGGCTGTACAACGCCTAGGCATGCTGAGTATCAAATTATCGATCTTATCTTGGGGAATATTACACCATTCATTAAGCAATGCTCCCCGAAGTTCCAGTAGACATGTGATAGGGGGTAGATGTGCTGCAATTCGTCGGCCAAGCATGTCCCACACATGCTGTATTGAATTCAAGTCCGGTGAGTATGTTGGCCAGTCCATACGGGTGATATCCTCCGATTGAAGGCATTCGTCTACAATGTTTGCATGGTGAGGACGGGCGTTGTCATCTATAAACAGAAATTTTGCACTCATGGCGTCCCGAAACAAACGTACATATTGTTCCAGAATGACATCCCGATCGATGCGGCCTGTCATGATTACATTCGAATATGCAGGTTGGCTCTGAAACCCAGAATAATTCCTCCCCAAACGAGCAATCCTGCACCACCGTAACGGTGTCGTTAAATGATGTTTTCTTGACCCCGAGTTAACGGGTACCTAGCCCTCTCCATGTGAAAGTCTGGCGAGAATCAGACTGAAAGCTAAGCCTGAACTTGTAGGAAAACATCACACAAGACCACTGTTGCTGTGTTCACAATGCTAGCTCTCTACTCCAGGCTAACCACAGGCGACATTGAGTTGCGGTAAGTGGAACACATCTGATAGGCCTACGAGCATGTAGACAAATGTGCCCTAAGCGTCTGTATACGGTCTGCCTTGAAACTGTCGTACCGGTTGCTGAAGAGAGCTGACGAGACAGGCCTGATGCAATGCTCCGTCTCTTTCTTTTGGCAATAACTGCCAAACAAAGGTCCTCATTCAGCGTTGTAACTCTTGATAGACCTGTGCTGTAACGTCTATTCACATTACCATCATCTTTGAACTGTTGCCATAAGTCTGGAGATGACATTCTAGACGATTCCAAGTTATTCGGATACTTCCAGCTGGTTAAAGTCCACATTCCAGATGGTCGATAATTCTACCACGTAAAACATCATTTAAATGCTTCCTATGTGCCATGACTATGCGGTTACAGCACTGAAAGGCTTTTAAAGCGCTTGTGAACAATTTTACTTCTTTGCAACCATTTCTTATAAAGCCCTCTCTTACACTCTCGTCATTGTGACGTACTATTGGCTCCATCTGGTGGTTCTTGTAATTTGCATATTATTCTTCAAGATGTGTGTGATAATTCTACATGTGAAAATTTTATTTCAGAGTTCAATTTCTGTGTGATTCTGAATTATCCTTAATTTATGGACATGATTGTACATACATAGTTGTGCTTGCGAGCTCCGGACTATACCTTTTGGTTAAGGGGTTGGAATACTCACCCATCATTAAGTGCCTCGTAATTTTAAACCACGGTCAGGTGAAGAGGTTACACCTGAGCTGGCACTTTATTCTTCAGACAGCAACGAACAAGAAGTGATCTGCATTTCGAAATAATATGCAAAATACAGAATGAAAACAGGGTCAGGTCATTAGGATGTAGGATCCCCGATGACGTTTATACCAGAAGCAACATGTCTAGACACAGAGTCAATGAGAGTACGGATAGCGTTCCATTCCCTGTCAACCATTTGTCAAAATGCATCATCTGAAGGAGGCAGTGGCAGGGTCTGCAAATGGCATCCAATCATCCCAAACGTGTTCGATTGGAGAGAGATCTGACGAAGCACGGTCGAAAGGAAAGCCCCTTGCAGGGCATGTTAGCTAACGAGAGCAATGGGTGGTCGGGAGTTATCCTACCGATAAGGGGCATTCGGCACTCCCTAAATGTCACCGTCCTCAGAACATCATCCACGCCACGTTGGGCTGTCAAAAGGGTATGAATACGAACCATAGTTGATGTTGAATCGTACGTAATAGCACCCCAAACCATGCTGCCACATTTTGGCGCAGTGGGTGTGTTCCACAATTGCTGCAGGATTGCACCAAACTTCAAGTCGACGCCACACCCGTACGTTACTATTATCACTGAAGAAACATGAGCGTGATGTCATTCTATTGTAGATAATTTTTTTGAATATTTTATATTATATACACTGAATATTTTCCCGAGTGTGGGGAACAGGCTTCTTGATCGATAATTTTCTGCTATTTTTGGATTTTTTCCAGACATAGGAAACAGAATGATAGTAGCAATTTTCCAGATGGTGGGGAAATAGGATAAAATATTTTGAGACAATTATTGTAAATCTTAACTAGCTTATTTAGGAAATCCTTTGGTATATATTTTACTATGTTATTAGTAACTTTGTCAGCACCTGGGTCCCTTGGTTTTAAGACTTTTAACTATTGAGGTTATTTCTTCTAGATTAGTTAGTTCTATATTTGAGCTAGGATCATTGTTTTCTATAAAATGTTATGCATTTTATTCTACTTCTTTGGTGAATAATTTATTT
This sequence comes from Latrodectus hesperus, assembly GCA_037975125.1. Lineage (NCBI taxonomy): Eukaryota > Metazoa > Arthropoda > Arachnida > Araneae > Theridiidae > Latrodectus > Latrodectus hesperus. The sequence goes on from CM075854.1 coordinate 103,917,784, forward strand.
ATATCAGCATTTGGTTGGAATTGATTATATAATGTTGTAGAGAAGATTTCCAGTTTTTCTTCATTTGTATTAGCTTGACTGTTTTGACCTAGGAGGTAGTGATTTACATTAGGCTTCTGCTTAAGTTGTTTAGCCAATGTCAAAACTGCTTTATTATCTGAGTTCATGCTTTCAAATTTTTCTGTCCAGGTGTTGTTTCTATATTCCGCACAATCTTTTTTAATTTGCTTATTCATTTTGTTGACTAGTTGCTTGAAATATGGATTTAGGGTATTTTGATATTGTTTTCTTAGTCTATTTCTTTCTTTTATGTATTTCCTGATATGGCTAGGAAGTTTTATATAATTTTTGTGATATTTTGCTTTAATTGTTGCCATATCTTTTGCCTTTATTATAAATTCATTTATAGATTTTCAATTCATTTTGAGATTTTGTTTTGCATTTGCTGTCTTGTTTCTTCATTAGTTGGTTCGAGGATTTCTTCTTCTGTTGTGTTATTGTTTTCTAAGTTTATTTGTTACTATACGGGCTATATTTATTATACTAAAGAAGACAATTTGTTTTGGAAATTAATTTTTCTTCATTGTTTTTCTTGATACCTAGGCAGCCTATAACTGGTAAGTGGTTAGAAGTAAGGTCAACTATTGTTGTTGCTGAGAGTGGAATTTTGATATTTGTCAGGAAAATATCCAAAATATCTCCATTGTCCTGCTGTTTATTATCATAACGGGTGGGCTTTATTGGTGCCCTTTCTATAGTGGGGCCAGGACTAGTGTCTCGAGAGCTCCCATCGTCGGCTCCAGAAAATTTTGGCTATGAATCGCTGACTTGGCGATGTAAATAATGCGATAAATTTATCTGGTTAGCAAGTTTATCTTACTGAATATTTTTATTTTGTTATTACATATTTGGTGGTATAAAATGGGATTATTGTTCAGACTTAATTTTAGTAGCCCTATGGTCCCTATGGCGAAAACTGATTAAGAAAATAAAAATGGGAGTTAATGTATTATCCCGTCGACTTTTTTCGCCTTAAGAATAAGTCGTAGAATTTTGCAAAGATTAATAATAATTTTTTTGAAATATGAAGGAAAAGCAGAATAATTTACTTATATCTTAACATCATTTGTAATAAAAATAGATAAAAACTTCAATTGTATTTTATGTGCTACTAAATCGCATCATTAACGACATTTATTTTCTCTCAGATATGGTTGACGGGATGATACATAAGTAACAAAGAAGGGTGGATTGCAATTATCCCATTTCTTTCGGATTTCTGTATTTTAATAAAGATAAACATGAATAGGAATAAAATGACATGATAAAATTAATTTTATTAAATTACTTTTTGTCATGCTTAATATCATAGTTTAATTATAAATTAATATCTCAAGTTTTTTTTTCAAACCAAAATTAAAATCTCTCTGAATTTAAATTAAAAATTGCTTAAATTTTTTTTGGACCCGTGAATTGTTTTAATAAACTTTGGATGTAATATAAATTTCAATAAAAATAACTGCAAGAAAATGATTTTATTATTTAGCATGTACATTGTCTTTTTTTTTCCTTTAAATTAAGAATTCTAAATAAGATAAATCACAAACTGTAAATGATGAACATTTGTATTTTAATTTAAGAAAACAAGTCATTTATTTGAAAAGAATAAGTTTTTTTGATTTTTAAAAATGAGAAAATTTAAAATAATTTATAAGCTTCCTCAATTATGTATCAAAGATTTAAAACACTCAGTATCACACTTCCTTCTGATTTCTGCGTTTCAATAAAGATATTATAAACGTTAATGGGAATAAAACATCATGTGTAAAAAATTGAAGGTGAAATTAAATATATAATTTTTTTTTTACTAAATATACCAAACAAAATATTTACAAATTATCATTTTACCATGCTCACGTGACAAATGCCTGGTTTCATTTTAAATTCATTATTTCAAGTAGTTTTTTTTTTTTCACTTTATCATGCTCATACCACAAAATTATATTTTATATTTGGTTTAATAATCAATTTATTTGCTGAAGTTGTTTTTTTTAAATTTAATTGCAATTCGTGTCATCTTTAGTTAAATTTTTTTTATTTTGCTTTTAAATTCATGATTTTTTAACAAGCTTCAATTAAAAAACTGTAGAATTTAAGAATTTTTTTTAATTTAGTCTGTAGATTGTCTATCTTTTAAATTAAAAATTCTCTTAAGATAAATCGCTAGCTGCCTACACAATAAATATCTGTAATACGAATTAAAGTATTTGAAAAAATGAGATTTTAATTTTTATAAATGAGGAAATTTATAAATAATATAGAATTAATAAATTTTCTCAGTTATATATACAAAAGATGTAAAAAGAAACTACTAATTTATGGAAGAACAATATGCTAAGTTTTAGAAAGGTAAGTTAAAAGAAATGTGCAAAAAAAATATTCAATAAGATAAACTTGCTAACCAGATAAATTTATCGTATTATTAACGTCGCCAAATCACTGAATCATAGCCAAAATCCTCTGGAGCTGACAATCGGGGCTTTAACTCGAGACACTAGAAGCCAGAAGTGCATTCCCTGGCACCTATGACAGCCGGCACAGGCAGTCCTGTGGCATGGCACTGACGACGGACGCCCGTGTTTCTTTCAACTGACCCACCTCCCGGGACTATTCACAGGTAGCAATTTCGAAAGGCGAGAAACCTATCTTGTATTTCGAGCGCTAGTTCTTGTCAGCTGAACTCGTCCAACTATAGTGAGTTTCAGCCCCCCTCCACAAATGTCAGCTGTTTATATACCAGTGTTTCCCCAACATCTGGAACTCCAGAAATTACTAGATCCCTCTTCTGAAGTCACTCCTTGACTCATATTTTAGGTCACTCCATCGATTCGAATCAGAAAGAGTGAAGATGCAATAAACTCTTTTATTTTAATGCACCTGGCCCACTCTCCAGGAAATTCCAATTTACTGTGAAGAATTATATTTGTCATGAAGGACTTAATGGTCATTCACGAATCCTGTTTACAGTTACCACATCATCCTCCAATCACAACTAATTGACTGTCTTTGGTAGTACATAGTTCCTGGGATTCAAACAGGAGAAATCAATCTCTTTCACAGTTGGAAAGGGTGTTTAATTCCACTGGAAGTCTACAATTAGTTTCGGAGTTTGACATTATAAGATTATCGGTTTTGCAAGCAATACCGATAATCTTATAACGTCATTTTTATTGTTCGGTATCAGTTAAGTTGTGCTAAATAAAAATCACTGACTAACATGGAAATTAATAGGTTGTTTTTGTTTACTAATAAATGACTCAGGCGTGTAATTACAATGAAATTATACTGTTAGTGAAAGTCTTCACTTCTTAATGCGTCTCAAGGAGGGCACTACAGTTTTAGAACATAAAAAAAGTTGCCCACCAATAAAATTATTTTAAATTACCGAAAAAAATTATAGTTATATTTGTGTCCTTTCTAAATTTTACTGAAAAATGTAGTGCTAATGTAAAATTTATTATTTGAAAGAGGCGCATAAGAAATTCAAATCCTTTCTGAAAAAAATATAACAATAGTTAGTCTCATAAGAGTAACATTTTGAAATTTCAAATACTGTTGTTGTTGCTTATCCCCGACTGGCATGACAGTACCATCACACCAGCCCCATGAATCCAAAAATTATCAGTCTCTCAAGCACCACATTCGGTCTCAAATCCATGTCCCCTCTGTCACACTCAATGCACTGAAAAATATGAGATGAGGAGACCTGAACCAATTGATATTTGGGACAGAGAGGGTAGACCTTGGTACCAGAAACGTATCTCTGAGCAAGCAGGTGGCCACTTCGCAGTCTTGTCAAAGCCGTTTGGCTGCATTTCTTGTGTTTACCCACTAGTGCGTAACCAGGATGTTTGCATGTGTACCATTCGTGGGTAGGAATGGTATCCCTCAAAGTAGCATTGATAGCCATCCTAACTTTAGAGGTCAGCTCTGAGGACGACAAGCAGTCTCCAATGATGATATTCTGTAGGCTTCCATCCTTGGCTAACTGATCCGCAACTTCGTTCCCATACACATTAACATGAGATGGCACCCACTGGAAGACTACGTTACTGGCTTTCAATTTAGTAAGATGTTATACTATTTTAGTTGTTGTTATGTCACCATGTCGGCACCACTGGGCCAGATGTTGTATGGAGCTTCAGCCATCACTGAGGATCTAAATATCAGAGACTATACCCTCAGTAACACAGAAATTTAAAGCTTCTTCAATTGCCAAAAGCTCAGCTCGAAAAAAAGAACAATAATTTGGATTTCTTCTACATATATTTTTGCCATCTCCCTGTTGAACAAACACGCCCCTACCGACTCAGCACCCTCACCCCTACTGCCATCCGTGTAAATCTGCAGTGCATTAAGGGGAATCTGGTGGATTACTTCTAAAACTAGCTGTCTGAGATATTCTGGATGTTGAATCCACAAAAATATTGAAAATTTCTGCAATAACAAGGTGATTTCTCAAATAATAATTGAGTAATTATGATATGAAAATTGCTCATCCTTATATTTCAACACAGATATAAGTTGAAGTGCATTCAATGTATCTTTCAGTATTTCGAACACACCACCCTAATTCTTGCTTTTCTTTTTATATTACAGTACAGTTTTTACTACATCATCAGTTCACTTTCCCAGTGGGCATTTACTACCTTCAGCATTCTTTTCATTGCCACATTTTACAGAGACTTTCAAGAAATGAAGCTAATTATCAAGGTGAAACCAAAGCGAATTACTGATATCAACTTGGACAGCATCCAAACAAGACAACCCCAAAATGGTAGCGATGAATTAGTAACAAAGATGTAATTGTATATTATGTGACAAACATAAAAGTTACAGCTTTTGGAGAAAGAGTAGAATTTTGAATTGCGTATCGTAAATTCAGAAAACTGAATTATGTCAAGGTAATAAACAATAATTATAGATAAGCAGAATATATATATATATATATATATATATATATATATATATATATATATATATATATATATATATATATATATATATGTATGCATGCGTGTGTGTGTGTGTGTATTTACAGTAAATTTCTTGTGTGTTTGATATATTATTGGAAATTAATTTCTACAGTTCAAAATATTTTCATTTGTGTGAGTCCTTTTCTTATTCATATCAGATATTTTGAATCAATATAACTTTATACACTATTCTTCACTCTGTGCATCCATTATATTACTCATGTTTATTCATGTTTTTATGTTATTTTGTTAACTATGTAAACATGTATGTATCTTAAAATATAAAATTCCATAAAAACTATTTAATATTTCTTTACACATCATTTTCTTTGATTCTGAATATAATTATCTCTGATAAACTGTCGTGTATAAACATTTGAAGAACAATTTCTGCTTTTTACAAATTATGCCGATTTTATGATTTCACTTTGATTAATCCAATTTAAAAATATTCACTATCTCTTCAGTACTGTGAAAAAATTGATTTTGTATGTACTTTGAAAGTGAGAAAAACAGTAATAAAAATTTTTGTAAGTATATATTAAAGAATAAAACAACATCTACATATAACAGATTAGAGTTAGTTTACAATTTTATTTGTTTAGAAGACAATGAAATATTTCTTTTGTAAATTTGAGGTAAATGTTTCCTAGCAAGTTTACTTTATTTTTATAATAATGTGATATTTAAAGAAGGATATCAAAATTTTATGTTTTACTCGTGTTTCTATTTCAATTAAAAACACACATTTCACAGTACTTGTATATTTTTTAACCGTGTAGGTATATTATTAACAATCGCAACTGAAGACACAAACTATTAAAGCTCGATCGAAGCAACTAAAAGATAATGAACAAATACGAATTAACTTTCATTCCTCTTTAATGTAAGGGAAATGCTGCAAGTTAATTTCAAAAGGAAAGCAAGTACAAATAAGGCGATGTAATCTATCAGTTGCAAAAAAAATATGACGAAATTATTTTCACGTACTCCTTCCTCCTATTTTTAATTAGAATATTTTAGATTGAAATGACAAAAGATATGCTAATGGTTGAGTCTCGTTTCAACATCGTCTTTCCTATCATTTTAGAAGTGATCATGGAGGAGATAAATGGAAATATCTACTGCATATTCATTTCCCAAGAGGAATTCTATTACATAGATTAAGTTTCAAAATAAACTTTCATATATATAAAGTTATTTCTTTTTTTAATTTTAAAATTTTTTCATCAATTATTATTATTAGGTCAATAGAGAAGTTATAGTTCGAATTCCTGTTACTATTGCACGTCATGTCAAAAAATGTCTTATGTTTTTTATCGGATATTCCAGATTCACAATAATTAATTACGAATTAGACAATTCTGAGTGGCAATGCTTATGACTGGTCAGTAAGGGGATTGATCTTCGAATTATCAATTGATATTGTGTTGACATTAAACTTGTTATATTTCAAGTATTGCTCATCATCTATTTTAGAAATTTACTCATGAGAGAACTGTTATACCTGATAGGTTGATCGAGCAGCAAAAGAACATCAATAACAGTTATTTTATTTTGTAACATTTTCACTTATAGATTTTATAGTTTTTTTAAAAAATACACATTTTTGTAAATTTTTTTCACGTGATTTCATTGCATTTATGATATGCCAATCATAAATGCCTTATCTTCTGTTTTATAATTTATTTGTTTTTCTAACTTGCTTCATAATTTTTCTAACATGTTTCATAATTTGCTTTTATAACAGTGAATTTAATTTAAGATACGTTTTTGAAAGTTTAATATAAATCTATACTTAGTTAAGATTTTATTACGTAAATTAAAAACATTCAATCACTATACATTTCTAAAAATTTAAAATTTATGTTATAATTTTAGAAAAGATTGGAAATAAAACAGAAAAAAAATTACAATAAAATATAATTAGTAGTATACATATAATTATGCAATTTTTAAACACACACAAAGTTCACTTCTTTTATGAGTTAATTTAAGAAAAACAAGTCTTGTCTACCTTTAAGAAGAAAAAAGTCTTTTTATGTAATTCAATTTAAAAGTTGATCAAAAACTAGGAAAGTATGTATTAATATATTTTATATTATACATATACATAATTAATGCAATTTATATCGAACATGAACAAGCTTAATTAGTTCCCTTGAATTAGAATTTATCAATTCTGGTTAAAAAATGTTCAAAAAATCAAAGAGAATACAAGAAAATATAACCAAAATGCATAACGTGAAGTAAGTAAATTATATGAAAACACTATAATTTTCATATAACTTCAAGTTATGCATTTTGCGAATTGCATTTTCTTAACACTTTATCATTTTGCTTATAAGAATAAACATTTTTGTAATTATCATAATATTCTATTTGATTCATTACTTTCATCAGAAATATCAGCAAGAAAATACCAATCGTTATATCAACGTATCGATAAATTTAAAATTTTTATGTGTGAATACAAAAAATAATAAACTGAAATCAATTCGCATATATAAGATGGGACTTGAAATTTTAAAATGCCAAGTATGAAAACAAAAGCACGTGATCATGAAAATGAATGAAATTGCTTACGTTTTTAAAATGTTATCCTTAGAATCCAATATCCGAATCAAGCTAACGGCTTGTCCACTGAAGAGTTACATAAGAGTCAGCAGTAACCTCTTTCCGTGGTACTTTCAACTGTCCGACACCCATAACATACATATGAGTCAACCCTTTTTCTTATTTACAATCCCATGCTTTTATTTTCATTCCAATGAGAATATTTTCTTCCATTTTCTTGTATGGAACGAAAGCATTGCACAGCGATATACATAGAAGAAGGATTAATACTTTTCCCTTTTGTGATTCAGTTATAAGGGAAATGCTGATTCATTATATCTGCACTTCCCACGGTATCAATGTAGTCAAATGCTATCTTTGGTTTTGGTCTATGGCACTTCAATCATTCATACAGGGTGTTACACTTGTTTAGAACTGTACTGGACTAATTTACCCCCCCCTGTTAGAAACATTACACACTAAACATGCTAGTAATACGGGCAAATCAATGGATTCAAGTAGTGCTTCTCAGGACATCATAAGTTGGCCCTTTCAAGTACTTTTAATGCACCATACCAAATAGAGAAAGATTATTTTTCCTTGAGAAATACTTTGAATAACATCAATGAGGCACATTTTTAGACGTTAACTTGGTTGTAGAACTGCTGTATTTTAAAAACTTCAGTTTTCAAACTCTGTAAACTTTTTAAAAGTTTTATTATGTGAAATGAATGAAAGTAAAAAATGGATTGAAATATTTCAACAATATCTTCCTAGATATGTAGATGGCATTTTCTGAATTCATAGGATTATACGTAATTTCACAAGAATAAAGAAATTTATAGATGATTAATTTAATTTAAATTAAGATGTTGATGAACAAGAAACTAAACATCGGAAAAAATGAGAAGCACTGGTCTTGATAACTCGATTATAACTACTTTATCTCAATGAAAATTGTTCATATACCTTTAGAAAATTGTCGATTCAAACAGTTTTAAAAATGGAGTAGTAAACTAATGTATTACTTTGGTACTTCGGGGTATTTTATTTGTTCAAGTTTCCTGTAACATACGCATTCATATTTCTTCTTTTATTCATAATATTCCTGTATAAAAGAAGTTGTACTTATTAATTTTTAAAACAGTACTTTTCAAAAGAAAAGAACTTATAATTTACATAATTAATTTCTAAAAATTAACTTGTCATTTAAAAGTCCGCTCTTATTCGAAGTAGTTTTGGAAAATCGGATTTATTATAATAATGACTTTAACTATTGTTTAACTATTGGTTTACCCTTTTGAAATTTAACCAGCATTTTTATCAGAATCTAGAGACAATCCAAAAATTTGTTTTACGAATTGGTTTGATTTCAATCAATTTGCTTTCTTACGTATAAATTGTTTTATCATTTTTCAACAATAACACATATATGTATTAATACAACAAACATGTAAATCTGAATAATGAAAATAATTAAAAGGCATATTTTGCTGCTTTTAAATGTATTTTAAAACATAAATAATTGCTGAAATAAGTCTTGCCTGTATTTAATTTTTTTATCAAGGTAAATGCAAACAGTGTTATTTTTCTTAACGCGCAATATGAAAATATCATTTTACTAAACTATATACTTCGTGCTGCCATCTATCAAAAGTTGACATTAACTGTTATTATTTAACATTGATTAATAGAATAAATTAATATTTCGGTAGCAGGATTTACTTTATTTACCTATTTATAGTAAGACGCACCAAATATAAATTATGGTTGAAATTTAGCATGTGTATAACATTAAAAAAGCATTTCCTTCTTCTAAAGAAAAAGTACAATTAAACTTTTGTAATTAAGTGGGGAGATGATTTTCAGAACAAATCATAATGACATCATAAGAAAAATATTTTACGAGATTCTGGTTTCATCATTATAAAACTTTAATCATTTCTGAGGTGGAATAATTTTTTTTTTTTTTTTACTAGAAATTTAATAGAAGACGTTCATTTTTACGAACACTGAATATATTTCTTAAAGTAGAAAAATAATATTTTGTAATATATATTGATATATCTAAATCTAATATTGATATAGCTATTTTTGTACCAAACTACTTTTTATCATTAATAAAATAATAGTAGAAAAAATTTAATTAAAATGCCCAATAAGAGAAATATATGCAAAATAAAATTCATTCTTAGAAAACAACACTTTCATTTTATTGATGATAAATCAGGGAAAGTAATCCAAAAAATGACTGACAAATGCATTGCTTTAGAAGGCCAATTTCATCAGTCATGCACCTTTAAGCCCATAATCACTTTTTACAATAATATCCGAAAACATTTGCTCTTAAAGTTGCCCACAATACGAGAAATTGGAGTAGGTGGAAGAAACAATCCATTTTTAAGATCTATCTATTATTAGAACGGAGCAATTCTCCGATCTCTTAGCCAATTTTCATAAATGATCGAAGTCATCCAAAATTTAATGGTAGCAGGATAAAACAATTAAGTCATAACATTTATTGATCCCATAACATTGAACACGGCATTGAAGGCGATACATGCTAGAACCCATAACATTTACCGCCTTCAGAGCTATGATCTTCTAGCAAGATGTTAACAGCAAATTCTTCTGCACCGCATTCTTTAAGGTCCAAAAGTAATAATTTCAATGCTTCGAAATTTTATTCACAGCACCACTTTCATCGTACCATTTTCTCAAACTGTGTCCGCTTTTAAATTTTTAGAGCCAATAGTCTGATGCTTTGAAGTTTTTTATGTTCAGTCTCATAGTAAAACATATGTTTCAGCAATTTTTGTCTTATTTTATAATTTTTCCTCTAACTCTTTTAGAATTTTCTTTACTATTTCAACTGATGAAGACATTCGTTTCTTCAGCTGTTACAAATCCTTGCCACCGGTTCAATTCCCCGGTCATAAATTGAGTTGTTCCAATCGAACGGAACCAATTATAAAACATCAGTGCTCAAACTTCCTTTCCTGGCGTGCGCGAGTCTCATCTCCTCTCTGCGTGCACACAGTTTCTTTCAATCAAGTGTCTTGTTCCGAGGTCTGTCTGAAATTACCTGCACGTGTCACTTCGTTGTTCAAGAATGAATCAATTTTTCAGGCATTAAAAAAGAATTCAAATAAAAAAATTGAAAAAAAATATCAGATCATAAAAGAAAAACGGAAAATTTATCAAAAATGAAAGTTTGCGAAAAAGAGATTTTTTTAATATTTTAGTTCGTAAATGGGAATTAAATTTATCATTATGTATATGATGTCAGACCCGAGCTAGCCACTGGTTCATAAAAATGTTAGAGTTTGTAAATTAGAGGTTCGTATAAACGAGCGTCTACTATAATAATACAAATTGTACTACGTCTTGTTATTGTATGTGATTAATACAATAGATATTGCTTAAGCCATTGTTTTACCTTATGAATTTCAACGTGGAGAATTTAATTCTCCAAATTATATTTTTTAAGAACCCCCAACAAAAAATTTAATGTATTCAATGTTCAAAATTTAAAATAATTTTGTTTGACCGTAGCAAATATTACCTTACGCACACAACATAGATATAATGAATACCTATGATTTCATTTTAATAATTTGGATAGATTTGTATGCGTAATTTTTCTATTTCTTGGTGAATAAACAAATTTAGCAATACCAGGGGCATGCCTTTGCTGAGATAATCATTCTATGCAGAAACGAATAATAAAAGCCATTGTTTAGGCATAACATTGCAATTAAGGAGCTCTTTTCCTCTTTACAGATAAATTAATTATGTTTTACTGTCAAACATGATTCCTTTTAACAATGAATGAGAAAAATTCCATCAAAAGTTTTAAAAAAGATTTAAATAGGACAATAATTGACATAGTAGCTATATTTTGCTTCGACATAGATTAAGGTTATAGTGGTCATTTTGAATTAATATGTAATGTGAGCAGTTGTAATGAATATTAAATAAATTAAATAACGAATATGAAGTTAATCATTTCAAATATTATTTTCATATACATTAAAATTTAACCTTACAAAATTCTAGTTGGAGGCAACTGTTAGTTATCGCAAGACATTGATTTTAACCTATTATCGGACAGCAGAAAATCATAACAATTGATAAATGGCTATTAACAGATGTCAGCGGCCGTTAAAAATAGCCAATATCAGCAATCAACTTGCTTCAATCAGAAGCATTCTACATAGCCTACACTGGATAACTGACCAAATGTCAGACTTGACGGACAATAAAAATCCCTCCATGAGAATCGAAGAACGCCAAACTTCCTGATCCAGTTTTTACTCAAAAAATGTATGACATCAAACACAATGATGTCAAAATTGTCTTGAAAATTTATATTTTTTACAGTGTCGTGTTTCGGAAGACAAGATTTTGAATAAAAATGTCCTTCACTTTTAAAAATAAGCAATGCAAGGACTGATATCCTTAAAATTTCTAACCATCATGAAAAAAATATTTCAATTTGATTTGATACAGTTTTTTAAGTGTGCATTACCTTCATATTATCACCAAAAAATGATTTTCTGAGCATTTTTACTCTTACAAGGGAAGAGTTAAAATGTTTACAAATAATCATTTCGATTTTTGTAAAGATGACAAGGTAAAACAAAATATGTTAAATATGCATAGTAATTTACTTCTTGCAATGGCATATTGTCATTCACATAATTCATCCTATTTTTTCATAAAATAGTATTTCTTGTAGTGGTTGTTTAGCTATGCATTATTTTTATAACAATTTGAAATTTATTACATAGGAAGAATGATGGCGAAATATTCCAATGATTTATTTGTTTTTAATTGTTGAATGAGATCAATGTTTTACAAAAAATATTTACTTACTCTATTTTCAATCTTGAATAGGGAATCCGTTTTTATACGGATTTTGTCACATAAAAACCGGGAAAAAGCATTTTTAGAGATAGATTTCGCGATTCTAATTTCATGAATTACTATTGAAACGAAAGGAAACATTCGGTAACTTGCAAGTAACAATAAAAAAATAGATTTATAAAAATGATTTTATTATATTTTTTCAATGTGTAAAATTTGCACAGTAACTCCTATTCTTTCTAACAGGTTTATCTTACTTTTCGAATTAATTTTACATTTCATCAAATCTTAATAGCAGAAATTTTATCCACTTCTATTAGTACCAAAAAAGTTAAAAACCTTTGACTGTTCTGCTGAGAGAATTAAAGGTATGGATTTTATTTAAATTGAAATTTAATGTTTAATTAAATTTAAATTTTTATTGTTAAAATCTAAGGATTTTAACTTAAATGTTGTTTCAGTATTAGTATCATGCAAATAAATGTCTCATTTCACTAGTGACGTATTTTTTAAATCCACGAGACTTACACAGGCGAAATAATTTTGAAGGCAGATTTTGACTCCTTGAACTTTTCTCAATAAAATTAAAAATCACTTATTAACAAAACAATTTGAATATATTTAAAAGTAAACAAAAAAATCATGAAAAAGTTTTTTGGTATTAACTGAATATATACGATTTCACAGAATGCTTAAAAATTACTGAATAAAAAGATGCTGTCAGCAATATCTATTGATGAACTTACGTCAAGCCTTGTTCTCTGACCTTAAAGTCTCAGATCAATGACTTATCATTTGTTTTAGAACATTGAGTATAAAAATAGCGTTTTAGTTTTGGAATGGGATTTTTAATGATCTGTTAAACATTCCTTAGATAATCATATCCCATTCATTCGTATATAATTCCAGTCTGTTTATAATTCATTTTTACATCAGAAAAATAGAGAAAATAGTTAAATTTCGAAAAAAATAAAAGGCATTTTGACTTTTATAAAAATGTAAAAAATTAAAGCCGAACTATTGTCCTAGTTAGCTTATTTTTGAAAAGTTTGAAATACATAAAATAATAATGTTCACTGGATTAGCTACTCATCTAAAAAAGATTGGTATAAGGAAAATTGGAATGAAATATCCAGATGAAAATATTTATCAATAAAGTAAATATCCTTTTGAAATAATTAATTTTGAGTACCACGATAGTGTTATCCATTTCATGATTAAAAATACTTATTTTGCTTACGATTTATATTTTCATATTTTTAAAATGTGGTATGAAAGGTCATTTTCATTTTGAATGCCACGTGTCATGACAATAACAATGATAATAAACTTCATTTAAAATTACTCATCAAACTGAAAAAAAATATACTGTTAAATGTGTACTTCATCAGAAAGAATAATGGTTAATGAGAGTGAACCATTCTGAGTGGGTTGTGAAAGTTTGCACAGTATTTTTTAAATAATTACTTGAGGATCACCAAGCCAGCGGCACCATTTGGAAGATAGTGAGGAGAGTATCAACAATTTGAAAACGCCGAACATTTTTCAACAGGTCAACCTGACAGCTGATCATTTATATATAATCCTCTAGGAACTATTTCTTCTATTTCTTCAAATTTTTCAAATAAAAGGCAAAAAAATAAGAATCGATTATCACATTTTTATGAAGAATTTTTTTTTAAAAAAAATTATATTTCATTCGATCTATTTTCTATACAGAATACCGAAACAAACAAAAAATCCTAAGAACTAAGAAATCTTTTCTAAATAAAGCTTTAGTTTGATATGGAAAAAATATAAGTTCTAACACATGGAAGTGTCGCCACTAGAAAACATTCTAATCAAATGATGAGCTGACAAGAAATGATGCGTGAAATCAATGCAATAAAAGCAAGAGCTTGCATAGTTACTTTTAATGCAAAACATATCGAAATAAGTAAAAACTGAAAGAGTTTTCAAAAAAGGAACACTGCGAAAAAGATTTAGTTCAAATGATGTCTGTATAGTAAAGAAAAAAGTGACAAAAAATTCGATTGATAGCGTCTTGAAAATGAAAAGCCTATAATCAGAATTTCGAAATGAATGTTTGCCGAAAATTGACATCCTTATATAAGTTTCATTTCAATTTGATCAAGCTTCCTTCATTCAGCCTTCGATAAAAAGAAGGAAATTTTATTTATATATAGGATGCCAACTAAAGTTCCTTGTCACCCTCTAAATTTCGGAAGGTCTGCTGTTATTTTTATAAACGTGGTATCTAAGTACAGTAAAAAAGATATGCGTTACCAAATAAGACAACTCATAGCGGCACTTGGAAGAAAATACTGGAGTTAGCTTTCGTATCTCAAAAATGGTACCAGATAAGAGATAAAAAGAGAATTACAAAGTTGTAGAGCCTTATTGATATAGTACGAAAATACACCTCATTGACATGGATGTGAAAAACAGAACGGTTTAACGTACATTTGTATTTTCGTGATTTCCAACACTGTGACATCACGAAATGTGAACAGAAGGAGAAAATATTAACTTTCGGGCTAAACACAATATCTCAATGAAGAACAATGATATTTCTTGGAATTCCTAGTCCAAAGGACTCTGGTTCAAACCCAGAGATTTGCATCCTTGTATTAATCTCAACATCAACTCAACACAGACTGCACTTAATGTTCGAAATTGTTGCAATATGCAAATACCCGTTCGCTTGAGACCATTAGTATAAAAGAGACATCTTGTTGTATTACAACTGTATTGGCTTATGGAACGATTTTCCAAAGGTGAGTATTGTGAGATAGTTTTGCTGCACAGTGAATGTTGAAGGAAGCACGATCAGCAGCAAGGTCGTACTGGGAACGTTTCCCTGTAAGCCCGCATCCTTCTTAACAAACCATGCTATCTGTTATAAAACGTTTAAGCGAGAACGTCTGCGCGAAGCAAACGAGCATAGGTAGGACGGGAAATTCAACTAAATGAGGTTCTAGCACAAGCCCTCGCATATCCGAAATGCAGTACAAGACTAATCAGTGAATACTGTGGCATCACAAAAAGTCGGGTTTGAAAAATCCTACAAGAATCAGGCACTATCTTTACTGATCAACGCCTTGGCAGGTTTTATTGGATGGGGATATCAAGTGACGCTGCTCATTGTGCAACTACGTTATGAATCAGATACAGGTACAGACAATATTTTTCGCAGATGTAGTGTGGATGGAAGAGTATTGCTTTTCACGAAATAGCATGTATATGAGGTAATATATCCATTATTTGGCGCTGGAAAATCCTAGTTGTTTAGCCGATTTTCAACATCAAGTGTGGTTTGATATTAACGTTTGGTGTGCAGTTTACAGTAACAAGTTGATTGGTCCAACATTTTTACGATGGTACCTTAACAGGTGCATGAAATTTAGAATTGCTGCTGAATGTAATTTTTGATTTACTTTGCAATGTGAAGCTCAAACGAGGATCCAAATAGGCATTGCAGCAGAAAGTGCGAAGTTTGAATACCTTAAATAAAAGTATTTGTTATAAATAATTGTTTTCTTTTCCTTTTTGATCATTTGTCACCTTCGCAAAGTTGGGAATCGTGAAAGCAAAAATGATCGTTTTAACCGTTCTATTCTTTACATCTATGTCAATGAAGTGTCTTTTTGTACTAAACCAATGACACTCTCTACAACTTTATCATTCTCTTTTTCTCTCCATCTCGTAACATTTCTGACATACGAAAGCTAACTCAGCTGTTTTCCACCAGGTATTCCTGTGATTTGTCTCATTCAGTTGCTCATATCCGCTTTGCTATATTTAGACACCATGTTTAAAAAAATAACAGCAGCTGTTCCAAAAGTAAGAGAGTTACACAGGATTTAGTCAGCATCTTATAGATTCAATAATACACCGGGAGTTAAATGCAAATATTAACACTAAACTCTGTTAAGGATAAACTTTTTCAAGTATACTTATTTGTGTCTCACAGCATTTAAGGAAACCGGTATTCCTTTTAGCTTATAACAAGCAGTTATATTGGCTGTAATGTAACAGATAATATTCTAGCATAATAATGAGAGACAAATAAGGGAAAAGGTTTTGATGATGTCAAGTCAAAAATCTTAAAAAGACACAATATAATATCAGTGGAAAAATGAAAGATGGGGAAAAACTGTCAAAATGAATTGAACAAGTTTTATATATATTTTTTAAATTTAATATCATATAATTTTAATCTAGGAATTACACTCATCAAAACTAGAACCACTCAACAACCATAAATCCTTTAGAAACAAAACAACGGAAGAAAAGCATAACTGAAATGAAACTGAATTGAATCACTGAATTCAGATGTATGTGACTAAAGAATAACTTATGTGTTTAAAATTATTTTCAATAATTAATGATACTTTAAATTAGTTTTTCACATTTTTAATCAAAAATCAAACTTTTATTATACAAAAAGAAGAAAAACATTCTTTTCTTAACACTAAGAATCTAAATGAAAATATCAACTTGCTGATTAATAGATGCAAAATTATTTGTAAACCTGTGAAATAGTATTTCAAATTGTTAAAAAGAACTAAAAATAGACCTCTGAAAAGCAAATGCTACGGAAAATTTTATATTTAATCCTATAAGAAAAACTGGATAAAAATCACTTACAGATTTGCTTTCAGAACAATACTGTAATTGGAAAATTGAGTATTTTATTATAGGTTTTAAATTGTTTTTTGTAAAAAGATGAAGTAAAAACACTTTAGTGCTAAATTTTGCAGAGAAAAGAAAGAAATACACTCATAGAAATTAATGACGTATTAAATTCACATTTAAAAAATCTTTAATGCTTAAACACTGACACAAAAAGATATATATATATATATATATATATATATATATATATATATCTCTTTTATAAATTATAATCTAAAAAACCCGATAAAACCTATAAATGATTATTTTTAAAAGAATATTGTAAATGTTGTCCTTCAACTGTTAAATGAAATTCACATCTTTAAATTGTTCTTAGCTTGTTAGTCGCTCAACGGTCATTTATTGCCCACGAGGTCTATGTTCAGGTTATTAGACCAAGAGGTTTAAATGGCTCTCTAACCACTACAAATATTAAAGTCCAATGTGGGATTCGAATGTGCGAACTGATGAACCGAGGAGAAGAACGTAAATTGTTTGCTACTAACTCAGCTCGCATGTACAGTTAAGTTCCTATACTTATTTCTTAAATGCGTATATCAATTAGTTGCAACGATATCTTCACACAAAAAAGGGGAACAATTTTATAGAGGTATCCTTTATGATAAAAAAGATGTTATTTATAATATGACGACAGTGTTGTGCAGTCAGTGGCACCACAGCCCGATGGGTTTCCAGTGCCTGTTTTCCTGTTCGAGGGCCGTAGTCATCCCAGTTAGGTGGTCAGGTTATTGCGAAACCCCCAGTGTTTAGTTCCCAAGCATGTTTGGTACTCAGTTGATCGTCCCACGTAAAAAATTCAGTCGACGCTTTGCATTATGTGGAACACTGCAGATATACGGAGGGTTTCCACTAAATTCGCCTTTCCTCACAATCAGACGTCGCATTCAAGTTTATTATTGATGATAAATTTATAGTTAAAAAAATGATGAAAATTATGTCCATGCTGGTAACAAAAGGACTGGACTTATGCGCCACGCCAGTACAAACTACATCACAAACACAAAATGACTCTGAACTTAACCACTCAGATGTTGATTAAAGCAAAGACAAATGCAGCACACTTCCTTAATTTTGTAAATTGTTGCTTTAATTTTTCATATTTCCTTTTACATATCTTACTGTATTAGCCTAGATTTAAATACTTACTGTATTTAGCCGGTTGCCTGGCACTTCGAGCGAGGTGTTTGTTTCAATAGTTTGAAGAGGGGGTGGAACCTGATAACCGGTAGGTACAGACCAGGGCCTCCTCTTCTCGTTGTTGTTGTTGGAGTAACCAAACACCAGTACTGAGTACCACAGCAGACTTCTTGTTCTGAAAGACCCATATCAAGAGTTTCACAGTAGTGTTCAACGTTCACTGTTGCCCCTTGTAGCAGCAGTCTTCGACGCACTAGCACAGCTTCAATAGAAGCTATCTGAAAATCAGGATTTCAACACGTGATAGCCACGGCCCCATGGCCTACTCTACAAGTACCTTTGCGTTTCGGTTATTTTGCAAGATATTTTTTGGAGCCGTGGGAAAATTAGTTTTCGGATCACTCTCGTACATATATATACAAATAATTCAACATTAATTCACATATAATCTTTCAAGTTTAAATTCCGTTTTAATATCAAATTATTATGTATGTTTGTATATTTCGAAAGTTTTCGAGGAACATACATTTATTATTCAACATTAGTTTTCAAAAAATAATTTTTTTAAAGTTAAGTAATATATAATGCCAATAAATCTTTAGTAGGAATTATTGTAAAGATTTTTTGTTTCATTTCAAAACAAATTTTTATAAATATCTAAAAATACCTAATTATCAAAATCATTTTTGTAAAATATTCTTATTTGCTTAAAAAATTATGAATAAAAAATTACTTGAATTTGTGCTGAAATTTCGTTCACTTCAAGAAATAAGTTTAAAATGTATGGCTGTACTAAAAAATTCTGTTTGAAAATTATAATAAAGTGAGAGTTGTAATGAAATGGAGAATTGAGTTTAGAAAATTTAGATAAATTATATTCACAGTAAGAGACTAATAACATACTTTATTTTATTATTAATACACTGAATTTTTGCCTTTATATTTCATTAACTAAAGAGGATTGGAGACTTCAACAATAGTGAATAATTTGTTTTAAAATATAAAAAAAATATATGAAGGAGGTGTAATACCGATTCAAAATATAGAAACCATTTCCTTATCTCAAAAAAATTATGCACGATATCGAATGAGGAGCAGATCTAGGAATTTCGCGTTCAGAGTACTCGTTCCATAATTTATTCCTTTTTATGGGAAGAGAAATTTTTGTCCCAGAAGGAGAATTTTGAGTGCAATTCTTTACTATTTATTCCAATGGAGACCATCTTATCTGTTCCCTTTATTCTATTTGATGTTCTTATAAAATGTTTTGGCCACTTATTTATTATTAATTATATAATGGTGAGATAAATAGGTATTTAGGTTATAATTGATTTTCATTTAATAAAACTTACTTGAAAAGAAAGCTACATTCCAAACTGGAAAGAAGATTATTTAAAACGTTGCTTTTATTTGAATAACAATATTTTAATATTTCAAATCATTATCACTGATTACAAAAACAATTCAGTATTAAATTATGATATCCTATAACATTCAATGAATGTAAGACATTGTCAGAGTATGCATCGTAAAAATGTGTGAATATGCAATCTACAGTAAAAGCTCCTTATTCGTATTTCCCTCATTTGAGTTTTCCCTATTCGCGGATTAAGAAAATGCGACGCAATTAATATATTCGCGGCTAAAAATTTCTTTTTTGGGGGATCTAATTAGTACATACATAATAATAAAAGGATTACAATAGGTATCCAAATTCCACCACCTACCACCTAAGTCCAACTGAGATGGAGGTAACCCAATATCCTTTGTAAATTCCGTCAAATGGACTAATAAAAAAATTAAAATAAATCTTATTACAACTTTGATTAAAGTATGTTGTTAAATGACATCGCCGAGGACTTTGACATTAGCCGCCTACGCCACGATCGGTGTTTTTGAGAAAGTAAGCAAACAGAATGAAAGAAACATTATTATTCAATGAATAAAGTATATTTTTAAATGTTGCTGTTCCATTCTATGGTAAAAGCTAACTTGCAAATTTTATTGTTCCGTCTTTCACATTCGTTACAAAAATTGTGATCGAGTAACACTTCTCTACCCCTATTTCTTTAATTTATAATGTCCACTAAAAAATGAGAAACGAGTTTCGACACGAAAAAAATCTGTGTTACCGCTTAAAGTGAAAGTATAAATACTTGATCGTTTACGCCTTGGAGAGTCTTTGCATCCATATCACGCTCACTCAATGTCAACGAACCACCTGTACGATCGATAAAAAAATCCGAAAGTAAATTAAGTTCGTCTGTCGCTTCAACTTCACTGTCAGCGAAAATTGTTCATGATCCAGCAATAGTAAAAATGGAAATGACGTTGCCATTTATGAATCGAAGAACGCAACCAAAAAAGGGTGCTCCTGAGTGTTCTAATGGTTCTGGAGAAAGCAAAGCGTCTTTACGCTCATTTTAAAGAACCTGATGGTAGTTGTAGAGGTGAATGTACAGATGGAGGATTTCAAGCATCGGAAGGTTGGCTCAATAAATTTAAAGTGAGACAATCATTGCATAACATTAAAATCATTGGAGAAGCAGCATTCGCAGTCATTACTGCAGCAGAACGATATCCAGAAGAATTTGCAAACCTAGTAGCTGATGGAGGATACAAACCTAAGCAAGTATTTAATGCACACAACGCTGCACTGTTTTGGAAGAGAGTGCCAAACAAAACATTCATTTCTAAAAGCGAAAAGTCTGCTCCTGGATTTAAGGCAGCAAAGGATAGAGTTACACTGCTGCTATGTTCTAATGCATCTGGAGATTGTGCCATTAAGCGCCTGATGGTTTGTAAATCGTTTAAACCTCGGGCTTTAAAAATCAAAACAAGGACAACCTGTGTTTTGGGGTGCTAATAAGAAAGCGTGGGTTACAAGCGCTATTTTTGTGACTGGTTCCGGAATTGTATTGTTTTTGAGGTTGAAACTCATTTAAAAAACAGAATTTAGAATTTAAAGCACTTCTAGTTTTGGACAATGCACCAGGTCATACTCGCACTAGAAATTATGCATCCAAATATAAAAGCGATCTATTACATTAGACGAACCTTCAAAATCATATTGGATAGTATGGAATGTAATCCTGATATGAATGTTATGGAATGTTAAAATAAATTTGACACAGCAAAATGCCTCGCAAACATAAAAGAATCATTGGAAGAACTGAAGCCACACATATTGAATTCATGCTGGAAAAAACTATGGCCTGCTCTGACTGCGGAAAGTAACGAAGAATCTGTGCAAATTCAAACTTTGACTACAAACATGGCCGAAATCGCGAATGGAAAAGGACGAGATGGGTTCGAACTGATAGAATCAAGTGATATCCAGGAATTATATCCTGAATTCTCCTGAATATTCTGATTTGACTGATATCTGTTCAGTCAAATCAGATGAAGATTTGACTGAAACCGACTTGGAGGAAATGTTAAATTCACAGCCCATTGAAGAAGAGGCTTCAACAAGCACTGGAAACGTTGACATTTAATTTGAAAAACTTTTAGTGAAGGTTTAAGAATGGTAAATAAGCTTTGCGATTTCTTTATGAAATCTAATCCGTCTATGGGACGAAGAGGCAAATTGCTAATGCGACTGCTGCGTATTAGTTTGAATTGAAGGAGCTCTTAAAAACTGCCAAGCAAGAGAAAATTACAAAATTCTTCAAACCATTGCCTAAACCTTAAAATAATTAATCAAAATGGTCAAAAACTTCAAATAATTGATTTTTGATACATTTGTTTTTTTTTATTTTGTCATCAAGAAACATATTCCATGTAATCCCATATGAATTACCATTCTTATGCACGGTTTCTGTATTGGCGGCATATTTATGGAACATATACCCCGTGAATAAAGAGCTTTTACTGTACGTAAAAAAATGCGCCGTCGATTGGCATTTCCTCTTAAGTTAGGGAATGTGTTAAAGATAAACTGAGGAGGCTTGAAAAGTCTAGGGATTCCAACCAACACCCCCTAAAGACAAGGCCTGCGCACCGCTATGATGAGTCATCTACTTGAGGCCGGTTGTTGCTTCTCCTTTATGGCGATCTAAATAACTCACTTTTTACTATGTATTATGAAAACTGTTCAATTAATTGAATCACGCCACAGAGGGAATTATATAACTATCTGATAAATATGTGCTTGATAATTGTTTGGAAAATTTTAACATTTGAATTAAATGATCTAACCTAAATTATTGTAATAAATAAAATAAAAATTGAACAGAATTTTTTCAAAGATCATTCTCTTATTTAAATGATTTAATTTAAAAAAATGTTTCCGTTTATTATAATAGTACATTTTTAAAAATTTTAGAATTGAACAAAACGAAATAGTTAATTTGTCAAAATAAGTGATTAGAAAATTAGAAATATAAATGAAATATTTCTTTAACAATTGAATTTGTAATTCTTAGGTTAAAAAGGTTTTTAATAATTATATTAAAATGTTATGCATTTTAATTAATTCGTTTTTTCTAAATTTCCAGTTTTGTAATTTTTTTAAATTATCAACCATCATTTGTAGTTTGATATGATTTTTAATTAACTTGTAGAAAAAATATATGAAATTATTAGGATCATGTTTGGGAAATATATTCCTGCTACATTTTTCTCCTTATTCAAAAAATAAATTTATTATGATATCACATAACACAATAATTGCACACTTTAAAATTTTTTACAATAATCATTTAATTAATTATAATTTGTATGATTTAATCTGATAATATCAACATTACTTATTGTATTAGTATTGAATATATAAGCATATATTAAGTCATTGATATCAAAAATAAAAATTTTTTAATTAAATTTGTGGCCAAATAAAAACAATTGTATTTTTCACTGTACAAATAACTGGAGTAAATGAAATATTTGCTTTTATTGCATTATTATTTTTTTTTACTTAAATATCACATAAAAATAGCAAAATTTATAACTTACTCAGATAATAAATATTGTGTGTGTGAGTAAAGGCAACAACAGTATGCTTAAAATAACTTTATTAAACACTTCAATTCCACATTAAAATATATCATTGTATCAAAATGTAATTAATTTGTTTTGATATACAAAATAATTTTTTGAAATAAGCAAAATGTAAATAACGATTTAAGTTTAGGAACATCAATTTAATAATTATATTTACCTACAGAAAACTCTTCTCTAAAATTTACATTATTTTCCTAATGTTTGTAATTTTCTTTTTGATTTTGAACTAAGGAGTTTTTTATTTATTAAATCATCATCAATTTTTTACAGTTGAGTAAAATATTAGTAGAAGTTAAGACAATATTTTTTACTAAATCATCACTGTCATGTTTGCAACATTCTGAAGTTAAATTAATTTCAACTAATCGAAGATTTTTTTAATGTTTCATTGCTGGCAAAAAATCTATGATTGTTACACTTCAAAAAATCGTTTTCATATTCAGGAGATTATAGTTTAGAAATAATAGTATAATTTAAATTAATTATTTTGACGATTTCATCACAAGGATATTTTAAACCACCCTTATATATTTTTAATTAAAAGATAGTTTTCACATTCATCGTCAACTTTGCTAATTAAATAAACACAGCATATTTCACATTAATTTTTTTTCAAGATACATGAAAGCAATAGCCTGCCATGTATATAGTAATAATAAATGTGTATACATGTATATAATATAAATAGTTAACAAATGAGAATATTTTTAAAAATCATTTGTGTTTATTTTCAAATTAAACATTGATTCTTTAGGGTCGAGAATATCAAGATTTAGATTTTCATCATTTAAATTGATTTCAACATTTCCATGAACAGCAGAATTTAATGTTAAAGGAATAAGACTTCTTCTCCTGATTAAATTACCTCCCTTATATAATCTAATGAAGCTTTTATGTGAATTTCATCCATTAATAAAACTACTTTTTTGTCATTTTTATTAAGGTGAGAATATTTGTCTCTAATATATAAAAGAAAATTATTCCTGTTCTGCTCTTTTAAAGGATTTGCTATATAATTGACAAATAAACGTTTCAATGCTGCTGGATGAGGAAGAATTATATACGAGCTTTTAAGTAAAAATTTATAACAATCGGGTGATATTGAAAAAAGCATGGAGCATAAAGTTAAAAAGTTAGCCGAATATTTTTAATGATTTAAAGAATATTGCAACAGTGAAATCTGTTCTTCAAAGCAATCAAATAAATTTTCATTATACTCTCACGACTAATTTTCAATTAATTAATAACACATTTACTCAAATCAAATAAGTTATTCTTATCGTTAATTTTTTCAAAATTTTCTAATGCTTGTAATATATTATCTAAGGTACGAATATCATATTTACAATCATAGGAAATTTAAAATTATTAATCTTATTAATTTGAAAACCTTTAATTAAACTTACCAAATTCAAATTTTCAACAACTGTTACCGATGATTCAAGAACAGGAACTTTTGAAGGACTTATCAATAAAAACATAATTATATCCTTATTGGTAACAACAGTCCATGGTCATAGAATTTTAAACTCACTTTAAGCAGTTCTTGAGTTCACTTAAATCTTTAAAGCAAAATTTGTCCCTGTAGTCTTTCCCTTTTTATACTTCCAAGGCACAAACTGAGTTCTGATTTTCAATTCTTATCTTTACATCTGGCTCCTCTCGATGATTCTTGGTTGTCGTTAAATATTTCGGGTAGTTAGGAATTATTGAGGGAATGGCATCTAACTTCAATCATGGGTATCGTAAGGGAGCACTCAGTTTTTCACCAATGTTTCTTCTGCACATAACTCTGAACATCTCAGGATATCACTCTCTGCAAAGTGATGCTGGCAAACGTGAAAAAAAAGAAAAAAACACTATTAAGATGAATGTAATCAATATATATTTAGTTTAATTCTCTAAGACACTTTTAAAAGTTGCTCTGATTACATCATATATTTCATTCTAGTAAAGTTCAAGCAATATTTGTAATCACTATTTTAACTGGTATATATTTATACATAAAAAAATGTTAAACTTTAATTAAAATTATCTAAGAGGTAAAATTTGTGATTCATTTTACAACTTAAATTATGTATATCATGTAATTAAAATTATATCTAATTCATTTTTTTCCACTTCATATTATAGATTAACATATGAAAACGTAAATAATAATTATTTCCTCAAGTATATTAAATAATTACTGCTAGCACTATTATTTTATTTCCCAATATGAAAAATGTTAGATAAATAAATTCTCAAATATTTCATTTCTTAATTAACTTCATTTCTAAATTTGTTACATCTAAATAATTATATTATAAATTAAAATATTAATTTATAATATAATTATTCAGATGTAACAAAAATATCTTATTAAATACAGAAAAAACTTAATATACCAATAATCATATTTGATTAAAAAATAATTAATTTTACATAATTAAATAGGGATAATTTTTGTAATTGTCAAGGTAGGTAGGTTATGGCGGACACTTTTGGAGCTTTATACTAGGATACTTGTAGCTCTCATTGAAGAAGATATTTGGAGAGGATTTATGTAGTCAATCGACTAACCTTATTTAGGTAAAGTTAATTGAAGTCGGTGATCACTAAGAGAAAAAGTCTTGATATGAGAAGAAAAAATTCGGATTTATAAATTCATGTTAGAAAATAGTTCAAGGATTTTGAGTTGTAACTTTCTTTTTCGTTAAGATTAGAATCTGTTAGACTGGCGTAGAAATTCACAGCATGCAAGAATTTTAATTTCCGGATTTGTTGATAGTTCAAATATCCAAGAGAATGATAACGCTCCTATTCCTAATTTTTTCCGTAGTTGATTCCTCTGATGTTCGTACAAAGGACAATCTAGTGGAATATGATCTATACTTTCAGGTTCATCGCACTAACAGCGGTCTGTATGCCAGAGATTAAACCTAAATAGAATAGAATTGGTAGGAAAGGATCTTGTTCTCATTCTGGTCACCGTACGTCTTCTAGTCGCGATTTCGTTAACAGTCTATGATTTTTGCGAATAGATGTGAGATGAGTGAATGCTTCAGCATATTTGCTATTTTTCCATTGATTGAGACTTTCTTTAAAGTAATATTTCTTGATGTGTTGTTTCAGATCTTCAGGAGAATTAGATAGAATAGCATATTGACTCACTGTTGCTGCTTTCACCAATGAGTCGGCAATTTCATTACATGCAATCCCTGAATGTCCTGGAACTCAAACTAACAGTATTGACAAGCACGTTTGAATAGATTGAATCATTTGGGATCGAAGAAGTTGAATGATAGTTGGTGATACCCTGGAACAATCTGAAAGAGCAGAGATGCAAGAAAGTGAATCTGTGAAAATGACATATTTTTTGGGTTCAGTGCAAATTTTAGAGACTGCAACAAGTAGTGCCATAGCCTCGGCCAAGAAGATGGAGTTTATGGAACTAATTTTCCCTGTTATTGATAGACTTGTTGTAAAATTGACTATTGCAATACCCACATTTGATCCCTGCTTGGAATTATCTGTAAAAATCAACATCTGCCATGATGACTCGCAAACTTGGTGAAATAGCTTACAAATTATATCTTTTGGCAATGATTTATTCTGAAAAGGAGCTTCGAGGAATAAATGGAGATTTTTTTGACATTCCTGGCCAGTCAATTGGGACTTTTAATTTGTACGAGGTATTTATTCCTTGTTTCTCGAGCCACAATTTAGCTTTATGGCTAGAGGATGATTATGATTAACTCGATTGTAAGTCAGCTTATCCCAAGCTAAAGCACAGGGGGATAATGATGACTTGCTTAAATTCCGAATGTAAAAGTTTAAGGAGAGCATTTCATGTCTAGAGTGAAGAGAAGTTTCTCCTGCTTCTTGTAGAACTATAGGTATGGGGGTCCACTTGGGAAGACATGTGGCAATTCATGCAGTGTGATATATAGTTTCAAGGATTTTGCGATCTGTTGTGCATGCTGAACTAAGTATGACAGCCATAATCCAGAATGGAGACAATAAAGGATTTCACGATTTGTAGAAGATGAGCAGTACGAGCACCCCATCTATTGCCTGCGATACCTTTTAAAGCATTCAACTTTTTGATATAGCTTTTCTCTTTTCCTGAAAAGGGTGACGGAAAGATAAATTGTGTGAAAAATGTAATCCCAAAATTCGAATATTTTTACTCCAGGAAATAGGATGATTGTTGGTGAACAAGTTGAAATTAGGTTTGCAAGTTGAATTTAGTTTTGAAGAAAAGTTAATCATAGAACATTTTTGTGGGTCTATCGATAACTTCCATTCCTGACACCAATTTTGTAATATTCCAAGTGCAGATGTTAGTTTCTGCTGAAGTTTTCCCAAGTTAACAGATTCATATAGTAGAAATATATCATCAGCGTACATGAAGCATTTGATGTCAGGGGGAAGGATATCGTAGAGGTCTGCCATAAACATTGAGAACAGGAAAGGTGATAACACGCTCCCTTGTGGAACTCCCCTATATGATGTGGCTGATGAAGATAGCTTATTTCTCCACTTTACTTGAAAATAGCGAGTTGTAATGAACTGTTGAATGCACAAGGCAGCATTTCCTTTGATGTTTACTTGAAGTAATTTATAAACTAGGCCATCTGGCCAAACTGAATTATAGGCCTGGGAAATATCCACTGCAACCAAAACAACAAATTTTCTAGAGGATCTGGCAGAAATTATGTGATGATGAATGATGGATAAAATACTGTCACAACCTCGATGTGGCAGAAATCCGTGGTGATTGGGATGAAAGAAAGATATGGTTGACATATGGTCAATAAATCTCTTCAAAATCATTCTTTCCATTAATTTACACATGACACTCAGAGATATAGGACGGTACGATGCCACAAGATTGGCCATCTTTCCCGGTTGTAAAATTGGAATAACAATAGAGGATTTCCATATTTCTGGTACCATACCTGTAAGCCACGATTTATTTATCAGGGAGAGGAGGTAGTCTAGGTTGGTAGTAGTAATTCCTTTTAATATTTTTGCAGATATCTTATCTGGACCTACAGACAAATTTTTGCATCTGGCAGATGCATTAAAGGGTTAATTGTAAGAGAAATCCTCACTTGTACTTAAATCCAGTGGAAAAATCTCTAAAATTGGTGAACGAGTGTAGAAGTCTGTAAACATATTAACTTGATGGGTAGGATCTGTCACTGGAGAATTATTATGTCATAAGATCATATGTGAAGTTGGAGATACTGTAACTCTATTTTGGAGATTTTTTAATAAATTGAAAATATTTTTTGATGTGCCAGCTGAAATTATTATTTTGTCCCAATATTTTCGAGAGAGATATATGAGTAGTCGATGTAGTTCTGCTGCAGTTCTTTTATATGCCATCCAAACGAACTTATCACATGTGCTTTTAGCTTTACGCCAAAGACGTCTTTTTTGGCCCAGGAGATAACCACATCTAGAAGACCACCATGGAGGATAAGGTTTACATGGCATTTTCTGCCATCTTCGAAATTTGTGAAGATTACTTAAGCAGAGATGATTGAATTGTTCAATAGAATGAAGATTATAGAAATTTCATGATCAGTTTTGATAGAAGCAAAGAATTCTGACCACAGGATACATGATCTGTTCGGTATATGGTGATCAATATCTCCTATAGCTATGCTAGTTTTAGATGATAAATGATCACTTCCAAAACAGTCTGGGTGAACTTCAATATGACTTAGGTGATAAATGTCTGGTGAAATCAATGAGTGAAGGTTTATGATGTGGACCGTAATGTGTTGGAATTTCAGAGTTCAGGAGGCAGCAATTCTCTTCCTGAATCCATTCAAGAAGGTCATTTGCACTTGATGAAGTAGAACAGCTTCCTAATGATGTATGTCTAATATTGAAATCTCCTATGATGATATAAGGAGGCTGAATTCCTTGAATTATGCTATGAAGCCACTCTGAAGAAAATTTGCCAGGAGGAATGTAAACATTAATAATAGTTATTGTAGTCGTTGCCACTGTGATCTTGACTGCTAAGAGTTCTCTGCCATCATCTGAGAGACGGATAGGAGAAAATTGCCGATTCCCACCGGGGCCCTGGGTGTTTTCTTCGTTATCTTCTGTGGTTGTACATCTGTCATTGCGCTATTTGTCCTATTATCGACGAAGACTTACAAGCGGATCTCAAGAATCAAGCATACAAGTCTGAATATATGTAATGTAATAAATAAATAAAATAAAGAAAATTGCCTTGTTGGAATGTTTTTATTTACTGCTAGGAGAAGGCCGCCACCTCGGCTATCTTCTTTATATTGACGAAAGATTATTTTGTTAAATAAAGATATCTTGTCAACATTTTTTAACCAAGTTTCTTGTAAAGCAATAATGTCTGCAGAGTTAAAATAATGAAGTTTCATGTATGGGTGCTTTTTGAGAACACTACGAGCATTCCACGAAATTAATGAGAACCATGAATTTCGTTCTCATTAATTTCGTGTTACAATTATGTATGATTACAATTTGACTTCTACGGACTGATCCACCCATAGAATAGGATAGAAGTTGCGTCCCATCTGTTAGGAAATTTTATTACTTATTTCATTACTTTATTACTTTCTGAATTTTGCATTTCAATTATTTCTGACTGCTCTTCAGAAGAGTTACCAAAATTAAATACACTGTTCACAGGTAAAATTGGATTGAACTGAATGTCACTATTACTAGGGTTTGATGATTGCTTTTGGATTCGACTACTTTTCCGAGTTTTCCTTCTAGCAGGGGATGACGAGAGACTTCTAGTTTCAAATATTTTGCTTACAGTTTCTTCAAATTTTTGGAAAATAGTATTAAGAATTGCTTCTTGTTGGGTTTGAATAGCTAAAATTTTTTTGTCTACTGACTCTTCAAATTTTGTAAGTATTGAGGTGACAATATCATTTATTTTTGCATGAGTAATTTCTGATGGTTGATTAGAATTTAGAATTGTAGCAAAACTGGTTTTAGAGCTTTTAAATTGTCTTCTTGCTTCAATAAAAGATAAATGGTTTATTGCCTTAAATTTTAAAAACCGAGTTTCTTCTTCACGAGCTGAACATGAAGAATCATCTGACGCATGAGGTCCTTTGCAGTTTACACAATATGGGACTTATCAAAGATCATTATTGTGATGTGAGCCACAGAGTTTGCATAAAGCTGTTTGCACTTTACATGTTTTTGTTGCATGTGTAAATTTAAAACAAATTCCACATTGACGAAATTTATCCACAAAAATCTTTACGTTTACAGTAGATAAAAATACTTTAATTTGAGACGGGATATTATATCCATAGACTCTTACCAAGATAGTTTCTGAAAGTTCTGAAGATCCCTTTTTATTGAAACGGCGTATTTTAGATACAATAAGGCCGTTATTTTCAAATTCTAATGCTAGATTTTCTAGACTTTCGTCCACTGATATGAACCGGATAATAAATTTCGTAGTGTATTGTTCAATTTGTATTTGGGGAGTCACAGGAACATATAATACTGTTTCGATTTTACAAATTTCTGTTGCAGTTTTATAAACATTTGTAGCGATAATTAGTTTTCCGTTTCTGGTATCTCTGACTTCTTCAATCCCATTTTTGTTGGAAATAGCGTTTAATAGTTCAGATTTTAACTGTAAAGGCTTCTTAGGAACTGAGGCATATCCTGCTGTAGGACACAAAAACACTGTGAATTTTGAAATTCCAGCTTCTGAAGCTAATTGTATAGCTAGAGGTGTATTATCATCATAGTCTAATATAGAGTTCGATGCATGTTTTGGTATGCGATATTCATATTCAATAAGTGGTATTTCGTCTTGTAAGTCTGTCACTTTGAATATAACATCTTGTACGTACTTGAGGAAATAAACTATAGAACTACTTGAACTTGTAACTAATAAACTAATTAATAAATTAATCTTATTGGAACTCCCAAATTCCTCTAAACTTAAATAATTTAAAATAAATTGCTTGAGTTCTTCTCAATGCTAATAAAGTTTGAAAAAATATGTACGTACCGGTAAGAGTCAGCAACTTTTTCTCCACACAACAAAACGCCCGTCTTAGCAAGCAAAAAACTAATTCTCAAAGTTAATGAAGGTTTTACAAATTAGAGCCAAATTAACTACAGAATGAGAATTATTTTTTTAGATGAAAAACATACAATTATGGTTGATGGAAATAACATTAACTTTAATATTTCTTATCCTTGCCACAAGTATGCGTTTTAAATTTTAAAAAAATGTCTTTCACTAACGATTTAATTATTGTTATTTGAAATAAATAAAATAAGACTTACCCTAGAATTTTTCGTCACTCCTACATTTTCTTGAGGATTAACAGCCAGCCATTTTTTTAGCATTCTTCATACCTTTGGTTCTCCATTGTAGTTCGATCGGCAATTGACTATTGAACACTTGAATGGCATTTTTATAAAATTTCTTGAAATAATATAATACTTTTAATGAATATTTTAAGACAAGGTTTATCACACACACGTGCAAAATCAACTCCGTACAGAGACTGAAATGAGTCGTCGAGCAGGCGATAGGAAATGAAGGGAGAAATTTCAACTTTAGGGGGTCGTTGATCAGCCTTATGTGGATGACTCATTCTAGAAAGAAGTTTTGGTGCGCAGGCCTTGTCTTCAGGGGGTGTTGTTCCAACCCACTCAGAATATTGCAATGAGAGACTGCCCCATTCAGAGAGAAACACAGATTAATAGAAGTGCTTGTTCAACTAATAAAAAAATTCGGAATGAAAGCATAAATCATGAATAAATGTATTTTAACATTAAAATGAATTAAAAGTTTAAAAGAAAGAGATTAAGAATCCGATTTTAGGATTTAAGGATCAAAATGATTTGAGAAATTAAATTTGTCATTCATATCATTCGACAATCGAATAACATGTAAGTAAATTTTGTTCTTATAAAAATGTCACAATCATTGCTTTAGCTAAAGAAGAATGATTTCATTTTTAAGTTTTAAATTGCACATTTGAAGATAAACTATTTTCAAGTTAATAGTTTAAATTAAAATATGCACTGGAAACTATTCATAAAAAATATGATGTGAGTCAACATAGCTATTAAAAGGTTTTCACTAACGATCCTATTCTTTGATCTGTGGCTCTTTATATCTAAAGAAAATTATTGCAATCTTATTTTGTGCCATCTGACGGAGAAAAAAGAGACTATACCATTTTGCAAAACATCAAGAATTTGTTAAAATGAGTAAAATACAATTTGAACACTCCTGACAGAGCAGCTCTTAGGAAACCATGGATGTGAGAAAAATTGTATTTGACAGGGTAACATTAAATTTCGTTGATATTCTAGAAACGAGTTTATTTAATAATTGAATATGGAGTTGCAGAATTATTAATATCATGTATTTTGAGAAAAACGGAGCCAAATAAATATTAAATAAAACTGCGAGAAATGAAAAAAATGTGTATTTTCTAAAGTAAATCGCTCTATTGTCAATCTATGAATGCGCATCAAGTTGGTGAATCTATTGAAATTCATTCACATTTCTAATTTAAGTTCTTTTACGATCTAAAAAATTAAAACAGGTTCAATAAATACAATTTCCATAAAATTATGATTTCATCAAATTATGTGAAATCAAAGTACTTTATTTTTCAAGATGTTTCCCACAAGTTAATACATTAAAAAATAAAATCATTTCATTATATCTATGTCCATTGATAAAGTGTATCAAGTAAGAAAAACTGACAAAACCATTACTTCTAAATATTATTATTTAGTTTGGTTAGTAAATTCTAACTTCAGATTCGAAAATTAAAATAATTATTCAAATAAAAATATTCAATCGGAAAAGAATAATTTTACGAGTAGCATTTTAAAACAGAAACCTTTCGCTATATTTTCAGTTTTAAGGATTACAATATTTACATTGAAGATTGCTTATAATGCACTTTTTTGAAAGAATGAACCAACAAATGCAATTTATAGATGAGATTTATCAAATGGATTCTATTTCTATTCTCCTTAACAATGGTGTTTCTTTTTATTGGATTCCACAGCTCACTTTTCGAATCACTCAAATATCGCGTGCTGTCGGTGATTTTTTGTTCCATTATGCATGCAGTTTGATGCAGTTTATGTTTGCTCCATTATGCATGCAGTTTATGTTTGATTTTTGATTGAGTGGGTCTGTTAAGAAACCGGCGTTCCAACTCGTCCCAAAGATGTTCTATGGAGTTCAAATCTGGATATTTTCACATCATTATTATCAAATCACTACACCATGGCAAGTATTGAAAAAGAACAGAAACGTAATTCTCATTGATGCATAAAATTACCCGTTTTAAAACTGTTACCATACTGTCGGAATCTTTCTATTATCTGAAATGTCTTTGAACAAACGAGAAATCATTGACCTTTCCATTAAAAATAATGAGCCTTGGATAAACTAGGAGAATCAGCTCTAAGCCTTGATATTATTGCCAACATATTTCACATTTGATACAATATGCTGTTAAAAGCTACTCACTAAATATTCTCAAGGTCTTCTAACAAGTCTGTTTAAGTGTTAGATCATGTATTGTCACTCGGATGTTTTTCTACTGCACCGAAATGTATAATTACGGGGATCTTTATACTATTGTATACTTCCACCAAGTGCTCTCTCGGTGGATAATCCGTTTACTAGATTATCCACAGAGCTGAGACGGAAATCATCGGCAGTCCCTATCTGCGTTTCCACGAATCATGTTTGAGTCTCTGATTTCGCTTATAAATTCTATTCAATATTTCTATGATACTATCAGAATGGATTATGTGTCACAAACTGTGACCGAGATGTGTTTAAACGCTGAAACATCCTTGATATAATGTCCAAATTTATGGTCAATACCTCTTTCGAATGCTTTTAAGATTTTTCGTTCATTCCTTCTGACTCCTTTGAAGATCCATTTGTACACTCACTTCCAAAAAATATGCACGGCGAGCAAAATACTAATTTCCGGAAGCCAATCAGAATTGAAGAGTATGTAAATCGCTGCAGAGGTAGATGGAAGTATGCAAATATGTTAGGTAATAGCAAATCGCGCTTTCATGTCAAGGAATATGCAAAAAGGGTAGTCTTATAAGATACCAGCTCTATGAAGGGTTACAGAAGTTGATTGTAAGTGCTGATAGAGAATGCGTTTAAAAATTTCGAACAATTTGTTTTCAAGACATACGTGTTTCTTTGACTTCCAGAAAACGAATGGAAGATTCTGAGCTCTGGCGTGCTGTGCGGCGCATTCAAGCCGGACAGTGAATCTCAGATGTTGCTCTTTTCATCAGCGTTCATCATTTTGTAATTTCACGTTTATGGAAACAATTTCAAATCAAACACATAGTTGTCCGAAGTTCCGTAGCCGGTCACCTAAGGATTACAAACCCTGCGGAAGATCGATATACTGCGATTTTAGCCAAGCGGAATCGCAGAGCGACCTCCACACGTGTGGCATCTATGGTTACTGCGTCCATTGGTAAGGTGATATCTGCAGCTACTGTAGGCTGAAAATTACATATGAGTGGACAGTACGCCCAGATACCTCGAGTTTGTGTTTGTCTATCCGTCCAATCAAGAGGGGCACGATTAAAGTGGTGCAGGAACATGTCAATTGAACTGTGTCTGACTATGGCAGTGTCATGTTTACCGATGAGTCAAGATTTGCTCTTGAGCCAGATGACAAGCGTATAAGGATATGGCTTGAACAAGGAACACGCAATCAGCCCCAAAACATCACGCATTTTGAGGTGGAAGCATTATGGTGTGGGAAGGAATTTCATTAGGATATCGCAGCGACCTGCACATCTTTAAACGGGGTTCTGTGATGGCTATCCAGCATCGAGATGAAGTCCTTGAACTCATTGTGAGATTGTAGGCTGCTGCAGTTGACCCTACTTTTGTTTTAATGGAGGATAACGCACGTCCCCATAGAACTGACATCATCGATGGAGAGTGAAGGGATTGCGCGTATGGCGTGGCCAGCATATTAACCCCACCTTAATCCCACTGAAAATTTTTGGAATGCTCTCGGCCGTATTGTATATTCACGTTTCCCACCTCCATCTACTCTTATTGAGCTGGAAACTGCTTTATAAGAAGAATGGCTATTGCATAATTCTGCGGTGGTTGACCACCGAATTGAAAGCATGGTCACAAGGTGTTAACTTTGTATACACATGAGGGGATCACTTACCCTATTAATGTCCTTTTTTCATTTTATGCTGTTTATTTTCACTTTATACATCATTCTGTTTAAATCTCTAGTATATCATTATCTGATAACTTACAAAAATTTAATATTGTTTCCATTTCTGTGTATAATAATTGATTTTATTTTATGCATAAATATATCCTGCCGAGTTTTGTGTCAATCAAAGCAGTATTCGTTGATTTTTTTCTCTTTTTTGCTTTATACACCTTCGGGCTTAACTTTTGGAAGTGAGTGTATTTTGCTTTCACTGTAAATCGTCGAGAGGTG
This sequence comes from Latrodectus hesperus, assembly GCA_037975125.1. NCBI lineage: Eukaryota > Metazoa > Arthropoda > Arachnida > Araneae > Theridiidae > Latrodectus > Latrodectus hesperus. The sequence goes on from CM075854.1 coordinate 103,953,602, forward strand.
CACGGAGCTTACAAAAGGATTATTCATTTGGGGTGAAGAGGTATGTGGTGACTTTCGGTGTACAATGTATATTGTACCGTTTAGAAGAAAAATGAGAAATTTACAGTCATGTTCCATTGAAATAAGTTTCTTAAAAATCTGAGAAACAGTGTAATTATTATGCTTCAAAAAGTTGATAAGCAAATTGCTAATTCAGGAAGCTCATTGCTTTCTTATTGTGAAACGCCTAATATTTTGACCTACTTTCATGTGGTGTATTTTGTAGACACCTTCTCATATTCATTTTTATATTTTGCTTATTTTGCGTTTAAATTATTCTGAAAATTAAAATTTTGTGCAATTTGCATTCATTTATTGTGAGATAAGGTGGATCTGAAAAATGTAATTATTAAGTAAATTAACTATTAAAAACTAATAATATATGCTAAAATAATTGAATTGATTACTGAATAATTATTGTTTTAGTAAATTCTGCCTTGGTTAAGTCTTGGTTACATTTTATTTGAGCACATTGTACTTTTTACTACATTTACTTAAAAAGAGAAATGTTAAAAATTTAATTATTTTATTGCTAATTATTCAATTAAATTTCCTTTATGTTTTATAATACATTCAATTAAGAACTGATATTACCCTACTCAATAAAACACAAATCGATTTGGAAGCAGTTTTGCCTTGCACAGTAAATAAAATTTTATAAAAAATTTATACCAATGATTTTATCAGATAAAAATATTTAAACTTCACTGAAGCTAAAAACAATTAAAAATTAATGGCAATTAATTGAGTTTTCCAATTTTTGAGTATATATTATGAGTTATCTATTTTTAAAAATATTGTCATGGATTCATTATTAAAAAAAAATGCTGCCAGAAATTATTTTATGTATATAGCAATTTATGAACATCTTTGCAAAAATTATTTTATGTATTTGGAAATAAGTAATAATTAATTAAGCTGAGAATTATTCCCTTTAATGTGGTAAAGTACACACCCACATATAAGGCTGATATATTCGGTAAAAACATTCATTCAATGAATTAAATTAGAATATTACAGAATATTTTAAATTTATTTAAATTATAATTTTTAATGAGACATATTTTTATTACCTGAAACTTAATAATTAAATTGAAATGTTTATAGGTGCTTATACACAAAAGTGTTTTAAAATTTTATATTTTCATAAAATAATAAAGTTTAATGATGGATTAGATGTCACTAGATGGCACCACGATCACACTAGAATTTTCTGACTAATTTAGTATCAACACAAATAATCTAAGAGTAATGATTAGTTTGTTTTTGTTACTGCTGTTCTCACATTCAGAAAACGGAAATATCACGTTCGGTTTGTTTGTTTGTAAAAATTATTTAACGAGTCCTTCAATATCAAATGAGTCCAAAAGTCGAATGAATCTTGAATGTTCTAAATCAACCAAACAAGATATTTCAGATCCAAGGCCAACTATGTTTTTTCCCGTCCTACCAGACATTCCACTATTCTCGAGTGTTTCCGTAGATTTTCCTTTTGTTGCACAGCAAAAATGACTGGAGATTTTTTTCTTTCATTCAATTGATGTTTTTCTGTTATTTGGACGCCCGGACTCTAAGCTGTGATTTAATACTATACCTAATCTAGTCGTGCTCTAAGGTTCAGTAAGGAAAGTGATTGACTAATGAACGACATGACACCTTTAATTACTTGCAGAAATATGAAATGGAGTGTTATTTTGCATATTGTAATTTTGTTCACCGGGTCGTTTATAAGTTATATCATGGCATACATCAATGGAAGTGTTACCATTTTTCTTCCATTTTTCAGGTAAGAAAAATTCTTTATATAGGAATATTATATTAGATCTAAAAATGTCTGTAATGACATTTTTATATTTTTTTTGTTAATATTTGATTGCAGAATTTATTGCTTATGATTTCTATGCACTTTAGATTACATTGCATTTTTCATCAATGGAAAGCTTTAATTTTATTATTTAAAATTTCTTTGTACCATTTTTGTTTAATTAATGATTATTAATATATTTTTCTAAATAAAACTGAATTAAATCTGAAAATATTGTTAAAAAAAATTATTTGAAAGAAGTTTTTATCATTCAAATATTCCCTAATATTATACTTATAAATATGCAAACAAATCTCTCAGTATTTATATTTTATTATACTTTCCACGTAAAATATATGTTAAAAATATCTTTTTATATTTTTAATTTATGAAAAAAAGATATTTTTTTATAAAACTGATCCCAATCTATTCTTGTTTCCTAGAATACGAATTTGAGTCAATATATTGAAAAACAAAATGTGAGCCACTATATCAAATTAGTAGCATAATTGGACATGATAAATTGATTTTGAAAATTTATTATTTTTAAGTACAATACCATTTTCAGTAAAAGCGACTCTTTCTAAAGAGCAAAACTAGTATTTTACAGATGACATAATTTTTTTAGTAAGAGTAGTTTTACTGTTTTTTTTAATGAAATAATTACACAAAATTAACTATTAAAGATTGTTTCAGAAAATGAGAGTTGATAAGATTATCTTAATTGTTTAAAATTTCAGATTGACTGTGTGTGATATATTATTTCAACTTTGACAGATACATCTCAAGGCTAATTTAACATCGAAATACTTTTAATTTTATGACAATAATTTTATTCTGAATTAAACATGAAATATATTTGACGAATATTATTGATTGCATATATATATATATATATATATATATATATATATATATATATATATATATATATATATATATATATATATATATATATATAATGCAAAATTAGATATAGAACTGAAAAGTACAAAAATAGATAAAAACATCTAGCAATACATTCAGCGCAAAAGCAGCTAAAATAGAATTACTAAAATATAATTAATAGTATATTTTATAAAATTAATAATCAAATATTAGATGGAGACAAATACAATGAAAATACCAAATGGAGAATAATAATTTATTCATAAAGTTAAATATTAGAGGGAGAATAATACATTGAAAATAATTTTAAATTGATTGAAGATCGGGTATTGTTTAGAGTACCAGTGTCGATCCAACGAAACATACAATCACACATCAGGAGCTCATCATTAATATTAAATGTATTGTGCTTTAAAACTTTAAAAAATAATTCATCACCAATCAGTTCATGAATTTTTTCTGGTTTGTAAAAGGTTGGGTTTGCAAGCTCAATAAAGGTAGGGAAAGAGATTGAAGAAATGTCCAAAGAGAAGTTGGTGTTTAATCCGTAATTTTCGGATTAAACACCTAACACACTACAAAACTTTTTTCTGAATTATAAATAACTGTATTTATCTTAAATTTTATATTGTAAGTTAGCCCATTTAATCCAGAAATCGGAGCATTAATTGTATTTCTTTTAATTCTTAGCATATGTTTATTTATTTGTTAAACAATTAATATATTCGAGGCCGAGTCCAATATGCAACGCATTCAAATTTTCTTTTAAAATTTATCTTCAAATAAAATATAGACATTGTTCTGCAAAACAGAATTGTTTTTCTCAGCTACATTATTTAAAGATTGAAAAGAAAAAGTCTCATTTTTATTTATTAATTCATTCTAATGCGCCGATGAATTCGTTTCCACCTAACTAAAAAAGTACCACCTGCCTTTTTTTCAAATGTTAAACCAGCAGCACCACCTTCTTTGGCCACACATTTTTGCGACGAACCATTGAATGATGGCGTTTAGAACACACTAAACAAGACATTTCAGAATGGCAAGAACTAGGTGTATGTTTTTTATTAAGACAGTTAGTGCAAAGTTTTTCTCTTTTACTATTTCGTATCTTTTCTTAACATCTAATTTTTGAAAATTAGGAGCATTTATTTAAAGAATGTTCTAGATTACACAATGCACAACAATGTTTCGATTTGGATTTATCGATAGCGTTAATCATCAAAGAATTTGTTTTATTAGATAAAGGTGAGAACTTGCTAATGTTTTTCGGAAGAGGATTGCAATTTACGCTCGCAAGAATTAAGCTTCTGAGAATGAAATTAATGTTACATATTCAGGAACTTGTGTTAATTCTAAAGTATACTCAAATTGTTTTCTTTATTTTTATCGAGCTTTTGTAGCACGATGTTTACTAATAAAACATCCGGTGAAGAATTTTGTTCGGAATTCAAAACTTTTGAAACTCTTACATTCTTTTTCATACAGTCAACCAAGTTTTGCATTTCTTTAGATGATTCTAAATATATTCTGTCATAATCAATAATGGCAAGAATATGAATGGCGACTAAAAATCAGCGATTCTTAAAACGGTCAGTCAGAGCTGTTAATAAAGATACAAATTAATCATCTGACATTTCTATTTTTTACATCCCCTTTTAACGTTGCAGGAAATAAAATAATTTTTGAGTTTCATTTAAATATTCACTATTTGAAATAAAATTTTCAAATTGAGTTTTACAATTAGACTACTCTTCATACTTTTCAGTAAAAATAGGGAGTGGTATTTCGGGTAGTTTAACTTCCACTTTCAATTCTGAACATTCTAATGAAGAAGCATTCGAACAATTAGAATAAATTATGTTCTTTAATGAATCTCAATAAATAGTTTAAACTTTTACCTCCAAATTTTTCAGTCGTTTCGATACCTTCCAAGTCTTGTTCGAGATCTGGATTTTCATTGATGTTCGGTAATCGTAGTATTGTTCACGAATATGATTTTTGAGCATTTTAGCTTTTTTAAATTTAACTTCTAATTCACTCACTGTTGTACCCAATAAATCCGTTTCAGAAAGTTCTTTCACAAAATTTTCAAGTTTCTTAATCGAGGTTTTGATAGCTCCTTTTAAACGATTTAGTTTATTCATAATTCGTTGGTACGACTGCGGACTCGGTGGTGCAATATGTTATTTAAGGTTAAGAGATGTAAAGATTATATAATAATTATTAACTCATATAACGGACCAGTGTCTTTTTAAATTATTTATTACAGACACAAACAAACGTAGCAAAGGACATGGGGATTGATTCCCGCTCGAGAAACATAACCGTTTTCCTCAATTTTCAAACTTCTTATGCTCTGTTCTAAACAATATCACATGACGTCCGCGCATGCGCCAACATTGCACTGTGAAACATTCAATATTTTCCCACAAGTAAATAGCCGAGCTGGCAGCCGAATGGTTAGCGCTCTTGCCTTCGGTTCAACAGTTCGTGGGTTCGAATCCCACCTTGGGCATGGATGTTTGTAGTGGTTCGGAATCCACTTTAAACCGTAAGTACCGGTCTGATTAGCCCTCGTGTGCAAAAATTGACCATTGAGCGACAAACAAACCAAACAAACTAAACCCACAAGTAAATAACAGTCAAATATAAATTTTATAAAACATAAATTGCAACAATTTTACATATTATAAGCTAGCAAAATAACGTTATACAAATATTTGAATGCACAGTACATAAAGTAAACAATTACCATTACAAGAAAAGAATTGTGATAAATTTGCTAAATTTATATTTTTGGAGTTATACTAAAACTATACTGAAATCACTGAAGTTATACTGAAATCACAAAGAAGCATTAAGTGAGAGAAAGAGAAAATGTTCTTGTTAAACGAGATTCCTTTTTTAAAAGTGTACATTTCAGCGAAAAACTATTTAAATTAACGCATTCACATAGCAGTTGTTGAGTAAACGAAGATTTTTTAGCTGAACATGTTCCGCATGATCGTTTAAAGCATTTTTTTTTATAAATACTGTAGGGTCTGTTCTTTAGAATTAAACACAACTCGAACAAATACGAACATTTATTTAAAAAATTAAAATTATTAATAGTAATTTGATTATGGCCCTTCAAGGCCAACAGAACAAACACCCAAGGAGAGCCAGCTGAGCCTCCTCGTTCACTGGTTAAAAAACGATCTCTCTTCGCTGGAGTGGCCTTCCCCCTCTCCCCATGACTACAGCGCCATCACGTGGAGAGAGTGAGGGGTATCGTAACACTACACACTTCCTGCAAGTTTTGAGTTTATGTTCCACGTGAACACATAAATGAATTAAATACGTTAGGATACTAAAGAATGATACAGACTTAATATTTTTGCAAACAATTAAAAAAATATTAAACATAAAATAAATATGAACTTAGAATTAGAAAAAAACTATACGTATATAGAAAAAGTAATTTGCAAAAGGATTACTTGAAATTCACAAGTATGCTCAGAATAATCAATATTAATAATATGTATTTATAAAAAGGTACAAAACAATAATAAAATAAACCTATCCACTAAATATATAAATTGAATTAATGTAAGCAAAGAATATACCAATACAATTAATTTAAACTAATACCAAATACAAAGATAGAAATAAAATATTTTCAGCAAAATATATTTTCAGATAAAGAGTTTTTCCACTTAAGTCAGTTTTATCTAGAAAAAAGTAATAATAAAGCATCTTACCTCCTGCACAATTTTTGATAGTTATGTTATATCTCTGAAGAACAAACATCCACCTCTGAAGACGAGGTGAGGTGATTGAGGTGCACATTTGGTCAAATATAGTAATGGATTGAGGTCAGTATAAAACTCAATTTCTGAACCAAAAATTTTTGATTCAATTCTTTTTAACGACCACACTATTGCATAAGCCTCACGTTCAAATGTAGACCAAGATTGTTGAATTATAGTAAATTTTTGTCTAGAGCGTATGAAACTGGATAAATTTTATTATTGGCACGCTGAGACAGGCAAGCATCAACTCCTACCTGTGAAGAATCAGAGTAAATTATGAGAGGCTTACCTGATGATGGAGTATGAAGTGAAGGTGCCTTAACTAGAGCTTGTTTTAGAGATGTAAACACAGTGTCGTGCACTTCTGTCCAGGGAATATTGTCAGGCACACGTTTCTTAGCATGTTCAGTCAACAAATATACCATTTCAGAGTACTTAAGAATGTATTCACGATAGAATTTACAGAACCGTGACACACTTATAAGATCCCTTTTGGTTGTTTGTCTTTTAAGTATCTATATAACTTGCAACTTTTCTGGATGAGGTTGATGTTCACTAGACCCTATAATATCTCATAAAAATTGATAAGAGGCTTGGCAAAATTACACTTGTTTATATTGACAGTAAAGTTGAGTTCCTTCAATTTTCCCAAAATAATATTTAAATGCAATAAATGTTCTTTTAAAAATTATTCGAGAATATAGCTATATTGTCAATGTAAGAACGTGAAAATCCCTTAAAGGTAGATTACGCTTTATTCACCACTCTTTGAAATGTTGCAGCAGTATTTTTCAACGTAAATGGCATATAATTTTGAAACAAAACTGAGATCTATGAGTTTTGAATGCGGAGAAATCACGACTTGCTCCCTCTACTGGAATAGCCCAGTAACCCTTCAGTAGATCCAATGTGGAAATAGTATTAGCCTTTCCAATACAATGAATTAATTGCATTGAATCTTCCATAGGAAAATCATCAGTTTTTGTCACAACATTAAGAGATCTGTAGTCGATACACATCCTAATTCCTCCGTACTTTTTGTTTACACATACCACTGGATAAGTTATTTCAGCAGAGCTCTCCTCTATGACATCTAATTTCAATAGTTCATCAATATGGTCATATATTTGGGATTTAAGAGCCTCTGGAATTCTGTAAACATGAGATATTTTGAATTCTTCCCTTCTTATATTATGATCTTATGTTCATCAACTTTGGCTATTTTTATATTTCCAGTAAACAAAGTCTTATAATTGCGTAATAAATCAAACATCTTTTCCCTGTCATCTCTAGATAAATGTTGCATGCGTACATTTTGCAAAGGATCTTCGGTGTGTAATGTAATAGTAGGTCTTGGAGAACCAGGAATTTCTCCTAATTCTTCGTCTTCTTCAAAGATAATTCCCACAGCATTGACTCTTGGGTAATATTTTCTGAATTTGTTTGCATGACAATGTCTAATATTTCCGTCTGGGAGTTTAATTTTATACGATTGAGGTGGGCAGTATTCAACTACTTCATAAGAACCTGTCCATCTAGCATACAATTTATTTGAAGAGTCTGGAATCAATAAATATAAACCTGTGATCACCCACCTTAAATTCCTTATGAACAGTACATGATTGAAGTAGTCGGTGTAGACTTGTTGTTTCCCAGCAGCTATGAATGACGCTTGTTCGGCGGCTCTTTCAAAATTTATCTTTTGATTTTATAAATAATCAACAACAAATTTACTTATATTTAATGGAATAGGGATTTCCTCAGTCCAACTTGATTTCAAACCACTTAAAGGTACTCTTGTTTCTCTACCGTACAAAAGCTTGAAGGGAGAAACGCCAGTAGTACAATTCGGCGCTTCACTGTAAGCAAAGAGTAAATAGGGAATTTTTTATCCTAATTGTTCGGATTTGATCGTATGACTTGATGAAGAGAGTTCTCTAGAATTTTATTATATCTTTCATTTAATCAATTACTTTCAGCATACGCTGGTACTGAAAATCTGGGAGAATATCCTAAGCGATTAATAAATTCTTTTGTTAATTTAGAAGTAAAATTAGTTCCTTGATCATTGACAATATTACTTGGAATACCATTCCTCATAAAAATTTTCAATAGCGCATCACTGGTTGCTTTTGCTGTTAGAGAACGTAAAGGAATAGCCTCTGGTCACCTCGAATGCTGATCCATTTGTACTAAAACATATTTATATTTACAAGCAGACGATGGCTCAATTGAACCTATAATATTCCCTTTCACAGCTTCAAACGACAGGTCTGGTCTAAGCACTGGAGAAATAGGAATTTTATCGGAACATTTACTCAGGAGACCATAAATTGTATTCTTTGCACAATTTGCAGAAATTTAAAATATCATTTGACATATTTAGTCAGTAAAAGCTATGTCTAATAATTTCTTTTGTTTTCTTTAATGCTCTATGTCTTCCAAAAACAGAGTATGAACAAAATCCATAACTTTCTGACGGGGGCATTTCGGTAAAATTAACTGATTTACATTTTCACCACAACCTTTTTCTTTGTGAAATAAAAGACCGTCTAATTAATTATTTTTATTTTAAAATTACCAAAATATTTGCTAAATTTTTAATAGCTTCCTCGAGTTACTGATTCTGATCTCTGAGTTACACTCAGAGAGTAATGTATGAAAGAAAAAACAATTTTCACATTCATAGATTACTTAAAAGGGTTTAAGATGACTGTCAATTGCTTAATTCTAACTCATCTGTGTATTTTAAAATAGAGTCCTTAAATTAAGCCTGGTACAAATTTTAGAATATCTTCTAAATGAATGGTGTCTTCGCTGAGTGGGCGCTTGGAAACTAAGTCTTCAGTTCATAAGTTCTTTTTTCGGTATGCTTGGTTGCAATGGTTTAGAGTTACACTTTAGAAATTAATTCCTAGTCAATTTCGTGAAAAAAATTTAATGTAAGCGACAAAAGTGAAGCATAAAATGGCAGAAAATGACATCATGGTGTCTTCCTACAGAAGTTCTGAAGAATTTGATTCTATTTATTTAAAAAATTCATCTGTGTTTAATTGGCTGTTTTTAGAAAATTGTTTACTAAAATATGATTTCTGTTACAATTTGTGTGCTTCTATTGTATTCTTCAATTTGTGTGAAATCATTACTTTTAAAAAAATCCTGGAATAGAGATTATTTCTTCAGTTGTTTGATTTTGTAATGACATAATAAGGCGAATATATTATGGGCATTCTTATATAATCTTCCATTGCATCATAAATTTCTTTCTAAATACATTTTTGAGATCATTCGTCACATAGAGTAATTGATTCGGCTTTTATTTCTTTATCGTTAAAATGACACGGACAATGCTTCATGCTTCAAAAAGTGTAAAACTTGCATTTTACATTTTAGCCTTTTTTAAATTCTAAATGTAATAATCTCGTTATTCTGAAGCTTTTCCATCCTTGACCCAGTGATTAAATTGTTCCTCTAGACTTCAAATAAACAAGAAATACGAGATGAACTTTTTTTTTTCGCTGATTCTTCATCTTAATATACTTTTTACACCCGTAGGCCATATGCGTTTGTAAATTTTCGAAATTTTATTCTATGATTTCCCAGATTTTCTCCGAAAACATCATGTATTGGTATACTAGTTTGAATTATCTACATTTTACTGTATAATCGTAGCTTAAAAGCATGTTTCTTAACTTTTGCGTGGTTTTTATAATCTGCATATAGCCCATTACAGTTTCATTTCTGATTCAGGATGGCAACTTAATATAAATATTCTTTTCATCCTTCCATACCGATTTTAAAATATCGTCTAATCTATTGATCAGATGATACGTTGGATTCTAAATAATGTTTTAAATAGATAATGTTTAATAGGCAAGTAAAATAAGTGTTGAAAGAATTGCACAGCTGTTATAACATAATCACAGATAATTTTTTTGCTTAATGGCTAAGAATAATGATTTGTTGCAAAGATAAAAGATCAATTTTTACCAACAGCAAATATGTGGCCTCTAAGACAAGAAAGATGTTATTATACAACCTTTTACCATTCATGCTTTATAATCTAAGCAATCTTTACTATGGATTTCATTTTTTATCGGTCCTATTTTATTTTTTATCACTATTATGGTATACTGCATTTCCTATTATCAACAAAATTTTACTATGGTATTATATATTATAATTACAACTGATATCCTCTTGGCTTTCAGTAGGAAAATAGTTTGCTCCTATTCCAGTGAATAAATGAGTGTTAGAGTAATTTCTATTTAACTATACTTTCTAAATATGGGCATGATTTCAATTGCCAACTGGTGATTTTTAAGAGTTTGTTCACTTAGAGTCGTGAAGAACATTCTTAATTTACCATTATAAATTTTAGAGATACTTAACAATTGTTGGTCAGGCACTTAAATTCCGTCTCAGATATTAAAATTATCAGTGAGAGAGTCATTTAATTTTTGCATTGAATTTCTGTTTATTTTTTAAATGACCTACACTACTTTTGCTAAATTTAATTTGAATGATTTTTCGGCGAGTTTTGATACAAAAATCAGTAGATCTGCAGTTAAATGTAATATCCATACAAATACAAATTCCTGCTCTTATTAAATTGTAATTATTGTGACAAAGTTTTTTTTTATCTCTGCTTCTATTATTTGTCACAGATGAAAAAAAAACGAATATAAAAACCCTTTATTAACATTTTAGTATATGTATTACATATACCAATTCAAAGGTTACAAATTTACTGTGAAGCTACATTCATAAGCTTTTCAAGCTGTTCACACGACGTACGGTTAATGGATAAATGCACATTCGTGATTTACGTTTTAACTTCTCAACATTAAATGGTTTCTTCGAAAGTTTTAAGGAGATCTTGCCGTTTCTGATAAAATTTAAGAATTTTTCGTAACTTAATCCCAGTTATAGATAGTTTGAAAAATAATTTTTTAAATGTCTGGAGAAGACAGCATGTGTTTAGCTTGTTATTACTTCATTAATATCTGGAATAGATGAAAAATAATTGAAATTGTACTTTTGAAACCCACTTTTAATAACATATTTTATTGCATCTCAAATTTGTATTATATATATATACATATATATATATATATATATATATATATATATATATATATATATATATATATATATATATATATATATATATATATATATATATATAGAAATAGTATTTTCATTAAGGATCAAAAATGTTTTGTATGTTAGCTGAAAAAGATATCATAAAAAGATAAAATTATTTACTGCAAATTTACTAAATGGATCTAGAAAAGTATTGGTAATTTTTTTAATTTAATACCAATTTCATGTCGTTGAAAATACGAGTTAAGAATAATATGAACAATTTCAACACTCAAGTCTGTTGTGTTACATGTGAAAGTACTTCGAATATTAGTGTTGTAAAATATCTTTGAAAGTGAAGGAGTAAAATGAGTATTAAAACATCACAACTCAATATTAAAAACGACAAATTAATGCATCATGATGTTTAAAAGAAACCAGTTATTATATTTGCTGTAAAATATAATACGAAATATTTTATATAAAGGTTACTATGTGACCTCAATAGGACTGAACTAATTACGGAAATATTGTCCTATGAAATGAATCTCAAAACTTTTAAAATCCATCATTTAAGTGAATTAGAAAAGTGGTACGGATAAAAGAAGTAATAATAAAATAATATATATTTTTAGCAAAGTTCAAACCTTTTCGCCCGTTGTACAGTGAGAGTAAAAGATTCGCTTCTGTCGGAATCGATTGCCAGATTCCTTCTTTTCATAAAAGAGTGCAGTCCATATTCTGCCGAAGGATATTCTAGCATGCATTTAGTGAGCTTCCTTAGGCTTTAAATAATGCAGTTGTACAAAGTGTATTGTTATAAAGTTTTTTCTTATGCTGGAGATTATTTGTTAAATAATATTATTAGAGAACAGAGGCATTTCCATATTCCTGGTTCATAATTAGTTAATTAAGTTTATTATAGATTAATGAGGAATTACACAACTAATAACTTACAGATTAATTTATAATAACACAAATAATAATTTACAGATTAAATTGGACTAACATAAATACAAATTTACAGATTAATTTAAAATAACATAAATAATAATTTACAGAGTAATTTGGAATAACATAAATAATAATTTACACAAATGAAACTTACGAAGTAATCTGAGAACTAGATATGGTCGTTCTTTAACGTAACTGTTATTTTATAACAGTTATATGTTTGTAAATGTTATTAGAACAATCTGTTATTTTAAAAATAGCGTTATGTAATAACAGATCTTTAAATTACTCCGAGCTGCTTGAGGAGATGTCATACAATTTGGCGATTTATAACTTTAGTTGGCGGATTTATTTTAAATTAAAATTGTTGTCCACTGGAACATTAGTAACAGCACGTTGTCTAGAACAGTTATGTGGTAACAAAATGCTTCTGTCTGTTATGCAGAAACGAAATGTTCTTTGACAAATGCTCGTTATCGTTGTTGAAGCACGGTCTGTTATTCAGTAACAAAAGGAACACCTCGTTATTTTAAGAACGCCTGTTATGTAATAACGAAATGTTATTTGATAACAGTTGGTTTTCGTTATTTCAAGAACGTTATGTTGCTAGACAACATTTCATTACTTTGAAAGCAATATTTCATTTGCTGACTTAAGAAAGGAACTACTGGTTCATTCTTCATTTTTGATATTTTCGTATCTTCTATTCACGCTGCGCTTGCTATAAATTCGGGATGTGGAAAATATTAAGATATTTATTCTTACAAGGAATAATTATCCCTTCTGAGTTCATTAAAAGAAGAAATTTCCTGTGAAGGAAATACTATTTATAGATATAAGTTATTTGAATTGAAAATGGTAATTCAGTTGAAAATAATCTGGAATTAAAATAATTCAGTTTGACTTTAGTTATAATTATAGAAATTTTAAAGTGAATATAAATGATATTATTTGATTTCTTAAGTATTAAAAGTTATTTTTGTTAAAAAAAAAAAAAGTCCTGTCCAAATGAATTATTACTTTTAAAAACAATCTGGAATTAATAACACTTTTCAGTTTATTGAAAACAATTTCACTATAATTGTGAAAATTTTAAAAGAATATATAAAAATGTTATTCATCATGTGATTCCTTAAACATTAATCATTTTTGTCAAACAAAGCCTGTCTAAATGAATTATTTATTTTGAAAATAATTTGGATTTTAAAAAATTAATTTTGCTATAATTACAGAAATTTTAGATATAAATAAAAATGATAATTCCTATGTTATTCTTCAAACATTAAAAATTATTTTTGTCAAAAAAAATCCTGACTAAATGAATTGTTATTTTTGAAAATAATCTGGAATTAAAAATTACAATTTTCTTATAATTATAGAAATTTTAAAAGAACAAATAAAAATATTATTCATTATATGATTCCTTAATGATTAAAAAATTCAGTTTCACTATAACTAGAAATTTTAAAAGCGTGAATGAAAATGTTATTCATCATAGATAGACCCAATAATAAAAAATTATTTTTGTCAAATAAATCCTGACTAAATAAATTTGTTATTTTAAAAAAAATTCCAAATATTTACATTTAATAAATATTTTAAGGTTGATATATAAACAATTATATAAATATATTTAAAATATTTCATTTATTTTATTTTAATTTTGATTCAATATTCTATTTACTCGAAAATTGAAAGGCAAAATGACTTATTTTAAGTATAATGTAATTAGCCTTTCAAACAGGCAAAAATCAAATTAATATGAAGTTATGTATTTCATATATTTTTCTATATTTTATATACAAATAAAGGGAATACATAACTATTGTAATCATGTCACTCATCATTTTTTTGTAATTTTTCTTGTAGATATAATTAAATAAAATAATATATATCATTTACTATAAATATTTGTACATCTATCAAAACTTTTAACAATCGTACAATGGAAAGCGACATAATTTCTAAAAAAATTTATTAGTTTCAATTGAAAGTAATCATTAAGTACCCAATTAGAGCGTAGTTAAGAAAAGATTAGAAATTATTTTAAAATATTTTATTTCGAATAAAGAAAAAATATTGTAAGAAAATTTTAAATATATTTCTATAAAGACGTTTACAATGTCTTCATATAAAGATCTACATGCTTGGTAAAATAAAAGATCTACATGCATAGATCTACATGCATAGTAGAAGATATAAATAAATATTAAAAAAATAGAAGTAAAACAGTTTTACTGAAAAAAATGAATCTACAAATTCCATTTTTTTTTATTTACCAAGATTCAAATTTCAATATTACCCTCATATTTGTAAACATATAAAAAGGATTTTCCTTTTTCAGAACGAAACATCAAAATATTAATGGGCATATACATTTTCTTAAATACTTTTTACTATATTTATTTAATTTTTTATTTAATCACATAATTAAATGTGAAACATCATAAAAATTCGTCTAATGTAGATATCAATAATATAATAATTTTTTCAAGACTGCATTAAATGAGATTTCATTATGAAGTTTTAATTTTATTTATAAAACTTGCACAAAAATTTCATACATTATGATACATAAAAATTATTATATATTGCTAATTTTTATGAAACAAAAGAAAAAATATCTGTATATATTACAGGTAGCGAATTCTTATGAAATTAGCTTCGCATCTTAGACAATCATCCATTCAGCAACAAACTGCTTATCGTTATTTTTAAAGTAACGAATGTTCATAAATTTAAAAGTCATGTATTTAGATTTGAAGCTATATAGCGGATAAATTAACAGTTAAATAGTGTTCTAAATTACTTGATCATACACCAAATATAGGATTAAGGAAGGACTTTTCATGAATAGTGAAGAATATTATGATGTAAAATAGGAGACCCTGGAAACATTAAATCACTCATACTGACAAATATGAATATGCATGCAGGGATTGAAGAGTAACACACATTTCCTGTCTTTTAACAATAGCAGAGATCGAACTCAGAGACTTCTACTTCAAAACCCTTTAGTCGTACTAACTAAACTAAGTTGAGTTTTTGTGTATGTAAACTGTAAATGTTCGAGAACATAAATTTATGACATAATTTCTGAAAATATTTTCCTATATAACTTTACTAAGAGATGTAATTTTTGCCATACAATTTGTAATTTTTCTTTTACAAATATTCATTCTTCTAACCTTGAAAATTTTTATATAAGGAAATTTAAGATGAAAATTATTAAACGGTCTATTACCTATGCAAATTATTTAATTTCAAATTTTTTAAAATTATTCTGTGTATGTTTTGATGAAATTCATAATGAAGAAGTGTTAAAATCCTAAACTCGTTCATTCAGAGGTCAACTAAAAACAAAATATTTCCACAAGGAAAAGGAAACTTTAAACTAAATGAGTTTAAAAGAAAAGCGTGATTTATTTTCCTTTGCGAAGAAAAATCTTTAAAGTAGTTAAAAATACTTCCTGGTGTAAATTTTGAGAAAAAATCTTAGAAAATCATGGCTAAAATAGGATATAGCAATATTTTTAAGAACTGCTATTCTCCAGAATAACATTTCTACAATTTTCATAGAAAGGCACAACAAGAAGTATGAACGGTTAACTAATAATGTATCTCTTAGTTTAAAATCAAATATTTTCCATCGATCAATCCTATGATTTGGCTCCCGAAATAAATTCCAAATCAAAGTTATCAAAAGAGACTTTTACATGGACGATGTGCTTAGTGGTGCTGACACTATAACTGAAGCCAAAAACCTTCAAACTGAACAGTTAAACATCTTTGGAAGGGAGGAATGACATTACACAAGTGATTTAGCAATAATTCTGACATAAAAACAGGCTCTGATAAAGACTACAATTTCCAGGAAGAGACAAAGGCGTTAGGAGTACTGTGGAGACACAGCACAGATTATTTCACTTTTTAATTCATCTGGAGAGTGCAATTCCTCCAAGGAAAAGATCAGTGTTTTCTACAATTGCAAGAACTTTAGATCCTCTTGGACTCTTGGGTCCAGTGATAACTGAAGCAAAGATATTCTTGCAAAAACTTTAGTGTTTAAATTTAGAGTGGAGTGATGCCCTTCCTGCAATGGGAACATAGCAAAGGCTGAATTTTTTTGAAACTTTGCCAACGATCAACAATGTTAGAATTAAACGGTGCAAATTGATGTAGACAAATCAAAGCACATTAAATTTCATGGATTTGATTATGCCTCTGAATCTGCGTATGGATGTGTGATCTACTGCAAATCAACATCAGAGACTGGAGATTCTGAAGTGAATTTGGTTTGTAGCAGGTCACGAATGGCATTTTTTAAGAGAGTTACAATACCGAGGTTGGAAATGTGTGCTGAAGTTCTATTAATGAAGCTGATTACAAAAGTTAAAGATGGCCTAAAGCTTACGGAGTGCAATAAGAATAAATATTTGTGGAGTGATTCAATGATAACTCTTTCGTGGAACCGGAAGGAGCCTTACTTGCTGAAGACGTTTGTAACCAACCGAGTTGCACTAATACAGGACTTGACTGAGATTCATCAGTGGAGTCTCTTGTCTTCAAGGGACAATCCTGCTGACCTTATTTTGTGAGAAATGGAACCTAATAAACTGATTGAAAATGAACTATGGTTTAACGGCCCCATTTTCCTAGCCGACGAAGATTATCCCAACCGAGAAATTCTTTCATTAGTCATACAGGATGAGTTTACGTCTGAACTTAGACATATACCTCAAAATGACTCATCTCTGTGCTGACTATAACTTCAAATTCTTTTAGTTATGACTTTCTCAGTATTAGTAATAATTGTACTATAATATTGCATGTTGTAAGCTATATTTTCAGATTCCTACACAACTTAAAGAGCTCTACTAAAAAGAGTATTGTCAACAGAAGAAATCAAGGTAGCAGAAAAATTCTTTGTAAAAGAGGTTCATAAATTAGAATTCCCCACAGAAATGGAATGTTTGGGTCAATAAAAACCTGTACCTGATAAAAGTAATATAAAATGTTTATGACGCTTTTTAGATCAGGATGGATTATTAAGAGTAAATGGTAAGCTAAAAAATGCAAGTATAAGTTTTAATGGTAAATTTCCTATTATTCTTCCAAAGGGCCATAAGCTCACAAAAATCATTATAGAAATGTATCATAAGCGATATTTTCATTTAGGTCTAACTGCTTTGCTGAATTATGTCAGACAAAAATTTTGGCCTATACAAGGTAAAACAACGTGTCGAAAAATTGTGCATGATTGTATTAAATGTTTTAAAGTTGCGCCTATAGGAATTGAGCAATTAATGGGTAATCACCCATTAATTGGCTAAGAGATTTGGCTAAAGAGAGAGTGACTCCTGATTTCCATTTAATTGCTCAGGAGTTGATTGCTGTGGACCATGTAATATAAAATATAAACATCAAAGAAAAGGTGTCTTGCCCAAAATATATGTATGCATCTTTATATGTTAGGTTACCAAAGCCACATTCATCTTGAAATGGTAACAGATTTCACATCAGAAGCATTCATTGCATGTTTGAAAATATTTATTGCTCGTAGAGGTTTATGTTCAAAACTATATTCCGATAATACAACACATTTCACAGGTGCAAATAAAGAATTGTCCAGACTCCACCATTTGGTTTTAAAACCAGATGAGAAACTTTTAAATTACCTGTCAATCGAGGGAATTGATTGGCATTTTCTTCCTCATAGAGCCCCCAACTGTGGTGGTTTGTGGGAGAGTGGCGTGAAAATATTTAAATTTCATTTTACTAGAGTGTGTATCAATTCTAAACTTAATTATAAAGAGTTTTTAACTGTCATTACTCAGATAGAGGGTATTCTTAACTCCATACCGCTTGTACCTTTATCCTCAGATACTGTTGTGTCTGATGTATTAACACTTGCTCACTTCCTAATTGGTTGACCTTTAAATGCTATTGTTGAACCTAATTTAACTGACATTAACGAAAAGTAATTGAGTTGCTGGAAAAAATTAACAAAAATTATTCACATTTTTTGGAGGAAATGGAAGGTGCAATATCTTAATAATTTGCAACAGGGGTCAAAATGGAGAATAGAGAAAGAAATGTTAAAATCAATGAAATAGTGCTCATCAAAGATGAAAATCTACCTCCTCAAAAATGGTCATTAGGTAGAATAGTGCAACTCTATCTGGGCGATGACAAATGGGTCAGAGTTAAAGTAAAAACTCCTTCAGGAATTTTCAAAAGACCCATTTCTCAAAAATTTTTATTTTATCTATTAGTATAATTTGTTATTCTATTTTATGTATTACTTATAATTGTTTATATATTTATAATATATTAATTTTTGTATGTAAGTTTTTTTAGTTATTTGAATGTTTATTAGTTGAATGTAACATTGCAACGTGGGGCGGAATGTTCCGTACCCATGAAGCGCTGTGACAGCTGCGCCATCATTGTATGTAAGAAAAACAAAACAAAAAACTGTGAGAGAAGGGATTCGAGTTACTGCCTTTGAGGAGAGCAGATATAAATGAATAAGTTGGATCGGCTACAAAAAATAGAGTTTTTTAAATTCTAGAAACATACACAATCCATTTATTTATATACCAGAGCTATTGACCTCAACACTGTCAAAGGCACTTTATGGAGAATTTTATCACACCTAGGAAGGTCTTTAGCTGAACTTACAAAAATATCTTTATTTCTTTTTAAAATTTCTTTGATTTTTCCTTAATTTCTCCTTGTAGGTGATCCAGTTCAAACGATTTATCCCATGCTAAATCTGTCTCACTACATTTCCCCGACTTTTCTTTTGTCTCTACAAAACAAACTTCCTCCCCAATTTCTGAACTGGATATGATTGCATCACATGATACCAATTTTGTTGATTTATTCAAATGAATAAATTCACTAGTGTGATTCAACATATGGACAGATATATTACACTGTCATCATTATTATTATGTACCGCATGCGCAATAAAATCATCTTTTCCATTATTACGTGGCTTAGACACAAAAATTTTTGAGTCAATTTTGTCTCTTAAGTTAACTTACATCATCGATTGTGAAAACGGATTAGCAACAGTTTTTCTATTTAGGTAACCATATACAGGTTTATTTTCTTCTACAGTTTGAATCGAAAATACTTTTTCTTTTTTGTTACTCCTATTTAACCAACCAACAGAGTTTTTTTGTCAAGTGGGACTTCTTTTCAACATAATTTATGATGCATTTTTGAGCTTCAAGAAATTTATGACTAGAATTATCTGAAAATCGTTAGATATAGGTATCGGTGTTACAAAAAAACTGTGTGTTTATTATTTTTTCAGCTAATTCTAAATCTAAGCCTATTCTTTTGGTTACCTCTAATATCTGATAGGAATTTGTTTTAATGTGAACCGAACATACCTGGGTCACTATATAAGCTGGGACAAATTGACTCTTCTATTAAATTTAAAGATGCTCCTGAGTAATATAATGCAAAAATTTTCCTCTCGCAAACTTTTGTTTCTATTATGGACAGAGTTCTTCCTATTTCATGTACTAAAATTTCATTTAACTGCACTTGGGGTTCTGTCTCCTATGATCGTGTTGCCCAGGTCCCCTTATTTAGTTTAAATTTTGACCTGACTCTTTCTTTCTCAAATTGACTCGGCGATGTCTTTTAAAATCTGTAGCATTTGATTTGTTTTTTTCGATTAATTTCGCTTTGGGGCTTATCCTTCTTCTCTAACGTGGTAATTTTATCTGCAAGAATTTGTACTTTCTCCGTTAACTTCGAACACATTTCCATAAGTTGCATGTCCATCGTATTTGAGCAATTTGTTTTTAAATGAAAAAATTGCTCAGATTCATGTTGTACATGAGCACGCGTGTTCGACGCATACCTGCAAGATTTCCACGCCATTTTTTCACATTCCACAAGTTCCTTAAGCTCTTCTACAGTATGGGGTATCTTCGCTATCACTCCTCTTAAAATTTCTGGGTGAAGATTTAGCATCAATATATTAAGTAACATATTTTTCCTTTGGGCATCAGTGACTTCAGGATGTGTTACACCAAATTCCAATAACATATTTTTTTGAGTAGCCCTAACAATATAGCGTTCAACCGGCATGGCATGTCTTCCGGCAGTCGGAATGACATAAAGTCAACTAATGCTTCGTTTGGGGAAATTCTAGTGCCGAAATTTTTTATTAAAAGTTCTTTTAATTCCTCATAATTTTTAATTTCTTTAAATTCCCAAAACAATCACTAGCCTTGTCGTAATGTCGGTCTTTAACAGCATAAAATTTTTCCTACAGGCTCCATGACCACTGACACGCCGCGTCATCTAAGCGGTCGAGAAATTCACTTAATGCGAGGTATTAGGTAAAACAGAAAGGTGAACGATTGACATTCTTTGGGGATAAAATGTTCCCTCAATTGCACTTACTGATTCACCGCTACACTGAGTATTAGGCATATTACACAATATTTCATATAGTGACAGTACAATATGAAAAATTTGTATCTAAACGGAAATAATTCACCTACTTCTCTTACAACTCAAGAACTCTAATAGACACATGTAGAAAAAAATAACAATACTAAGATAACATTATAAGCAAAATATTGCAAATTTCACTTCTTAATATAATTATAAACAATAATACAAAAAATCAATTTAATTTAGTCTTCCGAAGAAAAACTGGTCACGGCACTATATATGTACTATATATAAGCTGGGATTTCTTATGCTGGGGATTATTTGTTAAATAATATTATTAGAGAGAGACACTTTATAAGATTCCAGGTTCATAATTAGTTAATTAAAATTATTACAGATTAGAATAACACAAATAATAATTTACAGATTAACTTGGACTAACATAAATATTAATGTACAGATTAATTTTGAATAAAATAAGTAATAATTTACAGAGTGTTATTTGGGATAACATAAATAATAATTCACACAAATGAAACTTACGAAGTTATCTGAGAACGCCAGGGTATAGCCTACATGGGCAAGGGTCAATGTCGCACCGGATAACCAGGAAACCTCATTTTATAATGCTAATCAGGGGTAATCTGCTGCCTTTTTTTCAGTCTCTAGACATTTTGCAGAAGTGTCACAGCCCCAGTAGAAATATCGTATAGTTTTGTTCACCCTTGAAGCAAATCTTCTCCTGTTTTTTCGAGGAACTCGCCTCGCAACGCTCCAGTCTCGGGTTTTCTCCCTGGCAAATCCACGTATACGGCACTGGTCTCTCCCCAAAACACTCGACTATCTTTTCTGGAGCCAAACCAGTTCCTAAGCCCCTCGTTACTTCACTTCGCCATGCTCTATCCACATTAACAAACCCAGCGCCCCCTCACAAAAAAGTCTCGTTGCCAACCACAGGAAAATTTAATTGTATTCATTGGTGGTAATACATAAACCTGTCAGGGTATTTTTATTCAATTCGAAGTAGAATATTATGCTGTAACAAACTGTCTTGAGAACTCTTCCTTGTAGTATCGAGCTCCTCTGAGTAGAAGATCTCGGGTTCGATATTGATTACATGAGAACACATAGGTTGAGATGAGTGTTTGTGAGAATTCCGGATGTTCATATCTTGTGAATGCAGACCACTTCCTACTAAAATGCTCTCCCAAACATAACACACAGCGAATGTTAACTTTGACCGCTATTAAATTACCTGCACTATGCATTGAAAATATATATTACTTGAATTTACTTTTAAAAAATGCATTTCCTTCAGAATTATTGTTCTCAAAATTTTAGATGAACACTTTGCTGCTCTCAAAAATCCATTTAACAAAGGTAACAAACTTTTATGAAAAAAGTAAATTTTGGAAACTAAATTATTTTGCTCTTGTTTTGACTTGAAAACTTATTCTCTTTAATCTATGTTACTCTTGATTGAACAGTAATTCTAAATAAATTGCAATAAATGAGCGGAATATAGTTAGGAATTTTCTTCATAATATTTTATGCTGAGTTTTAAACTTCTTAAAAAAAGGGAATATAATCTAATGTAAATCCACATTTCTTGATAAATTTTTCTCTTTTATTTGAAGCATATTCAAATATATTTGAAAGCTAACTTAAATATTATTCATCGTGTGCATGTGAATGGGTTTCTGAGTATAAAAATTATAAGTTTTAATGCTAAAATTTGTTTTTTTGTACATAAAAGTGTAAATATGTAATTATTTATATATCAATGAGTTGATTTATTTACTTTACTTAAGCGAAATTCATTGCAAATGTCACAACTTGAATGTTAATTTCTATTTTATAGATACTTGAGAGATTTTTGTCAAGTAATTGAACTAACAATTGATGTCTTTTTTTTTACAGTGAAACTGGAGCTAAAGTCCCCGAAATATGCGTATTTAGTTATTTCTTAATATTGGGAAGTTTCTTCGGTAAGTGAGTTTTCTGAATCTATGATTGAAATAAGTTAAATAAATAATAATAATAATCGAATGAAATGTACTTCTTTTTAGATAAGTTGTCTTTTATAATGGAAATTTTTGCATAATGTTCTGAGGTAAAGTTAAAACTTTCAGTACGAAATGGGAATTTTCAATTGATTGAGTTTCTTTGGCTTAATCGTGAAAGTTGGCCTCGTTTTTCAAATGGTTTATTGGTTTTCTTTTTTTATAGAGAAAAATAGAGCTGTTTTTATTTAAAGCCATCGCAAAGAACAAATACTAATACAAAAAATGGTGAAACGCTTTGTATATTGTGCTGAAATCTAATCATCTTACCTGATTTTTCTGATGCAATAAATGGGTACAAACGATACTTGTAAAATTTTTTGAGAAACTCTTTGTAATTAAGAACTCTTTTTAATTAAACTTATTAATACATTTTAATATCCATGGAATTTGCATTCACCGAGTTTTTTTACTATTAGCACACGCTTTGGAACTCCATCCGTAGTACGATTCCTTGTACTGTTTCTAGCATGGGATTATTTTGTTATCCAACACATGTGTCACTCGTGGCTTTCACTTCCCACATCACTGATAGATTCCAACATCAATTATTTTCAGTGGCACCTCCATCCGTGTACACTTTAACGATAGCAGCATGCGTCCTAATATTGCCACTTTTAATAGTTATCTGAATATTTTTGACATAAATACAATTTCATAATCCTCATTTTTAAACGAGATAATCCAAATTAACTATCGTTATTAGGATTTAATTGTTAATATTATTTATGTAAATACTTTGGAAATCCATAAGTATCAGAATTTATGGTACTGTCGTTTTAAGCACAATTGAGGGTGAAATTCAGTTGTTTGTCATTCAACAATATGTGTGTCACTTGTGGCCATTCAAATGGTGCTCATTTCTCAAATCACTGCATTTAGCCCATCATTTCTTTTCAACGGATATCTGTTCACGTAGCCATAGCAGTATCGAAAAATTCCTAAACAGTGCAGTTTCAATAATAATGCCACTTTTAAAAAGAAAGGTACATATCTCAATATTTTTGACGCAAACATCATTTTATAATTCTCTATTGTAAATGAGATAATCACGTGTTTCATCAAACACAGTAAATATTATGTTCAGCAAGATGGCCAAGTTTCTAATTTTTATAATGAACACGATGTTTGTGTCACCTAATAATATTAAATTGACTATTCGCCAAGTTGACATCTGGGGTGTTATCATAATGTGATTTGTCCATTTATCTTGTAATGTGCATTTTTGAATGCTTTATAATTTCGATATTCTGTTTACATATTTGTTTAATGTATTCGCACTCATTCAATTGAATCATAATCATATTATTGACACACTCTTGGATGTAAGTTTGGTCTTATCCAAAATCAGGTATATTTTAGGAATCTTTGAGGTTGGTTATGTATATCTTTGTGACAATTTGAAATTGAATTGAATCAATAAAAGTTTAACTTTTGAGAGTTTTGAAATAATAAATTATAAAAGATATTTTTTTACAATAATTTGTTTTACTTGTAACATGATTTTCATTTTCTTTTGTAATGCAACAGTCTAATAAGCTTTCAGTATTTGCTATACATGCTCACATGATTGCAATGCATTTTGTATTTTGCAATTTAAAATTTGCAAGAGTTAAAATAAATGTAATGCAAACGCGATAAGAATTGCCGAATTAATAATTGATGTACTACAATGATTTCTTATTTGGGATTAGAAATAAAGATTAGTTTTCTTTTAAGCATTTTATTCCCACTGACAAGGCCGATGACTCACTCACTCACTGCTTATCAGAGGCGTCAGTTGTACGTTTCCTGGGCTCGGTAACTCGGCGTCTATTGTTCCTACACCGCTATTTTCAAAGCATAAACGTTGTTTAAACAATAATGTCACTAATTAAAAGATAATAATGAAAAAAAATAAGTTATTAAACAGAAATTTAAGACATTCCTCCGAATATTTATACTTATAATAACAATATATACGTATATTATGAGATATCAAACTTTGTTAACATTAATATTATATAATATTATCCATTTTTTCCTCAGAAACTTTTAAGAGCCCTATTTTTTTTTAAAGAAAAGGGAAAATGATTACTTAGAAAGAACGTCATTTCAAAATTTTTTTGGAGAGTACCATGAGTAAATTTAAAATAAAAGCTTGAATTCTTTTACTATAGAAAACAGGAAAATTTTCAGCTATAACTATGTTTCTTCCAGTTAAAAATATGGTAATTGAAATTATTTTTATATTTCAGGTGTCGTGGCCATAAGCTACAGATACATTATGTTAAAGCATATACTAACGCCTGATTATCCAAAACTTTTGAAGGTGAATTTTGTGTCTTTTATTTGTGGTCTCATTTCAATGGCCGGATTAGCAGGTGTTGCAGCAATCCCGGTTCGTTTTTTTTCTTTATTTTTTAATTTATTCAATGTGGTAAGAACTGAAGTAAAATTTTTATATAATAATTAGCTTTTATATATATATATATTTATTTATTATATATTTTCAATAGTATGATTATTTAATTGGAAGTGGATTTCATGCGTTTACCAAATAAATGGAAATATGTAAAATTCTGTTATTCACCATTATTAAACACGACGTCATGTATGGATAGACAAAGTGAATTTACAAGACATGTGTGATGAAATGATTGAAGAAAAAGCGAGTGAGTAAGAGAGAGAAAGTGTGAGGAAAATAGAGCAATTGAAATAACGAGAAAGTGAGAGTGTTTTATTTATTTATTTATTTTATTACATTACATATATTCAGACTTGTATGCTTGATTCTTGAGATCCGCTTGTAAGTCTTCGTCGATAATAGGACAAATAGCACAAAGACAGATGTACAACCACAGAAGAATAACGAATAAAACACCCAGGGCCACGGTGGGAATCGAACCCACACTCCTACGCTCTCAAGCGATTAGCGGTGATGCTTTAGACCACTCAGCCACGGAGCGCCCAGAAAGTGAGAGTGAGAGACAGAAATATGTAAACATGATGAGAAAAAGGAAGCATGTGCTAAAGGGAATGCGTATGAAAAAACAATTAAATTGATAAGAAAAAGATTGAAATACATAATTGGTGGAAAAGAAAGGGAGTAAGAGAATAGAATGAGTATGAATGAGTGAGTGTATGAGGAAGAAAATAATGAAACTAAGTGACTGTGTGTGTTGAGAAAAGAGTAAGCGACGGAATACAAGAGAGAATGTCTTCCCTTATTGGTTACCACAAGTTTATATTTTGTGTAAGGGCATTTTGTACGAAATCAATTCTTTTTTGTTTTCGTCTCTGCAAAGGATGATTAAAAACGCAGTAGATGTTTTTTTTTTTTTTAAATTTTATGACTCACTTGTTTCATTTAAATTTCTTGATTTCTGAAGACGTATTTCCATTCACACTCAAATACATACACTCAGAAAAAGAGGAAAGCCTTTTTTCTTGTATTTTCTAATAAACAGTATCATTTTAATGATAAACTTTATCAGTTTAAAGTTTAGCTTTTGACTTTAAATTACGGTGTGGATGAAATAATTATTGAAGTATCAACGATTAAATTGCATATTCCTTTTTATTTTTTACGAAAGCAGACATCCAGGCGTAGATAATTTTAGCATTTCCTGGTGATTTAATAAAAAACATAAGCATGAATTACAAGTTTATGGTGTTTTTCGAAGCCAAGACCTTAAACAACTATCTAGTGTTTATAGTCTGCCTCTTTGGTCATTAATTTATCTTTCTTCTCAGTACTCTGATATCGGCAATCATGAAAGAGGAGTTTTATTTTTGCAGAAACATATTTTTAATCTAACAAATATATATAACACATATATATATAATAAACAGCTTAATATATACACATAGTTAACACTATCTACTGGTCTGAAAAGGAGCTGCCCTTCAGCGATTGTCATTTTTGAAGCTAATTTGAAAACTCTTCGCGTTCGAAGATAGGCCAGCCTTAAAAATATTTTTGCAAACTTTACAGCTATGGCTCTCAAAACAGTACTTCAAATTATCTTTGTAATTGGGAAAGCCACTAGGGACTCGAGAAAGTTAGCCCTTTTAATCAGGCTTTATCTCAGGGAGCAATTGCTAATAATGTTAATCCACATTCTCTTCATTTCTGTATGTCATCAACAGAGGATTTTTCCAGGACTCATTTTCACTTCAGCCTCTCTTCCTCCATCAATAAAAATAATACTTTACCGGAACATCTTAGGCAATTAGCTCTGGAAATCATAAATAATATCCCTAGGAGTGACATTAAATTGTATACCGATGAAAGTAAAACTGATAATCTGGCAGGTAGTGGCATTTATATCGAAACATCCAAAAACACTTCTACTCTTAGTTAACGTAACCCAGACTTCTATTCCGTATTTAGATAAGGAATAGAAGTCCCGCATCCACAACTTGTAATTAGCTTCTAAAAGCGAATTACTAGCTGTGGATGCGGGATTTGAAGCCATTCTGAAGGGAAAAGCTTATAAATATCTCTGGATTCTGACTGATAGCCGAAGCTCACTGTAACATCTCTATAATTGGATCCATATCGGTGATATGACAAGAGTATCTATCCTTCACAAGTTTAAGTGTATCTCGCTTGATCATGATATTAATTTCCAATGGATCCCATCACATGTAGATCTTTTTGGCAATGAGGAGGCAGACTATTTAGCCAAGGACGGTTGCAGCCTACCAACATCTGTATTTGATGAACTTACCTACCAGGAACTCTTCTCTCAAACAAAAAATGTAAATCGAAGAATTTGGCTGGAGCCCCCCACTCACGATTAGTATAGAGCTGATAAAGCAGTACAGTCACTGGTTCTTCCATGCGGCAGAAAAATCAATACCTGACTTTCACAAATTGCCAGTGAGCATTTTAAATGTCTTACCTTTAATCAGGGTATAATATCCTACCCTCTTTTTTTTCAATCTTTTTTTTCATCAAATTTTAATCTGCTTAGGACTTCTATGGGAGGAAATTTTCACCTCTCCTCTTCTTGTTTTCGACTTACTACTCGGTCTTATTTATGGATGTGGTCTGACTCTGTCAGATCTTTGGAGATAAGAACCGACCACCAACAAAACACGATGTACAACCACTTAAATTCTATCGCCAGAGCTACACTTTGCAAGCTTCTCCTTAGCTTCCTCTCTCTCAAACAAAATCCACCTCGGTGGGAACGATCTCAACCCCCACCTAAGAGTAGAAGTAGGGTGATCCTCTAATCTGACATTTCGTCTCGTGACGTCATAAAACTCTACTTACAATGTAAAATAATACGGAAAATAAACCTGTATAACTTAACGGGAAACACCTTAAACATCTTTCACAATGCTAACAATCATACATTTGAACTTCTATCTGCAATATACTAATAAAAAATTAATTATTTGAATAACATCAATTTCAAAAGATTACTTGAATAAAAAGTTAATAGAATGACATCAATAACTGGACTAACTTTAATGTTATTTGAGAGTAACAACAAGTTACACAAGCACCATAGTAAAAATAAAGTTCTCTCAGCAAAACAATAAATAATATAATTGTTTTTCTTAACAGTTTTTCAAGTCACTTTTGTCTCCAACCTCGACAATGCGTCATCGTTTGTCAGTTTTGAGCCTAGGCAGTGACAAATGGATATGTCATATTTCTGTAGAGACAGTAACAAAGTCCGAAATTTCACTGGCAGTCGTGCACTATTCGTGAAGAAAATCCGATGTTTGCCGGATCCAATAATATGTCACATATTTGATATGAGATTTTATAAAATTACATTTCTTCTGATTGACTGAAAATTTTATAGTTTTCTGTCCTGAAAGACAGTTTTGAGATGATATATATGTTTATCTTGGAATACATTGCAGTGTCACCGCAAGGCAAAGAAAAATCCTGATGCTTCGCGAGAGCTTTATTCATCACACTCTGAAAAGTGATAGCCGCATTAAGCAAACCAAAGGACATGACCTTAAATTTGTACTTTGCCTTATATGTTTTGAAAAAAAACAAATCCTGTCTCTCTCCATTTGTATCGACCAATATTCTTTATGTAAATCTATCGGGTTGATAGTGTCTGACTGCCGATGCAGAATAAGAGTTGAGTGGATTCTGCTTGGGAAAATCACCACTCTTAGTTCCTTAAAGTAAACACGCGCGTAACCTTAAGGCACCATCATTCTTAATGACACAATTTATTGTATATGCAGTCTCTGCATCGCTTTCTTCTATTAATCCTAATGACAATAACACTTCATTTGTTTGTCTACCTCCGGTTTAAATATTTTTGGTATTCGATATATGCAGGGTTGTTTTCTTTCGTCTTCGTTTTACCTAATCTTATGTACCCCTATTTTGTCTATTTTGAATTTATTTTTAAACAATTCTTTATATTTTGACAAAAAACTCAAAACTCTTTCCTTTTAAAATCTTTAAATTATTCAAATCTAATTGTGCTCTCAACTAAAATTATTTGATTCATTTCTCAAACCTGGAGTGGAATCGACTTCTCCTAACACCTCTGCGTTTTCAATTATAAATTCTACTGCTGATATCCAAGGTATAAATTACACGTGCATATTTAGCACTCCTATTTAAAAGTTTCACTTGATAAGAATCCAAATTACAACGCTCCTCTACTTCAGCTATCCATTTGGCGTATAATTTATGGCTGGAATTAATAAATATACTTGATCACTTGGTCGGGCGCGCGAAATTCCTTATAAACTGCTCTCCGATTAGCATATATATATATATATATATATATATATATATATATATCTGAATTCATTTTAAGCCGAGCTGGCAGCCGAATGGTTAGCGCTCTTGCCTTCGGTTCAACAGTTCGTAGGTTCGAATCCCACCTTGGGCATGGATGTTTGTAGTGGTTCGGATTCCACTTTAAACCGTAAGTCCCGGTCTAATATAGCGCTCATGTGCAAAACATGATCCGTTGAGCGACAAACAAACCAAACTAAACCAAACCGAATTCATTTTTAAATATTGGAGATAATGAATGGCGCTTTTTCTGATATTTATAGGCAGTGGGATTTCACCTGACGAGGTAGATTTTAGCACTGCTAGAAGTCCTTCTGCTGCTCTACCATTTAAATGGTGATTACAATTAGGAATTTCCCTGTATGCAAACAATATGTAAGGGATGTGCTTATACCAACTTTTAGGATTGCTGTGAATTAGTATAGTTGCTTAAAATTACCCTAAGAATTCCTGTTCTCATAAACATTTGTCATAATGCCTCACATATTGCTTTAGATGTAATTGTTCTAAATATAATTGCTTCAGGCCACCTAGAATGTAGGTCGACTAAGTATCTATGATTAACTCTCTAACGAATTAATGGAGGTTCAAGTTTTCTGAATAAGATGGTTGGTTGGTTGGTTGGTTGGGTTTTCTGGCGCAAGGTCCAAAATAGGACAAACTGCGTTTTCTGAATAAGAATAGGATCAGTAATCCTTTCCTTACTCAGTAACTAACATTCTTTCAATGAACGACAATAGACTTCTAAATTTCTTGCTGTATTCGACCAATGGAATGAATCACAAATCCTTTCCTTCATAGTTTTTGAATCCTTCAATGATTCACGAACATAGATTCATACGCTATTTTTAGAATTTGTTCTCTGCTGAGTTTTTGTACGACTAATTAATTGACTAAATCTTTTGAAATCATTTTATGATGCTGTAAATCATCTATGAAATAATAATTATTTTTCCTAATTCTGTGCCTTTGAAAATTTCTCATAAAGATTCGCTGCTCTTTGTTGTTTCTTAAGCCCGCCACACATGATACTTTTCTTCGTTAGGGTTGAAAAGGTTGTTAAAAGTAAAGTTAAATATTAGGCACATGTGCGTTTCGAATTCCGCTGACGACAAGGAAGCAAATCTAAAAAAGGAAGTTATTTTTAAGGGTGCCATTTTTTAATATTTATTGCTTTTGGCTTAAAATGCACGCTTTATAAATTGAATAGAAAAATTGCCAAAATTTTTTAAGTGTTATTTAGTCAGTTTTACGACTTGACGTACTTACAAGTATTTTTATTATTTATTGCTTCCCTCACTTGTCTGCTTATAATATCTACTATTAACTTTTAACTTTATCATATATATTAATATCTTGATTAAGGTGATTTGTCCGATTATCGTTCTATTGACCACATCTAAATGACCACAACTAAACTTCAGAAAAACGTTTTACTTTTTTAAATAAATCAATGATAACGCAATTCAGTTATCTGTTTTGGTTTAAACGAAGTATCTAATTGTTTTATTTTTACTAATTCCGTGTTTAGGCATCTAACGCATTTAATAATATGTTAAGTCATTCACCGTTTCAAAATCTCCCCCGCACCTCAATTGACGATAAGAATCTTAATTCACGCGAAGTCTACTAGCAAATTGCATATGATTTTCAAGTTTTTGCTTCTCGCGCCAAGAAAATCTTCGAAACAGGCTTCCGGTGTCTGCTGAAATTCTTTTAAAATAAAAAAACACTTAACTTTAAAATAATATTTAATTTCTTCTGTGGTTGCATATAAACTACTAAATCTACGCTTTCACCTAACGAATTAAATAAAATTTCAAACTCTTAAATTCTTCGCCAACATTTTTGATCTCAACACTTTTTCAAGCGAAGCAAAAAATAAATTCCAGGATTCTGGTTTACTGGGAACTGGCATAGTTATAGTTTTTAAGACTTTTTATTAAATTTTCTAAAGTATTTGTGAGTTTTGTCCATTCCCTCCCGCGCGTGCTCAAAGTATTATTCTCTACCTGAATTCTCGTCCTTTCTAGTTAAACTCTAAGGAATTGAAGTTTAGTTCTTTCTTCTTCCACTGCTACTTTCGATTCTGATTTCTGACGATCTTCAACAACTCAGATTTATTTATTTATTTGTTTTCGACAGCTGTACTCAAAAAAATTTTTAACAAAATATTCACTTTTTTTCTATTAACTCTTTCAAACCTATAATTCTATGTTCTACATTCAAATTAAATTCCACTACCACTAAATAATCTTTTTTCAATTCTTTTATATTAAACACGATTGTGTCTTGAATATTACAATTAAATATCAATACTTTCTCAAATTATTCTATCTTTAACAAACCTTCCTCATTCAATTATTCAACCAATAATACTTTTCATCATTCAACCAACTAAAATATATCTTTTCCTCACATGCAGTATTATGAAATATTCCTACCTCGATTAATCCCGCAGTTTTCGAAATGGAGCGTGTGATATAATTGAGGTCATTCCTCTATCTTTTTCCCCACTGCTCTCTCATCAGCAATCCTGAAAGAAGCGTTTGATTTTGGCAAACACACATTAAATAATCAAAGATATACGTAGCACACACAGCTATAGATATATACATATAATTAACACTATCTACGACTACTGAATTTCTATTGTCAGGTGCTACAGTTTGCAAACTTCTCCGTCGCCTGCTTCTCCCCCTCTCAAAAAATAAACAAGCACCGTCCCCGAAAGAGCTGGAGGATGACGTCACCTAGGCATCACACTGCCTATTTAGCCTTCTCCTTTGGCATAGTTTTCAGTATGGATTGATAGCCTTGACAAGAAGATATCCCAATCATCTGGTCATTTAAGAATGTTTTACATAATATTGTTTGAGAAAAAGTAAATTAGGGAACTTAAATAAAATTGATCCCTTTGCGCTCAGGGAATTTAGGCAATCTTAGTGCAGTAAAATTATATAGGTTATATTTGAGATCTTATTTACCAAAGACATTTCTTAGTGGTTTCTTCAAAAGATTTGTTTGAATTATATGAAAACATATTACAAAATTTATAAATTTCTGGCCACTTTTACACAAAAAAATTCCTTATTCAATTCTTTACACGAAAATTCTCATTTATGCTGCATTGAATCACATTTTGATGTATCTAATGAGTAGTTTTCTTTGAATTAGATTTGCCTGATTAAAATTTTTACATTCATTTGGTTTCAATCTTATACAGGAAATACAGGTATAAATTGTAAGTTCATGTTTCATTAAAAGCAAAAATTTCATATTTTATTCACTCTATTAGGAATTATACTTGATGAACTATACTTGATAATTTCTTTATTATCAAGTATATATTATGAAGCTTAATTATTATTAAGTATAATTTTACAAATTATGCTTGATAATTTTTTATATTTTTTTTATTTTTTTTATTTATTTATTTATTTATTTATTTTTTTATTTATTTTTTTTTTTTGCAATTATGTTCTTAATTTCTTAGATATGATGTTTCTAGAATATGAAGAATTTCAAATAGAACTTTACTCTTATCGAATAGCTTATTATTTCGTAATTTTTTTGTCATTATATTATTAGATTTATTATATTACATATTTTAATGTGCAATATGATATTTTTTGTAGAATATTAATAATTGAAGTTTCTGAAATGTTTGAAACATTTTTTTAAAAATATTTTAATTTGTTCACCTATTCCAAAGATTTAAAGTGGTTTATTATATATACATAATTCATAGTCTCTCTGGTTTATTTATAGTTATATGTTATATTTTATACACTATATGTGGTTTTAAGTACATTAAAAAGTATTTCTTAACTATTCATAATTCACTTTTAACTATTTATGTATTGAGTACACATAATTCCACTAATTGAGAAACTTTCACACTAAAATAATTTAACATCGCCCTTCAAAAGAAAATAGTAATGCGTTAGGAAATTAGAAACATTGTAAATCATGACCACCATTTAGAAGATTGACATATATTGTTTTACACAAGATCTATAAATTTTATGTAATGCGTTTCTGCATGTTTTCAGTCAATAGAATGTAGTTTTTTGTCTGTATGCTAATCTTTTAAAGTAGAATATTTCTAAAATATCAATAAGGATTATTTTTTATAGTATAATGCTTTTACTATTTACATCAGTTTCTCTTACTTCTTTAATATTTTAAATGCTATTTCTTATTTGAAAATTAGGATATTAAAATTCTTTGTTCAATATTACTTTATGTCGTCTGTAGTTCATCTAATTGTTAATTCCAGTTGATCATTTAGCATTTTTGCAGCTTTTTTGTTCGTAAACTGTTTTTGTAGCTTTAATTTTAAAAATCTAACAATAGTAATAAAATTTTTTAACTAAAATTCTAGGAGCTTGTGTTTAATGGATGCATGTATTCATAATATTATATTTATGTATGACATTGTATGCAATTACATTTATATTTTCTAAATAAATATAGTGCGTTATCTCTTAGGAATATTATAATGTGTAAGTTGTATACTCTTTCTAGATGTCTACAGTGTTATCGGCACATCTGGTAGCAGCTGGATCTCATTTTGTATTCGCTATGCTGTTTACATTTCTACAAACATTCACTGTCTTATATTCCCCTATCAAGCATTCTAAATGGAACAAGTTGCGATTAATGCTTTCCTTTCTATTGATAGTTTTTCTCGTGGTCTGTATCCTTTTCGATATTAATTTACTTGGTTTTTTCTGTGAAATTTATTTTCTTCATTACATTTTACTTTGTTTAAAACGAACTTGAAATTCATTTTGTTATATGAGAACAAGAGTACAATGTGTGTCAAATCACTATAACTGTGACTGTTAGGCATTCAGCATAGCTCCAATCGAATTACCGAATGCTTTAAATAAAATAAGAGAATACTCAAAAAGATTCAAAAAGGTGTAAGAAGTTACGCATATCGTAATAAGCGAATGGAAGTCAAATATGCAACGTATTTAAAAAAATACAAATGTAAGCATCTCTTATTTGCTTTGTCTTTATTAATCATTAATTTATGGAGTTAAGTATAATTTACTTTAAATGTTTAATTTTTTGTTAGTGAATATATATTCTTTACATTAAATTTATACAGAAATATCTCTACAGTTGTGTATGGGTGGGAGGAGACATAAACTCATAATAAAACTTCTATAATTGAGTGCTCCAATACCTATACATGCATATATGCACTGAGCACCATTAAAACTGCTACGCCAAAAAAAGAATGAACTAAAGAGCGTCAAAATCTGTTGAAAGAAAGAAAAAGTTGTAGAAAGCAAATGATTACCATTTCAGTGCATGTCAATGATGCAGAAGGAACAAAGGGTGCCTGAAACACTGCATGAAAGAAATTTTGTGTTGTGATGTTTAATAATTGCTTTGTAAATTGAGAGTTTTCTACAAAGATCATGCTATGCATCGAATAAGAAGAAGTGCGTACCAGCAATGTCAAAATTTGATAGAAGCAGGCTCGTTGCTTAATGAGATAATAAGTTATCGTTCTGTGATGTTGCATCATGCAATTCGACTCCGCAGGCAGACAGCCTATTTGGGAAGAGGATGTAAGGCTGTCAAACAATCGAAACATACAAAAACTTTTTCTTTTTGCTTTAATTTAGTCCCCAGGAAAAGCTTATAGCAGCAGAGAAGCCATAGCTACTCAAGAGGAGCCTATGCTCTAATGAGGTAACTAAGAGGAAGATAACTGTGCTCTAATAAGGTAACTTAGAGGGAGAAGTGGAAAACAAAGCAACAGAGAGAAGAAAATGACAGATCCTGGTGTACCTCAGGATTGTGACATAGTGTTTATTTAAAAAATAAACCCCTAAGGGTTGCCACTCGCACTTGTTGAAATCCAATTAGTATCATGTCAGTATGGATTGATTAGTTGCCGTGGATCATACTGAACAACATGTTTGATCTCAACGCCCGCCTATGACTAATGCTCAAAAGAACAGTTACATTGGGAGAGCTTTCCTTGCAAAACCATGCAACCATATGAAACCTTCAGTCAAGAAATATGGTCGTTTGTAGCATACCTAGTTTACTTCGTACTGTACAACGACGTTTGGGTGAGTAAAAATTCTCAACAAGGCGATCATGATTTCGGTTTTTCTTGATAATGCAGCATAGAGACTAAAGGGAACTCTAGTGAACCCACACAGCGATAAAAGTGGATAATATAGTCTCATCGTTTTAGACGAAACCTGGTTCTGCTTGCAGTATTCTGGTGGTTGTATTCATATCTGAGCCTCTAAGGGCAACACTGAACGTCTGGATGCATTTGATATCGTCTGCACCTGGTGTGATGGTATGGACACCTAATGTCTACTCCACATGTGTATATCTTGCTCAGATCAACGGTAATTTAAATGGTGATCTTAACATGCTGATATCTTAATAACAATGTTTGTATTCTATCTTTGAGCTTTCAGGAATGCCATCTTTCAATTAGATAATGCAAGAACACATATTGCACGTCGTATTCTGACCTTTCTTGACATTGAGGGTCTTCAATTATTATCCTAACTTGTACGTTCAGCAGATTTCATATAAATTAAACACATGTAGAGATAATTAACTGAGGCATTATCTTCCACCCTCTCCAGCCATGATTTTGATGGAGTGTGGTATAGACTTGAGCCTCCTCCAGCATGGAATGAATTACCTGTTTTTGTTATCCAAGCTCAGTCTCATAATATCTAGCCTGGAAAGGGTCATTTTAGCAGCCTGGGGTGTCAACTGTTTCTAATTTTGGACCATGTAAACCTTGCAAATTTAATCATTTTCATCATACCATACTGTTCTTTCCTAGTGCTCAATTTTTATGAGAAACAGTATATATATATATATATATATATATATATATATATATATATATATATATATATATATGATCCAAAATCCTAACTAGATGTCATCTAGTTAATTGCGAGCATCTCGCATGCTCCCAAATAGTTGTAAGTCAGGAAAGTCAGCGACGATTAAGTGTTATATTGAGCAAGAGAGAATTACTTTTGTAATGCGGATGCAAGCAGGTGTTCCGCCGATCTTAATACTTTGACACGATGTTGTTACCAGTGCCAGTAGGCTCTATAACAAAATAGCTTAAACATTTTAAATGTTACTGTTTGTACAACATTTGTGTAGTGACAATGTGTCCGTTTGGAAATTGTGTTTTACTTATGAACCATTGACACTCTTTGCAAACACACATACACACACATTAATATATATATATATATATATATATATATATATATATATATATATATATATATATATATATATATATATATATATATATATATATATTGCGTGTGAATGAATATATTGTATGGGAAGCGTATGTAAAATTTATGTTTAAAAAGGTAATGGATTTTATTAATGTCTAATTTTATTTGAATTAAAGATTGCAAAATAGGTATTAGAATATTTGTATAATGAAAATTGAAATCATATCTATTTGTCTCTTAAAATATTCATTGACCTTAATTATTCTGCTAGTATTAATAATCTTTCCAATATCACAAAAAAGATGGAAGGAATTAAATAACAAACCTGCTGCTCTGAAGTCTCCTCAAGATCCGGTAAGTAAAAGATATTTGAAGACACCTTCTCTGAAATTATGTATAGAATAATTTGAGAAAAAATGCCTTCTCTGGTTTTAATTCAGCACGGGTTTACCATATGTTTAAACAATTGGTAATAGGAGTATTTTTAAGAAGTCATGGGTAAAAAAGAAAGCATATTATATTTATGAAATAACTTTCATGATGAAAATTAATTAAAAAGTTTTAGAACTATTAGTTCTTGATTGAACCCTTCTTTAGTTTTCTAGTTTTTTAAATGGATTAGAAATATTTTATTTATGAAGGTTATAACCTTAAATGATTAATAAGGAATTGGTATTTTAATGAATTGAGATAATTATTGGTACTGATGATATACAACGAAATTAGGTTTTTCTGATAATTCGGTTTTTTTTATTTAAGAAAATAATGAATTCACATAATATTATAAATGAATTCAGTTACGAAGTTATTTTATTGAAATTAGCATTTTATTTGTAAATGCTATTTACGTAAGTAAGTAAATATTTCTTCCATTTACATTGCTTATCCAACAAAAATTATTTATATAAAAATTTATGTACATATAGACGTTTATTAAAATCAAATAAAGTGGCAACAAGTTTATTCATATTATCTTAAAATGGAAAGGTATTTGTGGTAATTGCAGAGACTTTTTATTACAATTTCCTCCCCTCGTGGAAGATTATATTCCTCTTTTATTCACTTAATTTCCTGGCTTTTTGTGAGTCTTTAATGAAGTTTCGAATCAAATCATTTCAAGAAATACAAATCAATACTATTCTGGAAACTAGTATAAAATGGGTATTTTATTTCAACTAATATTTAAAAATAATTTTAAATCTAAAAGTACTGTTTGTCATATTATACATCAACTCTATTGAAATGAATTGGTTGAAATAATCTTAGTGTTGGCAACGGAAGCATAGTTTATTTTAGTCTGATGACATTTCTGGTTCTACCGATTTCTTGCCTAGCAACGTCGGATCAATTTTTGCATTCAAAGAGTTTCCAGCTATTACGATATCTTTGTCGGTGGTCTGAACTTGTTTGTGTCTTCGATACAACATTCCCCATTGCATTCAATCAAAATTCAATAAAATGCTTGTTTTTATGGTCAAAATGCATATTTGATTCAGAGTTTTCAAAGTTTTCTTCCTTGTGACACGTGAATGTGACTGACATTCCATACAACTACTTATGCAATGGATAGATTTTTTTGTTTTGTATGCTACGGGAAGAGACTAGTATAGTTTTACTAGTGTAGATATGAATAGATAATTGTTCTTTTTGGTGAATTAAATTTTATAAATCTTTTCCAAATAATTTGTCAGGAAAAATGTAATAATGTTATTATTATTAAATGATAATTTTCTTTCTTACTTCTTTGCTGACAAAATCAAATTTCTTTTCCTCTTTAAAATAGACATTCTTATCAATATTTTTAAAAAAATTTCATAACTA
Source organism: Latrodectus hesperus (assembly GCA_037975125.1). NCBI lineage: Eukaryota > Metazoa > Arthropoda > Arachnida > Araneae > Theridiidae > Latrodectus > Latrodectus hesperus. Next base: position 103,992,517 of record CM075854.1, read on the forward strand.
GTTTATTTTGATTGACATATAATAAGTAATTTGGTAATAGTATATCACTTGTGATGTAAAAAATAAGGGGATCGATTATATTAAAATTATTTCATATATATATATATATATATATATATATACATATATATATATATATATATATATATATATATATTCAAATCTTATTACATTTAAAGATTCGGGGCTCTGAAATGATGTTTGATATTAGAGCTCACGCGCAAATTCAAGAATTATTAATTAGGTCATTTTAATTATTTCTTAATTCTGAGGAATATTTTATATTTCTTTATACAATAATTATTTGATCAGAGCACTCAATTGAAATATTTTTGTTCTTACCAGCGATTTCTTGGAGATCATAAAGCAAATTATTATTGCTTTCAAAGTATTCAAAATTTTGAGATGCTTCTGTTATTTGTGGAAAAGACAACAAAATCCATTTAACTGCTTTCTGACACAAATTTTCTTAAAGTTCTTAAAGGCTTATTTAAAATAAAACATCTATTTTGCTGATGATTAATCTAAATTGATATTTGTTTGTTCTAGAAAATGTTTCGCACGATACAAGTTGAGATAAATTGTTGATTTCATTGCATACTATTATCTTTATAGCAACATTTAAAAATGTTTCATTAAAAGAGTGATTTCATATGCTTATAATAGTTTGTTTCCGTACCACACTATTGATAATAAAGCTAAATATCAGGCAAGAACTGTTAGATATTGTTCAGAAAATTCACGAAGTATCTTCATATAAGAATTTTTGTATATATTTACTGTGTGCTCCTTGCTTATAATATTTTAATATCTGATTAAAATGTTTTCTGCATTAAGAATTTCAGAAAAGGAACTTTTTATAGTCTTTATATATATATATATATATATATATATATATATATATATATATATATATATATATATATATATATATATATATATATATATCATATATATATATATATATATATATATATATATATTCATATAAAACTTAAAACTAAAAAACATGAAATTCTGTTATAACCTTCATAAAATATGTGTCTAGCTTTTATAATTAAACATAATCAGAACGAAATTTAAACTATGAATTAAATAATTGGTTATTATTAAATTATAGACAGAGGGGAATTTAATTAATTTAAAATTAAATTTTAATTAATTTATTTATCATTGAATAAATTTTTAAAAATTTTTATTCTCGTGTTTTTTATTCTAAAACTTTTTAATTGAATATGTTTTTGCTATTTATATTTAACACCTGTTTCTTACTGTGTGTTTTTAGTTTTTGAAATATTTTTAAATCCTACCCTTTCACTGAGTTTATTATTTATAGAATTTATTTTACTTAGAAAATGATCAAAATCTTTGTTTCAATAATATTTATGATGAAATTTAAAATTGGAATATCATTAATCTGCTTAGTTAGAAAATTGTTATATAACAACAAATTTATATTTCAAATCTTTATTCATAGGGTTTTGGATTACTGTTTACAAGTTCTCTATTTGAGTGGCTAGTATATGGAATTTTCCTGGCATATTTATTGACTTTTTTCTTTGATTTTAATGAATTTCAATTAGTAATTAATGTTGCTCCCATTGCTGATAGGGATTGCTGAAAATGAATCTTATTAAAATGAATGAACACTTAACGTTGATTTATTACGAAATTAACTCTCATTTTCTTCGAAAATACAAATTTGAGATTATAAATGGTTCTAAGTACTGCAGTTTCAACATATTTTTGCTGTTTAAGGTTTCCTATGTGTCAAGAAATTTTGTGTCTAAAGCTTTTTTATATTCGACACAAGAGTAATAGAGTGTTTACGAAATGCACCTGTAAAAATGTCTACATAACATTTTATATTTACCACTCACATTTTTTAAGCTTTTCAGCAATTTTATATCAACATTTTTGTGGTACTTAGATTCATGTAATATTGTATTCTCTAATTGTATATCTAGCTATTGTGCATATTTTTATACAAATAAATTTACTGCATGAAAATTTCTTGAAATACTTATTATTAATATTTCATAACAATTTCAGTATTTCAAAATTTATGTATTGTGTTTGAAATCTTGTAAAATCCATTATTTTCGTACTAATTCTATGTATAATTTACATATTTTTACGTATGCAATTTTGAAGTGTGTATATATGTATTTGTTTATTTCCTTAAATGTTCAATGTAGTTATAATTTTACTCTGTTATATGTTTTTTAATCAACAAACAAAAAGTAATAAATATTTTTTATTGCTTAAAGGCTTTCTTGCTTTAATTTTCTATTCATATATAAACTTCAACTATTATATAAGCTGTATTTTGTGATAAATGTATCAGCACATACATCATTACTCAATCAATATATTTTTAATTTTTATAGATAAAATGTTAGCCTAAAATGCTTTTCAATTTAAATACAAGGTAAACAATTAAATACAAGGTAAACAAGAAAGTTCTTGCCGTTTTCTGGTTGCCATTGAACAGAGTGAGAATAAGTATGCAAATTAGTGTATGACGTGGTTGAGACACCAGTCGGTCGAGGAGAGGAATATCAGGCATTATAAAAGCAGGTCCACCTTTCACATTCGTCAATCGTATCCCGTACAGTAGCAAAGAGAAATGAACGTGTCGAAGGAGCTTGTTCGGTATTTTTTGCTTCACGACTTCAAAGTAGCAGCACAAGTCGCCGAATATGTCAAACGTTTGAGGATAGTACTGTGAATGAACGTACGGCAAGGCATTGGATTCAAATTCAGGTCGGGAGATTTGTCCCTCTGAGATGAAGTTCGCTGTGGACGACCACAAGTCCTTAGATAACGAAGCCCTGCAGGTAGCCGTTGAGAAGGATTGTAGTCACGCGTGAGAACTTGACAGACAGTATAACGTTTCCAGTTCGACTTCACCGGCACCACTCATGTGAGATGTACAGGTTGAGCAAATGAATTCCTCGCACGCTGTTTGAAGTCCATAAGTAATACGAGCTTATTTATCGTTGCTTTCTCGCCAAAGTCCATATTCAATCGAATGCCAACCACGGATGGAAAGTGGGTCCTGTAGGACAAGCTTTCCAAACATTGATTTTCACTCCAGGATACAGTCCCGCCCTGATCAAGACCCCATATGCACCCACGCAAGATTATGCTTTGTGTCTGGTGGACTAGTCAAGTGGTTCACTATGACATACTATCAAGGGGCCAAACGGTCACCACGGACCTGTACTCACAGCAATTGGAAAATGTGCTACGGGCATTGCATCAGACAGAGCACTGGTTAATCGCAAAGGTGTACTGTTAGATGTACTTGGCCTAACAGTGTACTGAAAGGTGTACTTGGCTGATAATGTTAGGTCGCTTGTCGCGCGGCTATCCAGGAATATCATACAGTGATTTGGTTGGGAAACTTTTCACCATCTTTCTTACTCATCTGACATTGAACCATTGGATTACCACCTCTTCCATTTCTTGGATAATCAACTTCTTAAAATTCTTCACCGATGTAGCAGACTTACACCAAGCACTGACGAAACCCCGAGTTTTACCGCAAGGGAATTGGACACCTAGAGACACGTTGGCAGAAGATGCTGGATGTCGATAGTGACTTGGAGGACTAACAATAGGTTACTTTTTTTGAAAGTCATGCTCTTTTAGGTCATTAAAAATGGCAAGAATTTCATGTTTTGTTATGGTATTAAAATTATAAATAAGTTTGCGCTACGTGTTTCTGAATAGTGTGTAATTTGTATGTCAAAACAAGCAGATTTATGGTATTTTATAATTAATTTAAGTAGAATAAATTACATGATACACCTTAACTTATTTCTTAACATTTCACTAATTTGTTACATTTCTAATTTTACCGAATTTTTTGTTTTTTATCATTATAATATTATATCAATTTAAAGATTTTCCTTATCAAAAATATGAGCTAAAGATACCCAAATTTTGAATCTAATGGCAAATATATTAAATAGAACTGAACAGTTCATAAAAAAATTGAAAAATAATTTCCATTAATAATAGGTGATAATGTTTTAATAGTTATACTATATATTTCAAAATATAATGAACTCAAAATACTCAAGTAATTTCAGCATTTTATATTACATATTGACAGTCAATATCCTGTTTGAAATCTTACTATACTTTTCATACTAAAATTTTTTTTTAACTGAATGAATGATTTTGCACGCTTCATTTAAATATAAAAATTATCTCTGTATTTATATATATACACAAGAATTCTTTATAAATAAATATTAAGTTATTATGTTAAAATTAGTTCTTATTTAAATTTTGTCATTAAATTTAAAGACATTATATTTGAAAAAGTAAAATAAGTCTAATATATTTTTCCATAATATCCAATTTTTATTTGATACAACATAAGCTTTCATATAAGGAAATTCTAGTATTTATCAGTAAGAAGTTTTAATCCAGTCTAATAAAACTTGCTTTATATTTAATTTTAAAATGATTTTAAGGTAAAAAGTATTTAACGAATTCATGTTCAATAAAATAATCAGAAATTTTTCAAATACAGAAAATATTTAATTTTTATACGTAAATGATGCCGGATTTACTTTATAATTTTAATTATTTATTAAAATTCAATTTCATTACACAGATATTTCAAATTTTAAGAAATGTGATTGTAAATTTGCAGTGTTCAAATTAGAGTGCATTGTAATTTACTTGAGTATATCATTTGAACACAAACAAAACAAAGTATTTTCAGCAATAAAATGAAAAAAAATTACATTTTCATGTTTAATGTGTTTGGTATGACTATAAACTAATTTTAAATTCACATTTATTGTTACAAATTACATATTTAGTTTAAATTACAAATATTTCACAGCCAACGACTCCTTTCGATCGTATGGAAAGCAACTATTCGTTTCCTCTTTCTTTTGACAGAAATAGTTGACAAAATCAACATTGTACATTCTTATATATCTTTGTTATACAATAGCCTTAAATATTAAGATGATATCATTTTGAAAACAGTTTTGTGATTATTTATATAAAAATGTTTTACTGAATTTACCACTCTAAAACTGATTTTCATTCTAAATTAATCCATGCTTATATTTGTATCATTTCTCAAATTTCAAGATTATTAATTTGTTGCTTATATGTTATAATAGCTTTGTATCGTTTTCTCCCATACAATTTACTTAAAACTATATACATACGTCTGGTACTCAGCAAAATACATTGTAAATAAGATTACTACTGCACTTCATTCAATGAATCCCTGCCAAAGCATAATTGAAACCCTGAAAGATGCCTGTTTCACGAGAGGAGAGGTGTCCGTACAGGAGAGGATGGAGGCTCATCATCAAAGTGTTCCACCAGCAGTTGAACTCTTATCTGCAGAACGACTTTCCCAAATTCTCTTAGGAATGTTAAGTAATAAGCAAGGAACAAAATAGCCATCGACCACTCAGACACGGAAGCAGCCACCATGAGACCAAATCCCTAGAAAAGATTTAAAGGAATACATTTTTAATGGAATTCCCACCTTTTCACTTTTAAATTACAAATTGAAACGTGGCCAGCTTAGAGTAAAATATATGGGATTTGTCATTATAATGTGAGTTTTAAATTTTTTTAAACTATATTAATCAGAATTTTTATTTAAATAGAATATTTTTTTTGCATTTATTATACACGTAATAACATCATAATATTTTTCATTACTCTAAATATGTTGAAATGCATATGAAGATATCTAAGGCTACCTTTGTCAAATACTATTCACTAGCAACAAAGGAGTGAAGCGTTATAGGACTGTTGGGGTACAAAGAAATTGTCTTTGGTAATAACAGTAAAAGGTGTAGCTTTTTAAGGCGTCACCACCATTCTTGTAGAATGATGAAAGCAATCTTGAACCTTAATGTTATTCTCTGAACTTGATTTTCATTGATTATTTTTTCTTAAGGATTTTTCACAACTTCATGCAAATTGAAACATTTCTTTTGAATGAAATTTTCATAGTCATACGATTATTTAATGTAAACAACATAGAATAACTGATAAACTGTTTATAATAAGTGTTATTAAAGTTATTACAGCAATAAAATTTATAAAGTCGTTCATGCCATAATTTTTATTTAATTTTCATATTATTAAATTATAATTTATTATAGAAGAAAAAGATAAGCTATTTATATTTCAGAGTACTAAATGTAATAATTTTAGAGTTAACACAATGTATAAGTAAATGAAATGATATCTCCAATCTTACCTTATCCAAAGGTAATTTGCTCCCAGTCCAATGACGATGAGCTCCCGAATTCCATTCAGTGAAAGCTCGCGGACCTATTATAAGCACTAGGAAGAGTTAGGGAAATAGGACTTTTACAGAAGTTGTCAAGTTTAAGGGTATAAAGGTTGAAACTCTCCTTTTTTATTGTAACGAAACAGGATTTGTCAGCTTAGGAAATAAAATTCTTACTGTATATTTTTACAATTTTCTTAGAACAACATTAATTTTTTTTTTTACTGTACTGTAGTATAAGAATTGATATATTTGAATTCCTAACTCTGCATTATTGTGCATTACGCGGATACACACAGAAATTTCTTTTAAATTCAAACTGATTTTGTCTCTAAATGAGTTCTAAAATTTGTGTCAGGAAAGTTGAAAATATTATGAATGCTTTGTATGAATTCATTTTTGTGAATAAAAACACAGAAATACTATAAAACTCTTTCTTAAAATATTAAGTATTTATGTATTCAGTATTATAAGTTAATTGCCTCTCACATAAAAACATTGAAATAGCTTAAAACTAAGAGGAAAGTTCTTTGAGGGTTTTATGTAAGAGTGCATGAAATTCATATTTGGTACAGCATTTACTTAAATTCTAGTTGTAAGTATATCACATGTGAATATAATGCTGATTTCAATGAAATAAAGTAACGTTTGTTTGTGGGATTGCTCCTAAGAGTGTAACATTGTCATTAAAAATAGTTACAAAATTTTGGGATATTCAAGTAATGATTTCAATGAAGCCAGAACAATTCATTTTAGATTGATAATAAAGGAATTTTTTTTGAAAAACAATGCTTACAAATTCAACTAATTGGAGTGTAAAAAAGTAGGGGTGCATGGAATGCTCACAATTCCTGGTCATACTTAATACGAAAATTCCTTTTCGATGCCATGAAGGAGGTAAAATGCAAATTCTTGTCGATGAAGGGCAGTGCGTATCCACACTCTACAAAATTTCAAACAGGGTATTTCCAAAATGGTGGCAACCGCTTATAGATATTACTGAATATTTGAAATCACTTTATGATAAAATTTTCAAACAATCTTAATTATAATTAATTGTATCAATAGAATTCTTTCATTATTGTAAATTCAAAAATCACCAGTATATACGTTTATCAACGTATATCTATAAAAACTGGTCCAAGTTAAAAACGAATCAGAGGAAAAATATTTTTTTAATTAATTGTTTAATTTATATTTGTCAAATCTAACAGTCCTGTAGTATGAATAGTAGATAAGCGAATTTATGATAATGAACAGAAGATAAGCGAATAATATTTTTTTTGATTATGTATTAAATATAGATATGTCATCCATAAAAACGTTTCCTTATGTCGAACGGCAGTACATAAGTTAGATTATTTTATTTAAAGAGATTATTACCGGTTTCAATCATTATTTAGAAAACTTTCATACTAAATTATTATTTACATTTCATTCTCTCTTTTTAAAATATCAATTTGAAACTTATTGTTGATGAAAATTTTAACTTATTATTCCATATAAAAATTATTATTTCTCTCACTGATATAGATATTTTCAAGAAAATGTAATGAAAAATATTCAATACATATGGGCCAATAAACTACATAAGATCAAATATATATGATTGTTTGATAATTGAATAATGTAATTACAAGATTTTTTGTTTCGTGGTATGAAAACTAACATCCTCAAAGAATTGAAACGTTTGGTCTACTATGGAGCAGCAACAGAATGCCACCATTGGGAGACATTCAAATAACTCGCTAAAAATAGATAATATATTAAAATATATATACATTTCATCGCAATTGAAAATTAGTCGTAATTCATTTTTATTACAATACTTAAATAATCCATTTTAAGCTCAAAATTTTAGTTTCCGATGTATAGAAATATTTTATTGGATACATAGTGTGCACATAATTTACTTATTGTTAAAATATACTTATTTCTAGTAACATGAGACATAACGAAGAAGTGGAAAGTGGCTAATTAGGTTTAATTTTAATGAATATATGAATATTTTAATTATACTATTGCATTTTTTCATATGTAAATTATGACTCAATATATTTTTAGAATAGAAATTTGTACGCACTTAAATTTTCCTATAAAATATTCCAGAATATTTATATATTTTTACATTTTTGTTACTTGCTTCTTCTACATAATTTTTTCCCCGAAATTTTTTGCATAGCATAACACCAACGGTTGAATGGTGCTATTTCAAACTACAAATTAGCCACTTTTCACTCCTTCCTTATATATCACGTTATTAGAAATAAATGCATTTTAACAATAAGTACATCCAATGAATTCAACAAATCATTTCTTTACGTCTAAAATCTTGAGCTTAAAATTATTAAGTGTTGCTATAAAAATGAATTACTACTAATTTTTAATTGAGATGAAATGTATATTTTTTTAATGTATTATCTACTTTTAAGTAAATTATTTGAATGGAATTTGGTTATAGTTGTAATGAGTATTAAAAAGTAAGAATAAAGTTTACTTATGTTTCAAAGATAAAAATTACGAGAAAAGAATAATTTTCAATTGACTATGAATTCTACAAAATTATATTTTAAAACTTATTTAGTTGAGTGAATAATATTAGTTGGAACATTTCTCAATACAATATTGGACACTTAACTATAGAATTTTTGAATATTTAACGGAATATATGAAGTCGTTTTTAAGCTCCTCTAGAAATATACCTGACTCTGAAAAAGGTAAATATTAAAAGGATACTAGCAAGAAGTGACATTGTACTTAGCACTGTGATAGTAAATCTAGTATAGCATATTGTTAATCCATTGTAATAGGGTGACATTTTAAAACTGAGCCAAGTCTGAAGCACGGCATATATGTCAGCACCAAAAAATAAGGTATCTGCTCCAATTACATGAGCAGTCATTACAGAGGTCATCTGGAAAAAAAAAGATATTCTCATGCCTCTATCTTAAAAGTTATTTATAATAGTTCAAAAAAGTATTGTAAATATTATATACTGTTAATAACAATTTTTAGTTTGTAGGAAATAAAACTCTGTTAAAGAAGTGGAATTGTGTGAAAGTACAATTGCTTCTTTGAAAATAAGGATTACTTTGAGTAGAACAATATAAATGTATTATTTATTAAAATTTACTAGAAAATATTACGGTAAATGATTTGGAAATTTTTACGAAGATATAATACTTAATTTGTAGTAACTGTTTTGTAATATTCTCTCATTAGATAAAATAATTTATCGTTAATAAATTTGCGTGTTAATGTGCAAAAAAGCGGCATATGGAAAATATTGTTTAGTAAGCATTTGATATAGGAGCTGTTTCAAAATCCAATCTGCTCATTAAAGTTATGATATTTAATTTCGCTTTGAACTGATGTATTATTTCAAGTTTCTGAACTCTTCCATTCTTGATTTATCTTAGGAACTCACTGTTACTTGGGCAGGTTAGTTCAGAAAACCTCTAAAGTGTATTTTGTTGAGGTAAAAATATTCCCATGCGAGTTATATTTGTTATTTAAATTAATATGGAAAAAATGAGTTAACACATGATATAAATATTAAAAGAAAGTTTTTATTTTTTTTATTAAAAGTTTTATAAAATGTACACTACTGGCCATTAAAATTGCTACTCCAGGAAAGCGGCACACCACACACGTGAAATTTACATGACAGGTAGAACTTGCTGTCATATACAAATGATTAGATTTTCAGCGCATTCATACAAAGCAGGCGACAGTAGCGACATCTATAAAACCAGAGATTTGACAGCAGTTTTCTCATACTTAATTTCCGTTTCAACGTTGTTTTCGGCAAAGAAAGTTGTTGTAATGCCTCGTGTAAGAAGAAGACATGCCTATAAGTCTGTGTCTGACTTTGATCGAGGAAGGCTTATAGCCTACCGGGATTGCGGTTTATCGTACCGCAATATTGCTGCTCGCGTCGGTCGAGACCCCATGACTGTTTGCAGAATATGGAATCGATGGGTTCAGGACAATCATACGGAGCGTCATGCAGGATCTCAGCGACCCCCCATCACTAACAGCAGCGAAGACAGACATCTTATCCGCATGGTCTATAAGGGATCGTACAGCCACGTCACGAACCCTGAGTCGAGAAATGGAGTCATTTGCAAAGCAACAAGCTTCTACTCGAACAGTTCGACGGCGTTTGCAGCAGCATGAACTGTCTGCACGGCGATCAGGGCTTCGGCTACCATTGACGCTGCGTCACAGACAGGAGCGCCTTCAATGGTGTGATCAGCGACGAACCTGGACGCGGGAATGATACACGTCATCTTTACAGATGAATCTCGGTTCTGTATACAAGACTATGATGGCCGTATCCGTGTTTGGAGGCATCGTGGAGAACGAGCATTGCCAGCTTGCATTGGACATCGCCATACTGGCCCATCTGCTGAAGTGATGGTATGGGGTGCCATTGGATACACGTCTCGATCACCTCTTGTTCGCATTACCGGCACTTTTAACAGCAACCATTACATTTCCGATGTGTTAAGGCCCGTGCCTCTGCCCTATCTTCGAGGCCTCCCTAATGCTTTGTTTCAACACGATAGTGCTCGACCGCATGTTGCCCGTACTGTTCTGAACTTCCTTGATACAGAACAGGTTCAACTGTTACCCTGGCCAGCACGTTCTCCTGATCTATCACCAATTGAGAACGTGTGGTCAATGATTGCCGAGCGATTGGGACGCCATCCCTCACCATCCACTACTGTCGATGAACTGGGGCATAGTGTTGAAGCTGCATCGACTGAGATCCCCGTACATGCCATACAATCTCTGTTTGACTCCATGCCTAGGCGGATAAATGCTGTTATTGCAGCCAGAGGTTTCTGCTCTGGGTACTGATTTCTCAAGATCTATACATTCTAATTTCCTGTAAATCACTTGTTCTTTCCACTAAAATGTATGTGTCCTATAAATATCGTTCTGTTACTTGCATTCCTTCTTGGAGTAGCAATTTTAATGGCCAGTAGTGTATTTGAGAAATAAATTTAATGCGTTTTCGCAACGATAAGTTTCTTTAACAAAAACTTTATAAGTGTAAATTTTTACCAAAAAATAAATTAATTCTCATAGTATATTTTATCAAAAAGTGTAAAAAAATATTTATTTGCAACTCCTTATGTCTAAAATATACAAAGAGAAGTGATTTTTTATTAAAAATTTTTAGTACTTATTCTGAGTGAAAATTTTGAAAATGAATATTCGCATGCAAAAAGGAGAATCTTTGGAATTCTGATAGCATTGAAAGGGAATATATTATAATCTATGATCATATGTCAAATACTTATGTTCTCTTGGCATGTCTGTGTACTTTCACAATGCAAGTTTTTACAGAAATTGCTTTTTCAATTTAACTATCTAATCTATATTCAGACCAGTTTTATAATGCAAAAATATTGTCCAAAAATATTTTCCATGACTTGCACTTTTTGCTTTTGTCTCCTTCCACAAAATTAATTAGACAAAAAAAGTTATTTCTATGATTTTTATTGTGTTATCTTGATATAATTAGAAAAGGAAAATATTCCTCTTTCACCGTTATTGCTGAGAATGCAATTTAGCAAATAGGAAACTTCCTTCTGCAGTCTTATTTGGATAAAAATCGACTATGATATTTCTTGAGATATCGGAATGCTCCTTGTCAACAGGGGATTCCACCCTTACCGTCATGAAATTTTGGTAATTGTTTTTTCTTTTCCAGTTATTTATAGATTAATTATTAACCAAGATTAGATATTTATTTGATTTTTAGTGAATTTTGTTTTGAATATATATTTTAATTTTTCATTTTAATAAATATGAACTTTAGGCACTTAAGAATCCAATCTTTTCCCAAATCAATTTTTCGCAAGTAGTTCTAACCTTACATAAGAATAGGGTGGAAAATTTTCCAAACTTAGTACCTCGTATTTCTACCAACAATTAACTTGAATCTAAGAATAAAACTTTGATTTGTGAAGGCATATTTGTCTAATTGGTTTTTGTTATCTTTTTCAACCGATTGTTATGATTGCGGGATATTATTGATATAAAAAAGGATACTGGAAATAAGAGCTATAGCAGCAAGCACAGAGATTATTAGCCTTATACGACAAATAAGGAGTCCATTGTAAGTCGGGGACATCTTGTAGCTGAGGAAGGCCTGCAATATTGCATATATGACACATCCGAGGAATAGTACATTTGCACCAATCCCATGAGCTGTACCAATGGTTGTCATCTACAAAAAACACCATCTTACACAATTTTCATGACAAAGGATGTGCATATGCAGAAATTTCAAATGCTTCATGCCAGGCAGAAAGAGAAAGAATGTATTCACAACATTTCCTTGCTTAATCTGCATATGCACAAAATTGTTCGAACATGTATGTTGATACGAAATCTTGAATTAAAAAATATTAAAAACTTGATATGAACTACTCTAATAATTAATATTTTTATCTAACTAAAATATTAAAGTTAAACGTTTAAAAAAGAATTTTCAGTCTATTTGCTGGTTATCAAATTTTAATAACCCGGGAAACGAATTGCACTGTTCTTCTACCTGGTAAAATTATATATCTCTAGTGTGCATCCGGTAGAAATGCACAGGTTTTTCTTGAAGAAAATTTTGGTATGTAGTGTCATAAAGGAGAAAAAATACCAGATTCATTTCCGGGAATAAATCCGGTTTATCCTCTTGAGAATTTTGAAAAACTTCGAGTGTTTTAAAAGTTTTCAGATAATTTAGAAATTTTTTTATCCAACATTTCTTAAAATAAATAAAAATCGACTTATTTTATGATTTTTACTACTAATTACGAAAATAGAAAGTTTCCAGGAAAAAATACAATTTTGCGTGAATTTCCATTTTAGAATAACTTTAAAAATTATGCTGACGAAATTTTTTTCTTTCTTCTCAGCATGAATTTAAAAATAAAAGGAACATGAAAATGACAATAGTTATTCTGACCATCTTGATGAATATATCTTGATACTTTTTATATGTTAAATATTACTTCATTACTTTTATTATTTTAACAAGTATTTTTGTTTTTCTCATTGCGAAACTAATTAACTATCGTATTAGAAGACAGAACGGACGTTTTTGCATTTATACACAGTTTACTTCTCTTCATCTATGTAAGGTAAAACAATCCATTAAACGAAAGATGCTTAGTTGAGATTACTTCCTCAAAATTTCCATTATTCCCCAAAACTTCTGGTTTATTTCCAAAATTACCGGAAATTTTACATCTCGATTCGTAAGCAGTATTTTCTTAAATTGAGTTGAATTAATTGATATTTTGCAAAACATCACATAAACATGAAAGGTTTTAAAGGAAAATGCATGAAAATTGGGTGAAATTAAGAAAAAAGGAATGTTTGATAAATCAATGTGAGTTTGGTATTTTAAAAGCCCTAATTTCTTTTTCTCCGTACTTATAAGAATTTATATTTGATTCCACATAATTTTATGAGTATTATGCAATTTTAAAAGTATAAACTTGATAGCCAAAAATATTATAGTATATTTCTTATCTGTTAAAAACTTATATTCAGATATTGATGAAAATTTAAAATGTAAAATCCTGGAACCGATTCAATTCATTTCTACCAATTAGAACAGAATGAGGTGCTGCCTAGCGACTAAGATTCCAGCTATCAATTAGTTTCTACATGGAAATATTTCTGAAAGTCTCATTTTATATAATTAAGACTGTTGAAGAATTTTGAGAAAAAATACTTAATGATATATTTAAACTACATGCAAAGACATAAGCATTATAAAGCATAATTAAGCATTTATAAAGTAAGCAAAACTGTTAATTTTTTTAAAAAATCAAAAACTTTAGTATAGGTTTATTTTCTTTCTTTCAAACAATATACGGGAAAAATACATTTATGTTTATGATACTACCATTTATAAATGATTTAAAAAGATAAATGTGGTTTTTTTAGGATAGTGGAAATTTAATAAGTGTAGAATTTCAGAGTAATATAATAAAGGAAAAGGCAAACACACTGCATGACATAGAAAATGCAACAGTGGCCAAAACTTTATACAATTTCAGGGTAGGCGCACCTTAGAGAGTTATGGAAATGATGTGAAATACGCAGCTCTCCCACGCATGTAGGATAAGATATAAGGCGACAACCGGAAGAGTGGGCAATATTCGCACCATTATTGTTGCTTGGAAAATAATCGTTGAAAGTTTGTTCTTGTCGCTAAGGACGTCAGTAATTGCAAATTATGTCAGGCCATCATCGATGGAGTGAATTGCAGCAGACAGAAGAGTTTACGAGAGAAATCGCAGCTGACAGACGCCTGGACGCGTTCACAGTGCACCGGCAGTGGTGAAGATGGTTGGAACAAGAAACTGTGGAACGTTTATGGAGTGCCAGTGCAGCCAATGTGACTCAGCATGCACGGGTCGATGACTCAGACGGGAGGTGGTGGTGGCCCCGCAATATCAGGTCTACCGAAATTCTGCAGCATGTGCAAGATACTCTGGATGCTCCCATTTGCCGTTAATTAGTGGTCTACGCTCATGGCTTCCATTAAGAAAACTGCCACTGATCACACAGCATAGACGCTAACCTCTGTAATGGTGATAGATTAGAGCGATCTGGACGACGGAGTGGCACAGGATCGTCTTTTCTGATGAGTCCCGTATCTATTACTTCAGTGATAGTCGCTGCGTACGAGTGTGGAGACAGGTCCAATCCTTCAGCAATTGTGGAACGCCACACCACGTGACAACGCGGTATCATGGTTTGGATTGTTATTTCGTACGATTCCACGTCACCACTAGTTTGTATTCGTGGCACTATGACAGCCCAACTTTACGTGGATGATGTACATCAATCGTTGACACTTACCTTCAAAGGGTGCCCAATACTCTTTATCAGCAGTATATCACCGGTCTGCACATTGCTCACATCAGCCAAGATACCCTACAGGTACAATGTGTACAGTTGTAGGGTGTACAGTTGTTTCCCTTTCAACCGTGTTTTCTACTATTTTCACCAATCGAACACGTTTGGGATATGATTGGACGCATTTTGCAAACCCTGCTTCTTTCAGAAGACGCACTTTGACAAATGATTAACAGGGAATGGAGAGCCATTACTCTGGATACCATCCATACTCTCATTGACTCTCTGTGCCCAGACATAATGCTTTGCGTATCGCTGTCCACGGTGGTCCTACAACCTACTGACCTACAACCTGTTCTCGCTCTGTATAATGCATATCATTTCGAAATACAGATAATATATTGTTCACCGCTGCCTCTCTTTTTGCCAAGTTTCGTCTCTTTCTGGCAACTCCTTCTTGGTGTTGAATTTTCAGTGTCGGGTAGAGAGACTGTATAAAGAATTGCAAAACAGAAAAAATAAAAGAAATCGAGCTAATTAAGAACCATCACATGTAAGAATTTAAACAGATACAGTAATTGTTTGAGAACAATTTCGAGATAAGTATTTTCCTTTTCTACTATTGTAATACTTAAAATACAATTTAGTCAATTGTACAAATGGTTTAGAATAAACTAATTTTTGAAAATTTATCTCACGTGAATTAAAAAGATAGCTGAAGATCTTGACACTCACAGAGGTTTTCGAAATTTAAAATTTATTAGTTGCTTCCTAATCCTTATGCTGTAATGTTAAAATACAATGAATTTGGTTCAATAAAATGAAAAATTGGCAAAAAGCCTCATAAATATGAAATTTATTTGATTAACTTCAATATATTTTACTCTTTTTAAATGCAGTGCTAAATATGAATGATTGCCTTAAAATTAAAGTTATTTTTAGAAATAAAGAGGGAAATAAAAAGTCAGATTTTTGCAGAAAATATGCGTTTTCCTTTGAAAATTAAATCAATTTATATCAAAATATATTTACATTGAAAATTTATTAAAACTAAAATTAACTTACTTATACCTCAAAAAGAGAATAAAAAAATATTTATCACAAAGCTTCTATTTTGATATAAAAATAAAAATTTTAGAACAGTTTTCTTAAAACAGTCAGCGAAAATGCAATAAATTGAAATAAGTAGAATATTTATGTTCATTTTTGTGATAACTTATTCTTTCTAATAAATTTTATTTTTAACAGTTTCTTTTTAAAAACATTCTTTGATGCATTTTACAACTGATCAACCAGTAATCGCTGAGAATCCAAATTTTATATTAATTGAACATAATTAACGCATAATTCTTGAAAAACATAATATGTATTTGTTGAAAAATATATTTGTTTTTAATGAATTAAAGTAAATGAATAAGTCCTTTCTCTCTCTCTCCCTATGAAACGCACACCATATAAATATTTTAGAAATATTAACATTTAATGCAATAAAAATATATTTAAAATAAAGCGTCTATTTATATATAAGTTTAGTGTGCGACATCCACACAGTTAGATCTTTAAAAGTGCTTCTTAACATAAAGCTTTGTGATAAAAGAGAACACTATATAACAGGAATAATAAATGGTTTACCGGGTATGCTGCAACAACCACCATTCCCATGAGTGCTATGAAGCCGATGATAATAGTTGCTCTATTAAGAATATCGATACTTCTATCGATTCCTTTATTCATCTCATCAACAATTAGATATCGAACAAACATTGTAGATAACCCTTAAAAAAACAAGAATGAAACAATTATTATGTTATTTTTTGGGTTGCATTGCTATTTCAAAAATTTGGAGTTGCTACTTTAAAAACTTGGAATAATTTTTTATTCCTTCAAAGAGAAATTAGGTTATTTTTTTGTATTGTGCTACATTCTTATGTTATTTTAGTCCACTATAAATATTTTTATTATTTTGAAAAGAAGATAATGAATGAAAATATTTTATTTGTAAAATTATAAGCATAAAATTCTCACCTAAAGTTGCACTAAGATACAGAAAAATACTGAAAAGACCAGCTTCGGGATATATTCCTCCTGTTTCACTGAAGAAAGGAAAAATACGTATATTTATAAGAAATGCTATCTAAATAATAGGACACAAATCACCTACCTCTTAGAATCAAAGAGTCAACAATTAATTTCTGCAGGTGAATTTTGGATACGAATTTGGCATCAGAGACAATGAATATTGACATTTATATAACATTTCTTCCAGTCCTGTTTAAGTGTAATTTTTAGGGCTCAGCATGGCCTAGTGATAGCTCTTCCGAATAGGGTTGTGGGTTCGATCTAAGGAACAATGGGAGAAATTGGTGCGGTGTACCAGCTTTCTACGAGTACATTTGTCAGGAAGGGTAGTTTCCAGGATGACTCTCAAAGCAACAGGTCTTCTGTAAAAATTCTTCTGGATTTCGAGATGGAATGGAAGCATTTTTCAAAAGAAGCTGTTCACTACACTGTGCCAATGAAAGCTTTTAGATTTTATAGAAGTTTGATAATAAAACTTATATGGTTTTCATTCTATAGTTTAGAAAAAGATGAACATAACTTTTTCTAATATTCAACAATTACGTTAAAATATTAATCAAAACATTAAAAGAGCTATTGTTTCTATAATATTCGTTTTGATAAGTAGAAAAAGTCGTTATCTGAAATACATATTTGGAAAAAACCAACTGTATTACATGTGGTAACAAACATTTTTACATTCAAAATACGTTCAAAGCTACATATGGCTTATTTTTCAGTCTAGCTGTAATGTGTGTATAGCTTAAAATATTGATTCTGAATTAATTTTATTTCTAGACTGAGAAATTAGTAATCTCTTATGATTTTCATTTTATCTTTTTATAAAGGTATTTATTAAGGTAGGTTTTAGCTTATATAAAAATTTGTGAAACTATTGTTATTATTATTGATGCTTTAATCGCCTTCAAAACGTGTATCCAAAAAGATGATGGAACTATAAATACTTTTCAATACACATAATTACGTGTAACTTATTCAACACAGAAAAGGCATTTTTTCTTTCTTTTTAGTTATCTGCCATCTTACTTATAAATAACTTAGTTAATAATTGGGACATATTTTATACATCTCGCTCGGTATTTTGTCAAGAAAGATGCGCGCTTACGATTCATCAATCAGAAGTTTTGGTTGCAAGAGAATCGGGAGCATGCTCCTCCTTTACGAACTCTTGATTCAAATATTATGGATTGAAATGTTGTTCTTGTTGAAAGAAAGCAAGTTTGTGTCAAACATATTGATGAGTCAATATAACAGTACAGAGATGAGAAATGTATAAATTGCATTTTGTCATTTTAAATATGTTTGCCACACTTTATTATATTTTAATAATTTTTATTTTATTTAAAGCGCTTTTTTATGAATCATTAAAATACAATATATTATGTTAGAAAAATATTCTCATTTTTTATTCCTTTCACTTGAATCACCAGTCTCTAAAAGCAATGAATTGAAACGTCTTTCTTGCTTATAAAAGTAATTTCTTGAAATAGGACCTCCTTAAGCAATTGGCCGTCAACGAATACACCTTCCTGTTCTGTCGTTTCTTTCTTTCTCTATTTTGATCTTGTAATCGCTTCTGGTTTTTAGCAATATTTTCATCCAGTCACAGGCAATATCAAATTATGTATCGTTATCTAACCATTTTTGTCTGAATTCTATGGATGGAACTGTCCACCACTCTACCTTGTATTTTATTGTCTTTCGATAGTTCCCTCGAATGCCATTCTCTCAGAAGCATTATTTATTTTTATGTTACTTCTTTAGAATGACCTTGTTCATCTATAGTTGTTACGAACAAGTATAAAAGTCAATCTCTTTATACATTTTCTTTATATTTACACTATATTATTATTATTTACTAAAGAAAATTAGTTAATAGGATTAATTTACTAGGGAAAATTCCTTTTCAATATTCAATATACTAATTAAATGCATTAAAGAATACTTATAAAGAAATTTCAAATTATTACAGTTACATAGATCTTAAAAATTAATTTTAAATTTAGACTTGAAGCGTTATCGTTTTTTATAATATATACTTTCAATAAAAACTTAATTAGAAATAAACACATTAATGAAAATTACAATGAATTCACTTGAATAAAAACTACATACTTTTCATTATATATATATATATATATATATATATATATATATATATATATATATATATATATATATATATATATATATATATATATATATATATATATATATATATATAGTTAATAGTATATTTTATAAAATACAATGAAACAAAATACAATGAAAAATGCCAAATGGAGAATAGTACATTGAAAATATTAAATGGAAAACAATACATTGAAAATACCAAATGGAAAGAATTACATTGAAAATACTTGGAAATACTTCCATTTGGTATTTTCAATGTATTGTTTTCCATTTAATATTTTCAATGTACTATTCTCCATTTGGCATTTTTTATTGTATTTTGTTTCATTGTATTCATTGTGTTTTATAAAATATACTATTAACTATATCTTAGTAATACTATTCTAGCTGCTTATGCGCTAAATGTGTTGCTAAGCTTAAATGTATATATTCTTGTGCTTTTCAGTTCTATATCTAAATTTGCATTTTCTATATATATATATATATATATATATATATATATATATATATATATATATATATATATATATATATATATATATATATATATATATATATAACACATAACATATAGGCTGAATTTAGATTACACATACACCATAATATGTCTATAAAACATGAAAAACAAATTCTTTACATTAATTAAAACTACATTTTAAGCTTTTATGTGCAATCATTAAAGCGTAAATGACTTCAAATGAACTTTAATATTTTTGTCGGTTCAAAAAACTATGCATATAAATATTCATAGAAATCGCAGCTACAATAATATTAATCACAGTTCCAAGGAATGTTTGGTTGAGAAAATTATTAAGTATATATGTATAAAAATTGTATAATAACATCTAATTTGTATTTCTTATATATATTTATAACTGCTTCTATTTAACAATATCGATTAATACTGAAGGAATAGGTGATTACAATAGAAATAGCTTACCTAATGAATGGCATATAAGGGCTGACATGGCCAGTTAGGACTGATACCACAAAACATAAGACTAGACCGAAAGAAAACACAACACCTAAAGTCATAGGAACGTAGTTCACCTTCAGTAAAGACCAAGTCCCCATGATTTCCTTCAAAACAAAAGGTCCAAATGAAGATTGCTTTCGTTTGCACATTTAGAAGCTTTATTAAGATACAAACACACAGAATTCATGGAAGACTACTTTTAATTCCTACAACATTAGAGATCGATGAGAGAGACCTTGTAGTTATATAATCCTGTCCACGGTTTTTGAAAGTGATTGAAGGTTTTGTAAAAAAGAACATACTCTATCGTAGAATACAAATGTGCTACGAAGATCAGTGTCGAATATTTTCACTAGTGACCTTGTAAAACAAGTTCTTTAGTTTAAAAGATGACTTCCTCCAAAAAAGAATACTGTAAAAGTTTTTATCATGATTTTTTATAACCTTCATTTGAACTTTTAGAGCACAAGATCTCTTTTAAAAATATAATCAAATGTTTTATTTCTCAATAATCTCTCTTTAGCACTCTTCGTTCTTTTTAAATTAAGAAACTCTTCCTCACTCACACACATTCTCGAAACAGAGATGTGCTTCAATAAAGATGGTAACATGTATCAAAATATAAATTTTTTTATTGATAATTTTTACTCTCGAAAACATAAGAGTTACAATGTGAATAACAATGTAATTTGTAAAGAACCCAAAATTAATTTATTGCTAGAAATTTTTTCTCACGCATAAATTTTACATAAGTGTTACTAAAACGTCAACTTCAAATGTATGCGTTTATATTACATTATAAGATATACTCACTAGAGTTATTTGAACTAAATTTCCCTATTCCTAATCCCGTAAATAAATATAAAGTTTGGAAAATAATTCTTTCTAATGACATATTTATAAACACAATAAGCAATTTCAAACCATTATTAAGATCTATTTTGATATTATATAATCCACTTTCATCAGAAGAACTGTTCGAAGTTTTTTCTATTATGTTCACAAAGAAGGAGTTAGTTTGAAAGGTATTATGTTATTTAAAATATTGTAATATTTATTTATAAGCAGTAATAATGCATAAAATAAAAAAAAATTTATAATCGATATAAGAACTTAAAACTGACAATTTAGCGAAAATAAATATTCCCGGTAAATACAGAAATACCGATTCAATAAGGGCCTAAATTGGCTTGCAGATTAGAGGGGTATTGGAGAGACACCAGCAAGCGGTACCAATACCCGCCAAAACATGTCCGCTCGGGACAAACGTGGGCCCAAAAAATGGCGCGGCCTTGGAGCATAATCGACAAAGCTGGCATGACAGCTTGCTCGATATTTTACCGATGTCATTCCATATGGACCGAATACTTTCGAAAAGTGACTCTGCGTCGGCAAACATTAAATGACTGACCGCAAGCTACTAAACAGAAATTATTTATATTTCTTAAATTCATGATTATTTTTTATTTTTAATTATTTATTTATTTTTTTGTAATATTTCTTTGATAAAATTTTCGTTCAAATTGCAACATTACTTATGCTGTTTATCCATGTAGCATATAAGATTTCGTCTTAAATGGCTATCTCGTGCATTACAGAAGAAATTCTCTAAAAGAAATTTCACTTACTGCCTTAATATTATTAACAATTGCAAACAGAAAATTTGTAATGGTTATTAGACATTAGTAATAATATTTATAAAATAAGTATTTCAAATATGTTCGTTTTTTTATGCATTCAAATGTGTTCAAATTCTGTATATTCCTGTTTAACTGAAATCAAAATTTTAACATCGTCAGAAGTGGTTAAACATCTGAGAAAGCTGTTGGATTTACATATTATAATCAACATCAAAAACTATTTTTAATAGAACCAAAATGTATTGTTAAAATATTTTTTGTTGTTGTTGTTATGTTTATGACACTTGGACAAGCAAAGCTCACTGTGCCATTAACTATGCAAATTTAAGTCAGTAGGGTGCGTCTTTCATTTAACTAGAGAATCACAAAGGTGAAAGTGCGACTTTGTCCTAAACTCCTCTAATGGATGGCACCACCAGAGTTTCAATTTCCTCAATTTTGACAGTGATGTGACGTGGGAGGAAATTTTCTCCAGACCATTACAGCCATGGTAACTGCTCGACGACCGACCACAGGACTTTCGATTCCGCAGATTTAACGAGCACGTATATCGGATGCACTTATTATTGGGCGGTATTGGGAATTGAGCCCCACCCTACCAGATAGAAGGCCGATGCCCTAACTACTACGCTACCTTAGCCCCTAAAATATTTTTTTATACTTGAGAAATAAATTGTTTTAATGTAATTGTTTAATAGGTCATAAATTTATTATTTACATTAAACTAAGTCCTTATGATTCAAAATATTTCTTTTTTGAAAAAGATTTAAATATTTTTTTACTAAATAACTATTTTACAATATCAGAAATAAAACAATTTTATTAATAATCAGTGGGAATATTAAATGCAATATTAAAACAAAAAGCTCTCAAATACCAAATAATTTTAATTTTTAATTTCTTTTGCCATTGTTGCATTTGTAACCATGAGGTCTTGAATTCAGAGAAAATTTGATGGTGCCACTAACTTTAACAATTCCGCAATAGGACTGATATCGGATATGATATTCGGTCCTAAATCGGAAAGCATGTATCAGACCTATATTGGCAGATGAAACTCTCAATTTGCTGGCAGTTAGCCGTATTAGGACCAATACTTGTTTCCGATAACATTAAAGTACAAATTTTGATGATGTTTGCCGATACGGAACCTTTATCATTACGAAATAGTTTGCCAATACTGACCCATATCCGACACTGCTGATATCGGCCTATCAGGATGCCGATAGGCTTGTGTTTTCTGGATAAATGTGGTAATTAAATTTCAATGACTCTTTAACTATACTTAAATCCAAAAAATTCCATTTCAACCGACTTTATTTTGTTTTTGTATTTAGTTCTCTAGAAAACCATAGGTAACTACCACGAAAGCCAATTCAGAAGTGAATTTCTTTACATTGAAATTTAATTTTTCTATTTAATTATATCGGAAAACTACCAAAATACCTATAGTTAAATTCTTGCCTCAAGGTTTTATTTCAAGCCGACCGATGGCTGAGTGGTTAGCACTCCTGACTGTTGAGCTGTGGGTCCTGGGTTCGAATCCCGGACCGGGCATGGATGTTACTTTCTCTCTCGGTGTTTCTCTATCCTTTCTTCCCTGATGATGTATGAATGTGGTCCACACTATAAACGGATTTGTGGTTGTATGACGCGGGTAACGCTACTCGCCTCCGTGACTTGGTTCACAGGTGCCCGCTGGGTAACGACAAATGAGTAGCAGTTTCTGGCCTTGTTGTGGCATAGGATTCAACCCTCTTGTTCCAACCGTTGGAAAAAAAAAGTTTTCTTTCAAACAGGAAATTAGTGATCAATTTTCTTACTTTAATTTTTATATAGAAGTTTGCATGATTTTTTGCGATTATTTATAATCAACATACTTTTTGAATTAATGACTTTTTTCATACGTTGTAATTTTATATTAAAATATAATAACAATGTTTTGTGTTCTCTACATGAACATGTTAGAAAACATTGACACTTGATATCACAATTTATCTTTATACAATTATATATTAATATGATTTCTAAGAGTTTGTTGATGTGTGAGCATAGATAGTAATAGTATTCTGATAAAAATTGCCTTAAAGACTGGATAAATATGTTAACATTTTGAAGTATTTATATGTTAATAAATTTTTTAATGAAAGTATTAAATAAGAAGAATGGTAAAAGTTTGAAATAAAGCTCAAAGGAAATGAAAGCGTTAAAATTACGTTTGACGCCTTCTTGCGTAAATCACTTGCTTCTTATGTTAATATAAAGACAAAGGGGAGGAGATAATTACGGTTTCGTAAAGGCATTTCTAGTATATTTATGATAATTTTCTTATTTCGAAACAATAAATTTTCTCGAATTCTGAGAGATCAAAGCCATAATAGATAAATACCAATGTTATTATTTGTTTGCTTGTCAGTTCTTATTTATACATTTATTTAATAATTTGCAATACAACAAATAACTTGAGATAGTAGGACAATTTTTTTCAAAAATTGTGTTTTTAAAAATAAACTCTTTGCAATAAATGTTTATGCACTTAATTTTTTTTTCCAACGGCGGCCACGTGTGTGACGAACCCTCTGCCACTGCAAGGACAGAAATTGCTATTCATTTGTCATTACCCTGAGAGCACCTGTGAATCAAGTCACGGAGGCGAGTAGCGTTGCACGCGCCATACCACCACAAACCCGTTTATAGGATGGGTCATATTCATACTTCATCACAGAAGAAAGGACAGAAAAACACAGAGAGAACAGAGAAAGAATTTGACACCCATACCCGAACCGGGATTTGAATCCATAACTGAGGAGTCAGGAACGCTAACCAATCAGCCGCGTCGGTTAGCTATATATTTTAAATAATACGGAAAACTCTGTTTCTGCGTATCTTTTAAATTTTTTAAAAAATTAATAAGGGTTTTTATAGAAAATTTTGTGAAATGCCAAAATAAAATTATATTTTGACATCAAAATTCTATATAAAATATCATTATTTAAGAGATAGTTTTCATTGAATTTATCTGTAATCGCACACGCGCATATTAGACAAATATAACATAATTAATTAAAAATGAACTTAAAATTTTAATCCAATTACCAGTTGAAAGAGGTAACTTTGCAAGGCATCTTAAAATACTGGCACAGAAATGAAATGGAATTATTGGTTTACATAGGAATTAAAATAAAATCTGAAATTGTTATTTTAAAATCTTCTATTTCAACCTTTTGATCATTTGAGCGGCAATTTTTTGAAATAATACCTTCCGGATATTCATATCGCTACACAAATTGCATTTGGAAAACTCCTAAAGTTAACAACTTTCCATAGATTTTTTATTTTCATTTAGTAATCCTTCGAAAACAAATTTTTAGTGCATAATATTTGTATCAATTGTGCATGCCTACTTTCAAAAAAAAAAACTTTATTATAAAATTCTTTCAAATTTGAAACTATTCCTTGATATATATATAAAATATCAGAAAATTGCAAATTCATTTTACATAAAAATTGAAAATTAGAAAAGTTATACTTTTTAAAATGGCACTTATTATTTAGACTTGAGAAAAAAGAACAATTCAATTTCTTAGCATATTAATATTTTCACTTACTTTTGCGAGATATTAAAACATCAGCTGTAATGCATTTCAACTTTCCTCTCATTTGCAGAAGCTTGTTTTTAAAAGTTTTATAAAACAAAATAATTATCACTGAAAAGTATGATCTAATTGTATCACGAGGTACTACTGTAGGATACTACTTGTTTTCTAGCTTGTTGCTTCAAATATAAGTAATAATTCGTACTAATCTGAAGATATCTGAATAAGTCACCATTATTGGTCGCTTCGCGCGCTACAAATCTGTATAAATCCTACCTCATTATTTCAAGCTATTCGCAATGATATTAATTCTGTGACCAAACATGGATACCACTTAGATTTATTTTTTTGTAAAACAACTGTAAAAATAATAAATAATTGTTACGTCATAAGTGCAAAGTTTTTAGAAACAAAAGCATCAAACTGCTTTTAATCAAATAATGAAGATTACACTTCCTGATAACGCGTGAATAAAATGCTCTTAAAAATTATTGTTTTGACACAATCTGATTCAATTCCCTTTTATATCACTATTCAACATAAAACTAGAATTTCTCTCAAGTTATGTCAGCAAATTCTTTGCAACTAATATTTTAATATTTTCCAACATAAGCACTGTATTTGTAAATTTCTACTATAATATAAGATTGAAATGCATACATTTTTTGTGATGCTCTGCTTTTTAAAATACTCTTTAGTTTTATTAGTAAAGTATATTTACATTTTTAAACTGTTATTGAAAACTTTATAAATATTGATCGAGCAGATATATAAGCCAAATTTTTGAGCGAAAGATGAGTTATTTGCATGGTCAGATAAAAGAACCTTTTGCACGACCAATGGGAAAAGAATCAAGAGAACGGCCCATTATAACTTTTCTCTCTCTCAGTTCCATTTTACACCAACACACTACTAATCAAATCATTTATAGTGGTGAGCAGAAATATGGGTATTATAATCGTGTCTGAATGGAAAAGAAAAAAACTCGTCCTAAATATTCCATTTGCATCGGATATTGCTTAAAAAGGTTTCAATTTTAGAAACAACAGAAAATAATACAAACACTTTATTTAATTTTTATAAATTAAATGATTATCACTTTTTGACATTTTTTTAAACGCCGGTGTTTATTTCTGGCCGAAACTGCTTAACAATCAATGATCAATTGCATAATATAATACAACCTTTTATCCGTGAAACCAAATTTGCTGTTTTGAACCTTGGTGATTTTTGATCGCATTGCTTCATTTAATGCACAAAATTACACCAACTTGTTTCAGCTTTGTTTAGTATTTAGTTTATTTATCTTTGTTTATCACAATTCTGCCAATTTTTGTGCAAAAGAAATCTGGATTGGAATACATTTAATTTAAATTAAATTTTGAGCCATTCAAATCATCTATTATTTTCGTTCCATTATTTTCGCTTTTCAGTAAGAAACATGCAATTTCGTCTGGATCCTAAGCGGAAAGAAAATGTTTTCATTCTTCAGTGTCTCTTGAGATATACAGAAAAAGGAAAGGTTGTAAAGTTTAAAATTTCAGTGAGTTGCATTTAATACTGGAAATAGTAAAGAACGAATTTGAAACTTGGAGATGAACTTAGCAAGACGATTATAGCTTGCATTGAGATTTTTTACGAAGAGATTGATACGGAGACAAAGAGAGTTTCACACATTTCGTCTGTAGCATCATACACATTTATTCTGCAGCTGAATTCAAATCGTTGGGCTTAGGGTAAGAAATTCTAAAGTTTTAGCAAAGGTAAAATTATTTACATAAATATTTCTTTAAATATTCAGTAATAAAAAACTTTTATTACACAAAGTATTATATACAAAAGTAATATATTATTTAGATTTTCATAAATGTAAAGAATTATTGAGCCATAATAGATGTTTTAATGTTTTGGTAATGTGCAATCACATAGGTAAAATCATCAGTATATCTCGGAGAGATAAGCGAAGATCTACATTTCAATTGTTCCCCTTTAAGTGATAAGATCATTTTTGAATCCCGCACACGTTGGGGCTTTCATTTGAATCCTGAGAGAAAAATTCATCCTTCTAAGGAAAGACGAAGGATGCGAGTCCTTTGGGAGTATTTCTTATCAAATTGAAATAGCCTTTTAATTCTTTTAATTGAGGAAAATTGTCAAGTCTTGAGATAATTTTTGTGTTACAAAGAAAATTCCTAGTGGCTCAGCATGCGTTTCAAAATCTTACAAGAATTGTAATCCTCTTTGGCATCTCATTCACATTTGGTTTATTCGTGCCTTTTATCATTGCTGTTAGCATTGGCAAAGTATCGCCTTTTGTAATTTATATTAGGTAAGCTTTATTTGTCTTATAAAAATAAAAGGGGTTATAAACAAATGATACTAGAAGATTCTTTTTCTTTTGTTGTGAATTACGTATTCATATCTTATCTAAAGATGTAAATGGTGAGCAAATGTATAGAATGAAATGCGATTGAAAGAAGCTTTTAAACATTTTACTAACAGAACTTTTATTACTACAGAACAATTTACAGCTTTTAAACATTTTAAACATTATACTACAGGATTTTTATTACTACAGAACATTCTATAGCTTTTAAACATTTTACTACAGAATTTTTATTCAAGGTGACATCATATTATATACATTAATATTTACGCATTTTTCGTAAAATATTTTGGCAATTTATTATGAAACAATTTTTTATAACTTAATTATAATTATTTTCGTAATTGTGGTTTCCAGTGAAGAACTTTCTTCAACTATAGGAGTTCAAACATTTTGTATGTGTTTAGTATCCCAAAAAATTTATAGTCGTTAATAAATAAATGCATTTTTAGAAATTTATATTTTTAATATCTGTTGAAAATATATATTCTAAACATTGTGAATTCATTATGAGAAAGTAAAAAATAAACTTTCCAATTAATTGTTAGAATCAATTTTACAATTAATTTAATATTTACATCTAATAAAATAAAAACTTTGCACAGGTGGGATTAGAAAATCTTTGCAATTTTCAGAAGCTAATAAAATGGATTAAAAATAAAAATCGTTATTAAAAACAACCAATGGAGAAAAAAAGTTAACAATTACCAAAAAAAGAATACAGAATTATGACGCAATACGAGGGGCAGGTGTTTTCACTTAACTGTAAAACTTACTGATATCTAATCATGCGTAAAAATAGAAAGTAATCAGAATTACGATAAAATTAAGCGGAAAAACCCTTTGCTTTATTCTATACCAATGGGATAAAAAGTGAAATTTTATGGAAAATGATTCAAATAAGCTAAATTTTCCAAAAAGAATATTCTTATATATTTGTAAAAAATCTCGTAAATTTATGTAAACGTTTTTCTAATCTCAAGAACAAATTTTCAGCATTGTTCCCAACTACTAATTTATTTAATAAAATTAATAGTTTGCAAACTCGTCTTTTTATCAAAGTCCTTATTTATTTTCAATAGTATACTCTATCAGACCTGTAATTTCTAAGCGTCAATTGAACTTCACTAGTCAAGTCACTTCTTCTTTTTCTTCTTAGAGTGGGGTTCGTATTATATTGGGCACCTCTGCTTTTATCAGCATTTTGTACTATTAACTCCATACCCAATGTTTCCTAGTTCCAGTTCCTCGGGTCACCCACTTTATTAACAAAGTCCGATAACCCTTTAATGGAGTCTAGGTGTAACTCTCTAGTATGGATGATGCCTAAAGAAGTTAATCTAGGGAGGGCAAGAGCCTCGCATTCGTAAATGATATGCTTGGCCGTTTCCTCTTGCGTATGACATTTCCTGCAGATAGGGTCTTGCTGAAACAGTCCCATTTTATGGAGGTGTTTTCTGAAATAGTAGTGCCCAGTTATGAAGCTTACGATTAAACGTATCTTCTGCCTAGAGCATCTTAGAATTTCAGAGGCAATCCTCGCTAATTATCCACAGATAATACTTTTAGCGTGGGTTTCACCAGGAGTGTTGAGCTAAGCTTCATACATCTTCCGTTTTTTCCCATCTAAGAACATTGATTTTTGCGGTCTTCAAATTGATCCCACAAAAAGGTTCTGCACCAATGGGAGCAAAAGGCGATCCTTGTTTAGCAAGTTCATCAAGCCCTTTCATTACCTTTGATACCTTTGTGCCCTGGCACCCATACAAGGATCACCTTGTTTCTAGTTGCCAGTTCTGTAAGAAGGTTTCTACAATCCAAAATCATTTTAGATTTGATTTCGAAAGAATTGAGCGCTTTTAAAGCGGTTTGACTGTCACAAAAAATGAGAATCCCCTTACCATGGTAGCCCTTCCTCATATTTAGTCGCAGACAGTGGATTATGGCCAAAACTTCTGTCTGGAAGACCGTAGCGTATCACCCAAGGCTTACAGATAAGCTGGTTCTTGGTGACACGCCACATACTCCCAGTCCTGAGAGGCTGTTTTTCAGTGATCCATCTGTGTACCATATTAGATCTCCTGTTTTATTTTCCAATATGTTATTGTTCCATTCGTCTATAGTTGGAAAAACTATTTCAAATGTCCTTTCAAACATGTATGACTTTTCCATGATGTCCGAAAGCATCAGGAAAGTAGGATCTTGAATTTTCCTAGTAATACCCCTATGCCCTTTGGTAACAGGATTGTCGTATCATTGGTTTTGTAGCTTCATTCTGTGTGCAGTCATTCTGGCAGTGCTGCAGATGAAGATGTCTAAGAGAGTCAGATCCAACATAACTTCCAATGCTCTGGTTGGTCGGTGGACATTGCTCCTGTGATGCAGAGACAGGCCAGTCTTTGTAGACCTCCTAGTCTGTCAGTCACAGTCTTCTGTTCCACCTTACGCCACCACATCACACAGGCATATGTGAGAATGGGCCTGACAATAGCTGTGTACATCCACAATATCAGTTTTGTATGTAGACCCCGGTTTTTACCAAGAATTCGCCTGCAAATCATAATGCTTTTCTTTTCTCGGTTAATTTTATCATCAATGTGCTTATTCCAGGTGAGTTTTTGGTCTAAATAAATGCCCAGATACTTCACCTCTGAAACCACATTGATTTCAACATCAAAAAGTCTTGGTATGAAAGAACTCTTTCATTTCCTTTTGCGTGTAAAAGGTACAAGGTAGGTTTTCTGAGGATTAACCATCAGGTTAATCATCCCTATTCATGCACCATTGACCTACATAACTTAGAGCATCCTGCATGAGATGACAAGTTGTGTCGAAATCTTTGCCAAGGATAAGGATGACAATGTCATCAGCATATCCTTGCGTATAATGGCCCCTATCATTTAGATGTTTTATAAGGCTATTTGCAACTAGGTTCCAAAGTAATGGAGAGAGAACACCTCCTTGAGGACAACCTCTAGTAGTCTTTTTTTTTCAAATGATTCACCGAAGATGTTCATTTGTATACATCTATCCGAAATCAAGGCCTCAATCCAAGTACACAGGGTCTGATTAATCCCTGCCCCTCTAAGTGCATTGAGGATGGATGGATGGGAAGTATTATCAAAGGCACCTTGGATGTCGAGGAAAGTTGCCAAGGCAATTTCTTTTTGATCCAGAGTGGTTTCAATCTTAGAAACTAGCTGATGTAAAGCAGTTTCAGGGGATTTGCCGGGTTGATAGGCAAATTGAGGAGCATGTAAGGGACTGTTACTACCCAAGTAATCTCTTATATGCCGATCAATGATTTTCTCCATAATTTTAAGAAAGAATAAAGAAAGACTGATAGGCATTTTCAAATAAGACCTGGCCTGGTCATAGTTGTCCTTGCCAGGTTTAGGGATGAAAACAATCCTGGTCTTCTACCATACCTTTGGAATGTAACCCAGTGCTAAGCTAGCTCTGTAATAGTCAAGTCACAACTCACTGTCACTCATTTTTAGTTAGAAATTTTATAACGTGATTTTCATCAATAAAACATCAAAGCTTTTATTATTTACCACGTTCTGACTGAACTCTATGCACAGAACCTGAAATAAAAATTTGTTTAATAAACTATTGTAAATGAATATACATTATGGTGTAAGTTAGTTGATGTTTAACTTTTTCAGAAGGCATTTCTTAAAAATAAATGGCATTTATTGCAAACAACACAACTTACATAGAAACAAAGAAATTTAGGAGGACTGAAACAGCGAGTCCTCTTAGCGTGAGATTTAGAGAGCAAGCGTTTTGCGTTCGGTTCAAATCTCACTGAAAGAATGTATAAACCGTGCCTACAAAGTGTGCTGATTGGTTGGGTACATTTGATGAATTTAATACCATTGGCACAGAAATTTGATAGACATGTTTTAAGTTTCACTTCGCAATTTTCAATTTTACTTCGCGAATTCACGTATTTCGTAAAAGGTCAAGAGAATTTCTCAGAAAAGATGTGATGAGTCACCTCAGTTTCTTAGAGAAGTCGTGATGAGTCACCCCTGGGTATCCCCCCAGTGAGGGAAACGAACGATATAGAATGTGTTAAGAAGAGCAATGAGAGTAAATTTAGATATTATAATTTGAGAAAAAGCAAAATGTATATATATATACGAGGTTTGTCCGGAAAATACGTATAAAAGTTTAATAATAACTTTATTTTACTGTTTGCCGTCACCGCCAGGTGGCACTACTGCTGTAACCAATCCCATCAACGCTCAGTTCGAGTCACACCACTCTGTGTGTAAGTAGGAGTGTGCGGCTGCTTGTTGAAAGTTACTCTTTTTCACCTGTCGTCGGCATGGAGCTCTCTCTGATTGAGGAACAGAACCAGAGAGTGAATTGAAATTTTTACGTTGAAGTTTTGACACGTCTCAGAGCTCGTGTGGCCCATGTTCGACCGGATTTGGCAAAAGGGAGCAGGTGGATACTTCATAACGACAATGTGCCCGCTCACACGTCGCTCGTTGTGCGTGACTTTTTTGCCTGAAACACAATCACCGTTACAGACCACCCGCATTATTCACCCGATTTAGCCCTTTGTGACTTCTTCTTGTTCCCTAAATGCAAAATGGGGCTTCGTGGGCGGCACTTGGGAGATGTGGAAGGCATCAAGGCAGAAACGATACGGCAACTGAACAGCACCACAACTGAAGACTTTCAGCAATGTTATCAACAGTGGAAACGGCGTTGGCAGAAGTGTATCTCGTCCCAGGGTGAGTATTTTGAATGAGACCATATTTTAATACCTGAATAATTGTAAAATAAAGTTATTATTCAACTTTTATATGTATTTTCCGGACAAACCTCGTATATATATAAATTTGTAATAAAATGTAGAGACGTAATCATAAATAAAATTTTCACAATGCCATAATTATAATAAACTTGAAGATTACACATGATAAGAATAATATAATGAAATACAATGCTTAATATATTATATCATTGACCACTATTCAATAAAATATAATATTTCACAACTATGCAAATGCCTTCTCTATGTCGAAGAAATGGAAACCAAATGATTTCTCCGCACGAAAGCGTTGCGGATTTGGGTTTCCAAATATGTAATGTTATCAAGAGTGGACCTTCCTTTACGGAAACCACTCTGATTAACATGAATGCAATTATTTTTTTTCTAAGATTTAAATGAGATGAGCATTGACCATAAGCTCCAGAGTCTTACAAAAGCAGTTAGTCAGAGATATTGTGGTCGATAGCTTAGAGGATTAAAAGGATCTTTACCAGCTTTCAGGACCGGAATTACTGTAGCTTTACTCCAATGCGTAGGAAATATATTTTCGGTCCAGATCCTGTTAAACAAGCGAAGTATATTCGCTAAAGAATCTTGACTTAACTTTCTAAGCATTTAGTAGCTAATTCCATTAGGCCCTGGACTAGTATCTTTGGCATGCTGTAAAGCTCTCTTCAATTCCAACATCCGAAATTCACAGTTATAAGGCAAAGCTTGTCCTTGGTTGAAACGAATTTGTGTTCTCTCAGTGTGACTATTTGTTCTCAAAAAGGAAAAGCTGTTGGAGTGAACGCTTGAGACACTAGCAAAAGTTTCACCAAGGACGTTTGCAATGTTCTGAGGAGAAGAGTATACAGCAGCTCCGGATTTTAAAAAAGGAATAGAAAATTCTCTATATATTCCATTGGCTGCTTTCACTTTTCTCTGTAACTGCTTACTGGATGTGGAAGAAATTATTGATGATACATGGCGAGACCAAGACTCCTTCTTACTTCGACAACGAGCTCTGCGAGCTGATGCTTTTGCTCTCTTAAAGGTGATAATATTCTCCGTTGTGGGGTACCTGCGAAATAACCCCCATAACTTCCTTTATTTTTTTATATGTTTGTTGACATTCATTATTCCACCATGGTTTGGAACGCCGGTATGGTAAAAAAGAACTTTTTGGTATTGATGCATCAGCTGCATTTATAATTGTTTCGGTAACTTTAGTAACGGCATCATCAATATTCTCGATCTGAACCATTTCATCAACATCTGCCAATTCTATAAGCAGTGCCCAGTCTGCCCAACTGTACACTTAAGTAGGTTGGCGATTTTTTCGCACACTAATACCTCCAGTCTGGGAGACGACAAGAGAAAAGTGATCAATATTATATAGATCATTTCCTACTGTAAAGTTTAACGATGGCAGAAGTGCAGGAGAGTGCAGTGGGTCTTCTCGTCGGTATTCATCAGACAGAGACAATTATCTGTAATAAACCTCTCTATCTGACGACCGCGAGAATTTGTATCACTACTTCCCCAGAAAGAATTATGGCCGCTTAAGTCACCTAACAGCAGAAATGGTGTTGGCAACTGATCTATTAATGCATCGAGTTCCTCTTGGCGGAAGACATCGTGTGGTGGCAAATACAAACTACAGACTGTTAACAAGCATGATGTATGAATTCGCACAGCTACAGCCTGTGGTGTAATATTCAAATGTAGGACAGTGCTGGAATAGTTATTGGATGCTAATATACTAACACCTCCAGACTCTGCACCATCGTCACCAGTCTTTTCTGAAGCTTTTAAACCCACGCATGGAAAAGTTATTGCTGGACTTCAGGAATGTTTCCTGAAGTGCAACACATGCGGGGTTGTAGGCTGAAATTATAGACTTGATGTCATCATGATGGGAACACAAACCATGGCAGTTCCAAGAAACAAAGGAAGTTATTATTCAGTTTGAAAAGCTCCTTTTCCGGAGCTGGAAGGCATGTCATCTGACATCTTCTCGTGTGATAGATCTTCGTCCGAGAGATGTAGACATACAGCGTCAGCCTCCAGGGTTAAGGCTTTACGGGTGGATATGGAGGGCCTTACATTGCCCTCTTTTGCAGATTTTAGTTTTAAAACCTTTAGGGCTTTAGATTTAGCCATCAGAGCTTTTCTACGGGGAATGGTTGTGGAGGTTGATTTTGGCCTCTTGAAGTGAAAGAGCATCCATTTGCGTACTATCCGTTCTGGTAACCTTGGCCGCGACAAATGCATTGCTAACTCCTGCTTAAGGTGTACGTGCTGTAACAGCACGTCTCGCCTCAGGATAGGAACAGTTATTTTTAACTTTAATGGTTGTGATCTCCTTTTCCAGTATCCAGATAGGACAACTTCTAGCGTAGGGGGATGGTCACCTTTACAGTTTACACACCGCTCCTTTGCAGTACAAGACGAGTTGTCGTGGCCAACTGCTGCGCAGCAAGCGCAAGTCAGTTTGCCCCTGCAAGTCGCTTTGGAGTGACCAAATCTCTGGCACTGGAAACAACGCAAAGGATTTGGTATAAACGGCCTGACAAATAGATGCATATACACAGCTTTAATATGCTGCGGTAGGTCTGGCGTCGCAAATGTCACTACGAGATGTTTAGTATTAATAATCTGCTCATCTCGTCTGACAGTGATGCGTCTTACAGCACAGACCTTTTGATCTTTCAGATTTTCTAAGATCTCATCCGTAGGCATGTTAAACAAATCCTTGGCGGATATGACACCACGAGAAAATTTCATCTTGAATTTTGAAAATCACTCTTGAATTTTGTTAGTTCCATTCATTACATGGTATATAATACTCTTTAACTCATTAAATAAAATTTTTCATTTCAAAACTGATTTTATTAATACTCCATGAATATGCTAACTCTTTTAATTTATTATTTTTCCATATTTTGTTTGCTGTTTTAAAGAGAGGTATATTGCATGAAAAAGGAAGACTGTTCAACAAAACTTCCTTAAATATTCGAAAATATAATGAATAGTTTCTTTAAATATTTGACTTCAAGTTGACACATTTTACTTAATTCTCAAATCATTTTTAGTTCTCCGTGCAGAAAATTAAATAAAATTACTATGCTTTAAGTGTAGTTAGGTTCAAATTTTAAAATGATTCGAATGAACCTATTGAAATAAAATGATAAAGAAGATATTTTAGTTTTCAAAAAAGATACATAATAAAATTAATCACAAATAAAGAAAAGGAGCACCCCCACAAAATTTCCAATGTCAATAGTTTAAATGCGGATTAAAAAAATAAAATCTGAGTTAAACATTTTAATGACTTTTTTAAATTAAATTTAAATGAGTAAAAAATTTTATACTAATTAAATGAAATCTGAATTTTAATTTAATAACTTGCTTAATTCGAAATTAATTACAAATTTTTTTCAAGAAAATTGGATCAATAAAAGATATAGTTAATGTATTGTTTAGTTTAAATTTGTAAAATCTGGCATCTGATACATTATATTATAGTGGGTGACATATAACGCATATGTTTATTAAAAATAATTTATAAATGTATAAAAAATAAATTTATTGAACGCTCATTATAATACAAAGTGCATAAATTAAAACAGTATTAAGACAGTTTTTTAGGACGTATAATTTGATTTAATCCAGTAAACAACAGAAGTATTTTACAGTTTTTTAAATATGATGAATAATCTATAAATATATATAATATACATATAAAAACTTATAATAATCAAGAAGCATTTTGTTAGATCTCTGAAAACCTTTATCCTAGTATACGAAATCAAGAGACTTAGTCTATAAAAAAAGTAAAAATTTAACAACTTTTAACCAGGAGTATTTTATTGGAATAATATAATATTACAAAAAAAAAAGAAGTAAGGAAAATCATAGGAAAACCTACAAGATAAATGAAAGTCTTTTGGTGACCAAGAATAGAGGAAGTGGCAGGTTTTTAGACATCTAACCGGACATGACCATTTAGCAAAACATCTAAACACACCTTCAAAAGAGTGTCCAATTTATAATACAGGCATCATGTATTCTGACCATCTCCTAATGTGTAAAGATTTAAATATAGTCTCAGGAAAGAAAATAAAAAACGGGGACGTCTCTAAACTTTATTGAGTTACGTTATTGGGTACTTTACAAACTTTATTGGGTTTACTCTTTATGAGAACTCTCATCACTCTCATGTACTACCAACAAGCTTGCTTCTTTTATACTGTTTTCTATTACGTTTCAATTGTACTTTACTCTCTTTTTCAATCGTTTCTTTTTCATTTTATTGTATTTTCAACATGCTTGTGCGGTGTGTTGAACTGACTTATGTACATGGAAGGATTTCCAAATAAAGTCACATGAAGCAACAGGATAAAGAGAAATTTAAATTCTCTTCCTATTTTTCACACTGCTTGGCCATTCTAAATTTAAATTTTGATTTTTTGCATCGTCACTTTTACTCATGATATAAATTGCACTGATTATAAGTAAAAGTGAGAACCACCACCACGATTTTAATCACACCAGTTACATTATGTAAAACAAACAGGAAATAAAGACCACATCTCAGTTTGTGCGTATGAGACAAAGCAGTGCACAAAATTACGCTCTACTTTTGTTTTAATGAGTGCAATAATTTTCCTTTCATAAAATAAAAAACCTTCACAGAAACAGTATTAAATTATAATTCAATCACATGAATATCGCCAACACAATATTACATTTGCTCTATTTTATCCCATTTTCTGTGTTTTATTCCACTTTAATGAACAGGCAAATGCATACTAGTGATTCTTGCTTTTAATCTTCTATAAAACCAACTGTGGCATCTGGAATAAAAAATTTTATAATTAATTCCAAAAATTGGAACTAATTCACTTAATCTTATTTTTATCAAATTTCCATTTAGCTTCTTAAAAACAAATGTTTTAAATAATTTAAATAATGAAACACAATACTGCAATATTGAGGTTTCTGAAATATAATTAAATAAAGAAAAAGAATACAATTGAATAATGTGATCTATTAATTATAAAATAATTCTTCCTAATTTCATGAAAAATCAGTTTTCTTAATGATGAATGCTTACTCAGCCGAATTTTGAAGCACTGGATATTTTAAGAACCAATCGCTAAATGTAATCCTTTTCTAATTCTAAATATTTTGAAATATAAAATGTATATTATTCTTAATTTATAAAAATTGTGAGTAGCTGTTTCAATTTTGTTTGGATAAAATTTGTTTTTTCAATAACCCTAGGGAGATGGGGAATCACTAAAATAATCTTTTAAAACTGAAATCTAGCAGCAAATGATATCCTAACACGCTAGTTAATTGGTATATCATAATTTGATGAAAAATAACTTTTTATTATTTTATTACTAAATAACTTAAAAAATATTGCTTAATTTATAATTACACTGCAACAATGTTATCTTGATTAATTACGACACTGTTATCTAGATTTTTATAAGAATATTAATATACTGCAGTTTAGATAAATAATTGAAATAATACAAACTATTAATATAAACATAATCGCTGTTAAATTAATTTGATTTAAGGTAAACTTCTTGCCGTTTTCCATTGTCATTGAAAGAAGTGAGAATAAGTAAGCAAATTAGCATAAGACATGGTTGAGACACCGATCAGTTGAGAGTAGGAATATCAGCCGTTATAAAAGCAAGTCCACCGCGTACACTCATCAATCGCAGCGAAGAGAAATGAACGTGTCAAAGGAGCTCTTTCGGTGATTCTTGCTTTACGACTCCAGTTTGATTCCGCACCAAACTCGCCCGATCACATACCCAATAATTAAATGGAATTAAAAATTGCTAAGACCAACACCTTAGTTCCCTTTATGGAATAAAACAATTAAATTGGAGGTGCGTGCCTAGGGCACAAGGAACTCTGTCACGCAAAAGTGACGAGCATCGTCCCTTGCTTTACGACTGCAAAGTGGGCTTATCAGCTGCTGCATCCAGTCTCCGAATATGTCAAGCGCTTGGAGATAGTGCTGTGAATGAACGTACGGCAAGGCATTGGTCTCACTAATTCAGGTCGGGAGATTTGTCCCTCTGTGATGTCTGGTCAAGACCTCCGAGTTCCACAGCAACTGAATTGCACACCTGGGTACACATTCGTAGTGGGTACTGAATGACGATGGTGATTATTTCGAAGACAAACAATAGGTTACTCTTTCTGTAGGTTATGTTCTTTTGGGTCCTTAAAAACAACAAAAACTTTCTTGTTCGTTTAGTAAAAACTGCTCAACAGGAATATTAATGAATACATCAGAATAAGTTAGGTAGTTGATATGAATGGATAAAAAATTTGAAGGCTCGCGCGATGCAGCTTCAGTGGTGGCATACAAATTTCTTGTAATGATTGTATTCATTTTTACTGCATTTACTTACTTATATAATTGCATTTTACATCTAGAATTATTTATGCCAATTGATACGAAATATAATTTTAATTTAATGGGCCGATAAAGTTGTATGATTTCAAAATTTGAAAACTATCCAGAATACAGCATAATTTTCAACAGGAATTTCAAAGTATTTGGGTATAAATATTTGAGTAAGGGACCAAATTTGGCGCCAAATTTAAGTGGTTTGTTTTAATCTCTCTAACTTTTACTGTATATTGAGAGTGAGAGGAGAGAGCGAGAGAAAGAGAGAGAGAGAGATTGAGCAAAAATAAAGATCAAATTTCTTGCAAATCATAGGTTTTTTGTAATTATATTTGTTATAAATATTTATAGATATTAATTTATTGTATCTTATGTTTAAATATATTTTAAAATATCATTTCAGCATAACACATTAAATATTTAGTATAATTTGAGTGGATCAAATATTTAATATTATAAGACATTTGATATTTAACATATTTTGAGTTGCCACTTATGAAATACTATCTTCATAAAAAATACCGATCTCCGATGTTGTATTTTTATATACAAAAACTCAACTAATCAGCGCAACTATTAAATGCACTTTTTGTACATGTTATTCAGTAAAAGAGATATATTACATCTTTTAGCCAATCCAAGCAACCATCATAAATTCCAATTAGAATAATTCATGAAGCTCAGATTCATCTATATTTAAATTACAATTCCAATCTTCCTGAGAATTCTGATCTAAGTATCGAATGGTTTTGAAAACATCATTCAGGCGTCACAGCATCCTTTCTGAAGGGAAAGAGCATCGGTTCTCCCCATGACAAGTTCTTGAAATTATCAATAAAGAACTTTTTCGTTTCTTCCATGTCACTGAACCGATTTTAAATTTGCTTTGCAATGCCTCGGTGCTTAAAGTATCACTCACGAATCGTTTGAAATGAGCCCCTGCAAAAAGTTATTCATTCTGAGGATATCTTTTTCAAAGGAATGGATACTTTGCCGTTTTCATTAAATATTAGTTTCGTTATAAATTATAAGCAAAAAAAAAGGTTTTTCCCGGTTCTCTTTAACGAAAATTTTTTATAAGAGTTCCAAATCGCGAAGAGTGTTAACAAAATTTGAAATTTAACTCTGAAAAACAAAATATAATACACCGTGAAGAATGATATATATACAATAGATAATTTTAGCATAGGAATAATATTAAATCATCCGCGAAAGTATTATAAAAATCCATTTATAAACTTTAATTAGTTATTTTTACTTAAACATTATTTTAGACTAAAAATTTATTGGAAACTACAATGTAAATTGTGTACTTACTTATTGCAGACACCGTAGAATTTATGATGTCCTCAGTAACATTAAAACCTAAATAAAATTTTAATTAAATCCATGTATTTTTAAAGTGTATTAATGCAATTATAATCTAGGGAAAAAATACTTACTTTGAAGTTTAATTTTTGATTTCATAGCGTCTTTCCTTTTGTTTATTTCCCGTAGTTTGATTAGATTGCTGTTCGGAAAGTAGTACATAATCAAACCCATTAGAGCAATAAGGAAAGCAAGTGCTACCATACTGAAAATAGATAAAAATTTCCCTCAATAATATTACTTATAAATTATATATATTTGGGATTTTTTTAATAACTCACCCACGCAAACAGAAAATATATTAAGCTTGGAAACGAAGAGCTTTTTTTATATTAATCAATTAAATATAATATTTATTTTCTTTTTTATAAAACCTAACAACTAAAAATCCTTTATTTTAATTAAATTTAATTTTTTAATTAAAATGAATAAATTAAAGTCGAAAATTCAGACGAAAATGTTATTAATTAAAAAAATTTAGGCATTAAAATGTTACTTTAATGAAGTTAAAATCACAATTTAAAATTTCAATTCACCAGTGACTTTTAAAACTTACTCATGTTATCTTCCATATTCTAATCATATTTTTAAAGCTTAAAGCCCGCCACACACGATACAATTTTTCCATATCGCTGTACATCCCCCCTAATAATCCCCCCAATGCAGCACTCTCGATGGATCTAGAAACCTTAGCTTCACTAAGCTACAAAATTATTCTAGCTGGCGACCTCAATGCCAAACACCCAAATTGGGACTGTCCCTACAAGAATAAATCTGGACGCACGATTGCCTCCCTAGTTCAAAATACTGAATTCAACATATACAGGCCAGACAAGCCAACACACTTTGGACAAATACATGGGAACTACATTGACCTCATGCTGTCCAGAGGAGTCCAATCACCAATGAAACTTTCTACTGTTGAAGACCTCCAATCAGACCACTACCCGGTGTTAATCTATTATGGCCACTCCACACAACAGGGAAATGAATACCACACCACTTACCATAACTGGAATGTCTTTAGAAATGTCATTAACAACTCCCTCTCACCTAATTCATTAAGCCCCATTGTTACTGAAGATCAAATTGAAAATAAAGCAGAAGAACTAACAAAAATAATACAACAAGCTCTTCATACCAGTAAACGCCTGAAACCCACACAACCAACCAATTTTCTTCCCGAAAACATCATTAACTTAATTAAAACTAGAAATAGACTTCGCAAGCAATTTAATAGATATAAAACGACTGAATTAAAAACCCAAATAAACGCCCTTAAAAGAACCATCAAAAATGAAATTGATAAACACAACTGTAATAGCTGGAACTCCTATCTCACTAATTTAAATGTTGAAGATGGCTCCTTCTGGAGGGCAGTCAAGAAAAGAAAAACAAAGAAGGGCGTACTTCCCCCCTCATGGACGGCCCCAGAATGGCCATTACAGTACAAGAGAAAGTAGAAGCGCTTGTAAACTCCCTCGAGGAACAATTCCAAGAAAACACAACCGACGATAACACAAGTATTCGTAATGAATACTATGTTAACTTTCTCGTTAGCTCCTACTTCCGTCACAATAATTTTACCCCCAGGATACTCAGACAATCAATGCCTCAGAGGTGGAAGAGGTTATACAAAAACTAAAACCCAAAAAGAGTCCGGGCTACGATCTTATAACTAACAAGGCGATCAAGCAAATCCCGGTTACTGCAGTATGTCTACTCACTGACATAATCAATGCCATAATTAATATTGGACATTTTCCCACACTTTGGAAAAAGGCAGTAGTCATTCCGATCTACAAACAGGGAAAAAACAGAAATCTACCC
Organism: Latrodectus hesperus; assembly: GCA_037975125.1. NCBI lineage: Eukaryota > Metazoa > Arthropoda > Arachnida > Araneae > Theridiidae > Latrodectus > Latrodectus hesperus. Next base: position 104,034,922 of record CM075854.1, read on the forward strand.
TCCAGTTACAGGCCAATATCCTTACTGCCAACGATGGCCAAAATAGCTGAAAAGTTCATTCTGAATAAACTGTTAGATTTTGATGCCCAGATGAGCATCATAATCCCTCAGCAATTTGGTTTTCGGAGGAAACTATCCACATCCCACCAATTGCTCCGGGCAGTGGAGAAGATAGCAAAAGGTATTGCTAACAAAAAATCTACTGGAGGAATTTTTCTGGACATAGAAAAAGCTTTTGACCGTGTTTGGCATCAAGGCTTACTATTCAAATTAATTACTTACAACTTCCCTCCCATTCAGATCAAACTCATAAGAAACTACCTAACTAATAGAAAATTTACCGTAAGGTTTGATAATGTTTACTCCCAGGAAAAGCCCATATTAGCAGGCGTCCCACAGGGATCACTGCTGGGCCCATTCCTATTTAATGCCTTCATCAATGATATTCCGCAGAGCCCTAATACTATGCTCTGCCTGTTTGCGGATGACACTGCCATATTAACCACAAATAGCAATCACAAAACACTACACCAACACTTATCAGAACACCTGAAGGTAATAGAAGAATGGCTTGTTAAATGGAAAATAAAGGTAAATCCGACCAAGTCCCAGGCAGTTCTTTTCACAAGAAAAATGTTACCGTGTGAAAAGGTCAAATTAGCGGGAAGAGAAATTCCCTGGGCTAGTAGGGTTGATTACCTTGGACTCACTATTGACAGGAGACTAACGTGGAAAGCCCATATTACTAAAATCAAAAATAAATTCATAGCAGCTAAAACTACCCTTTATCCACTGCTAGCCCCCAAGTCAAAACTCTCGCTAACAAATAAACTCCTAATATATAAAGCCTACCTCAGACCGATAATAACCTATGCTGCTCCAATCTGGGGAGGAGCAGCTGATTCAAATATCAAAGTCTTAGAAGCTCAGCAAAGCAAAATACTTAGACTTATTACTAACTCAGAGTTTTACTTTAGAAACCACCAAATAAGAGAGAACTTGGGAATCCTGCCCCTAGCCCGCTACCTTAAATTTCTTGCATTTAATTTCTACCATAAATTATACACAATCAACAATAGTGAGATTCAGGGTATTGAACTTTACAGTCCTTATGACCTAACGCATTTCCATAGGCCCAGAGCAGTGTTGAGAGTAAAACCTCTCACCAATATCTCCATTTATTCAAATAATTTCAAACGGAAAAGAAAGAAGAATAATAATTAATGGAAATCATATCTCTACCTAAATAAAATCTTGTGAGAAACCACATTGTAAATAAATCGTGTGGAACCTGTAAATATCTCAGTTTTATGTAATCTTAAGCAACTATGGATATGTATCATTCTTTGTCCTCCGTTGTAAATATTCTAACGGAACTTTGTGTTTATCAAGAATTATTGTCATCAACCTGTGTTATTCCTTTGTAACTCCTTGGTAAATATTTTAACGGAATTTGTGTGCTTCAAAGTATTATTGTATTCATCCTGTGTATTCTCCTTATATTTTCCTACGTAAAAAATTTTATATGGATTTTATGTGTACAAAGAATTATTGTCATCATCTAAGTGTCTATTACTAGGATTACTCAATTACTTAGTCCAAAAACACAAGTCATGCAGAGTGCATCCAGTGGGAGCACTTACCTCAATAGTTTTGTATTATTCATTATTGTATCTTTATTTCTGATTTTTTAATCACCAGGCCAAGACTATCCAAGGACTCCAATTCATTAGAAAACGAGGTACATGGCCGGAAGGCTACAGACCTCCCTCAATTCCAGACGAAAAAAAAATTTTTTTCCATAGGATTTGTTGGAAGGGGTAGGAAGTAATTAAGCACACAGTCCCCTCAAACTCTGCTGACCACAGAAGGGGAGGCACATCTGGGGTGAGAAGATATTTTTAAGGGTGCCATTTTTCAACATTTATTGCTTTTGGCTTAAAATGTGTGCCATGTAAATGGAAATCAAAAATCGCCAAAAATTTCAATAATTTGTTGTTCAGTCACTTTTTCTGACTTGACGTATTTATTGTTGTACTCATTTGTCTGCTTGTAATTTCTGCCATTAAATATTATCATATAACATGAGCAAATTAAGCACAGAAGTATTATTGGCTGTTGCTTTGGACTGTGATGATGGTGAAAAGCAAACAAACAATAAGAAAAAGAAATGGGCAAAAAATTCGCTGCTCCAGCGTGAATCTCTTTCACATCTAAATTTAATTACAGAAATACAATCGGAAGATAAAGATTTCTTGAATTACATGAGGATGAATGAAAAATTGTATTCAACAATTAGGTTTAAGGTCAAATGATTATTTAACTGGATTAGAAATAGGGCAACAAAGAAATTATTCCGATGAAGCAAAACTCATTCGAAAAAGTTTGCCAATTATTTTGCTTCCAATGAAGGCAAACTACCATGGCAAGACGCTTTGATTTAATCCTAAATAAAGTACTTAACTTTTAAAAGTTTATGTTTAGAAAATATAAGATATGGATACTAATAAAAGTGCTAATTAATTGTTAGTTTTATTATTATATATCAAGAAATTAGTACTTAACACATTAAATATATTTTGCAACTGTATATATGTATTATGAATACTATATAAATACACATAAATATATCTAATCAAATTCTGGGAAATTATAAAATGGTCGATATATTTAAAGGGTAAAAATGGCATCTTAATAGCATGTGTAAAAAGTTATTTGTGCTTGAAGACTCGAGATCCCTTAAATTTATATGTGTATCGCCATAAAAATTATAAATACACAATAATTGAAGCATTAATTGAAGCATTTTCATCTATTTTTTTATATATTTTCAATAATTTTTCGTACGCTCTAACTTTTTTTATTTTATTCGTATAATCATTACTCATTACTTGCCACAAACAAGGCTCATCTCTATATACTTCAATGAATTCTTGCAATATATGCTTCATGGACATTTTTAAAAAGTGAATCTAATGTTTGTGAGGTGTTGTATAACAGAAATCTAAGTTTCAGTAAATGAGAAGTTTCAAAAATTTTCCCAAGTGTCGCCAAGAAACAATTTGTAGCCCTGTGGGAGAAGACACGCGACAACAGGAAGCAATTATTTACTCCATGTAACCCCCATGTTGGAAGAAAAATCAGAACTTGTTTGAATTTTCGTGAACCTGTCCAACTTCACCACAGACGGTACAACTTGTTCACGTCCAACAAATCCTATGGAAAAATTGTATCGTGTGTGGCGGGCTTAATACTATATATATAAAAACACAACTAAATTATTCTACTTTTAAATTTAAAAGATAGATGGCGCCTCTATTTTCAATAGAAATTTAAAATAGAAAATTTGGGGAATTTGCTCATTGCGAATTTATAATAGTAATGAATCGTTTCTGAATAAAGTTGAAAGCAATATAACAATATTCCCATATTTCAAACATTTTTAATACATTTCAAACATATGCAACAGGAAACAGAATATGCTTTATAAATTAGCATTTATAGTTAATACAAAATTTTAATATAAAACCAAATTTTAATGCGATAAACTTTTTTCACATGATTATATTTGGACAGAATTATAAACATAAAAAGTATTTCTTAATATTCCATTTATAATTATTTCTTATAATTTTTTTTCACTAAATATCACAAATGGCATAAGAAAAAAGGTGGGAATATTCAAATTTCTCTATTCGATTATTTCATTCATTACTTCTGAAAACTGAATTGATTTTTCCAAAATAGTACACTGATTTCATTTAATGTTTTTCAGACATTTATATCACATTGAATTTTTTAACATTACATAAATTTAATACAAAAATCCGTCAGAAAATTTAACACATAATTTCTTCATTATATTTAATTAAAGTAGACTTTTCCTTAAGCCAAGAATACCTAAAAAATAAAAAAAACAAGATTGCATACTATATTTATTAAAACTATTGAATATCCCGTCAAATTCTTAAAAAAATTTCCACTATTTTTTTAAAAAAATAATTTTTTATTATTCATTTCACATCATTTCTTTTAATTTTGATTACTGAATATTTCCTTTTTCTCATAACATTCATGTCTAATTGACTTAGATTATCCAAAAAATGTGGGTTAAAATCTACTTAAGAGTTAAAATCTACTTTTGAATCACACTAGAATCACTGATCATTGATTTTTTGAAATATTATATCACTAAATAACTAAATAAAATATATCATGATTTGAATATTTTAATGAGAAGAAATATCTTTCTACAGATGAATTTATGTTTCTATTTCAGTTACGGAAGATATTTTTCAATTTATTTTTTCTTTTATTTATATATATTTTTTAAGAAATTCTCGAAAGATTACGTAAGAAAGGATTATTTTATCTGTGCTATTAACTTTAGTTCGTAAAATTTCAGATAATGGATTTAGAAAAAGCAATTTTATGCTTCTTCTAGTGCATATCTATAAAAAAATCCTCAGAAAATGCAACATTTCATTGAACAACGTTTGAATTTCATGGTAAGATTACATTATATATAATTCAAATCGATCCCTAATTTACTATTGTAGGGGAAAATTTTTCTTGAAATCTTTTTTTTTTGTTGTGATAACAAAACTTGTGTTGATATGTAATAAGTTATTATGGATTAATATATCACAATATTCTATTCTTTGCACAGTATTGTGACAACACTTCCAAAATATATAAAAAAAAGAAAAAAAGCATAAGTAAGCATTTAATTTATGAAGAAGAGTACTTCTACATAAAATACATTTAATCCTTAAGCCATAACATACTTTGGAACTAAATAAATTGTTGATATCCTGCTTTGCCCTAGAATAGACAATTTTGTAGAATCGTAACGATAGTTTTCTTTAAAAAATTTGTTTTCTGAACGAGATATTATTTATTAAAAGAGAGAAAAATTCGCGAAAACAATGTACATCAGATTAATATATAGGAACTATTCTCTAGTGTTGAAGGAGAAAACAAACACATACATTAAAAAAATTCGACTCTAAGCAATACAATTACATTTATTAAAAGAATCTGCTTTCAAATGATATTAGTCATGTTTACACATTTAGAGATTTGGTGATGTTATTCATTTATGTGCCAATTTTCATGACTGAAAACCTTAACACTTGTTGAGAACTTATCAAAATTATCTAATCAAAAGCTACAAGAACAGTGTAAAAGAATTTTAATTCAGAACTGACTGATCTCCCTTCGTTGTTCCTAATGATGGACTTTCCTGGTGAAAGAGCCCGGTTATTTTGGATTGTTTCTGGCATTTCACAAAATCAGCATCCCTACAATGTTTATCTTACATATACCGTTAACGCAAAAGTGGTGAAATAAAAATTATTGGTATCTAAATACCTTGCTGGTATTAGTGAGGATAAATCATCTGCTATAGCTGTTTACTTATCAAATTTCAGGAATTACATACTTAGTCAATTACAGCTTTAAAATGCTTTACAATGCACAAAAAGTAAGGTCCGCAGTTACCTCTACCTATGTAGTGTTAAATTTCTGCACACTGTAGTTAATTTTCACCAAATTGAATAAATCAATTTGATCTCAAATTTAGAATTCTATGCAAATTGTTTACACTTTTCTCAGTTAACATTTAAACGTTAAAGATCAGTTAACATTTAAAGATAAAACGTTTTAAATAGTAAAAATTTGAAATTTACACTTTAGTATATTACATTTTTTTAATATTTCAAATGTTCTTTTGCTTTTTACTTTTCTTTAATCTCTTATTTAGATACACTGATTATCATTAAAAAAGAAATTGAATCAAATCTTCTTGTGATCAAAGAAAGTAATTAACAAAAAGCGATAAAACTATAAACTGTGATACTAAATACCAAAACTCAATTTGTTTGATATATATATATATATATATATATATATATATATATATATACAGATATATATATTACAGATATATATATTACATATATATATATTAGAAAAGTTATAATTTTAATGAGATGAATCTTCTTTAAAACACACTTTATCCGTGTATTTATTCACTTTTACATAGTTTGATATCGGAAAAGAATATCAATTAAAATTCTTTTTATTTTTTAGATTGATCCAGGAATATTTTTTTGCTTAATTGCTGAATCGACATTAGTTTGCTTAATACTATCTCACGCTGCATACGCATAAAGTAAAGAAAATTGCTTTATCATCTATAACACATTTTAACTTAATGAAAATTTATATTTTTTTAAAAGAATTATTGATAAGGTATGATAAGATGGAATATCATTAACCCCAAAAGTCTTAATATACTATTCTCTTTAAAAAGCGTTCTCTTTAAAATACAGCAGTCTACAAAAGTTTTGACTCAAAAGTAATTAAAAAGTTCTGGGACGAAAATATAGAACTGAAAGCATTACATATGTTATGATGCAAGTTATTAATTTAAAAATGCTAATGAGCCTTCAAGTATTTTGTAAGAATTTGAATAGTTTAAATATTCATAGTATTTTGTACTTTTCTTTTTGACAAAGCAAATTTAATTCATTTGTATGAAAGCAATTTTCCAATCTGCAATTTTATGATTTTTAAATTGCTAATTTTTATTCACATATTTTTATAGTTAATTAATGTAAATGATTGATATTCAATAATTTATCAGAAGGATTTTTTATTATTTATTACATTAGTTTATTATTTTTTTATTTTTTATGCTTTTAATTTTTAATCATTTATTTTCATATTGTTCTTTTTTAATTTTATTTCATTGCAAAAGTAAAATTGTCAAATGTACATATAAACTGAATGAGTTTTTTTGAGTTAAATTTAACTATTATGCATTTTTGAGTCTTTATAGTTGAAAAATAGTTTTAAATGTGGTTGTTGTTGCATATCTCCGGTGTTTAACAACGCTAGATTAGGTTTATGAATTTTGCCCCGCTAAGAAAATCTAACACTAAAATTGGGGTTTTCAAAAGATCAATTTGGGAAGGTCCCAGGTGATTCAGAATGGGGTCAGGAGTGGACTGAAAGTCACCACATTTCAAGCAGGCTAGGAAAATCATTTTTTCCACAAGAATAGGACATAAATCCAAAGTGTCTACTGATAAGGTCGTCTGGTCCCTCCTACAACTCTGGAGTGATAACGCGCTTTTCCTGGTACCAATGATGAACAGGTAGGATTGTCCAAATAGCTTTTTTTGCTCTTGAGAGCAGCTCTAAATGAGTTGATGGTGACTCAGGTATGTCTAAATATCTGCTGTCTCGTTGTCATGTGCATCAGCGTGGGACTGAAAGCGCTCCTCCTGAAAGCAGCAGTTGGCTGCCACAACATCAGCCACTTTATGGCAGTTAGAAGGTAGCTGAGTACAACCTCGACAGGATCCAAACGACAGAGGAACTTGTAGTCGAGCCCAACATCAGCTCACTTCCTCCATCGATGAGTATTAAATGCAACTACGCTAGGTTTATCAAATACACATAAAATTGTATCACTAAATATCAAAATCATAAATGCAATTTACTACTCTTTCGGATATCTTTTCAAAATTGTCTGAAACAATGAATCAATATCAATGCGTTGAATTTACAGCCAGTTGTTAACAATAACTAGAATTTTTACTATTTTTTTTTTTTGCTATTTTTACTACTCTATTTTAAGCTTTTATAAATGATATTAGAATAGCAAAACTATCCAACAAGTGTTATTATACCTTTTTATGAAAAATTTTGCCAACACAGATCTGAAATGCTTATTTCGTATTATTCCTGAAAATCAGAAGTCATTATTTTTAAATTTCCCTTCACGAAAATTTAAGCTCAATAAATTAAAAATGATAATAATGTTCCATTTCTTGAGGTATATAGGAAAAACATAAATAGAGAGAGAGAGAAGGGGGAATATTCTTATCTTCTTCTATTCACACATTTTTAACTTTTGAATTAATGTTTCTTATTTCAAAAAGAAATTAATTTTACTTTATAATTTATTCCCCAGAAAATTCTTTAACAAATTAATTTCAAGTGGATGGTATATATATATATACAGATAGATATTAGTTTCTGCTTCACATAACTCAAAAAATGCATAAATCACAAATAATAATTTAAACATTTTGTCATTAGATTTAAGACGTATTTTTGTTTATACTATTGAAAAATAAAGCATTATATACAACAAAAGTAAAAAAAATATATAAATAACTATATTTCTTACAATTTACTAAAATTATTCTTACCTATTTATTTTGTTCCTTTAAAAATATTTCTAAAATATACATATTTGACAGTTAAACGCGTTAAATATAAAAATTAACAAACTCTGTTTACTTATCATTTTCGTACTGGTTCACACACATAAAATATAATTTCAGCAGTTTGTGTCACATAAAAAATATTTCCTGATAATCTTTCTTTTTCAGAAAACAGTGTTACTAAACACTGAATCTTAACTATAAGAATGAACAATATTTTGAAAATATGAATTAAGTAATTTTGAATAAATTGTGTAAATAAGTAATAAATTAAAACTATTAAAGTAATTCTTAACTTTTGACTTTGCAATGTTTTATATATTTAATGAGTTCATGATTTTTTATTATTTATAATTATTAAATTTTATATTTATATATTTTTAAATATAAAAATCCTTTAGAATATGATTATATATATATATATATATATATGAAGCAAATATGGTTTTAAAATAGATTAAACTTACTTAAAGAGAGGAATTACTCAAATTTAATTCGAATAATATTAATATTAAAAAATTTTGCGAACATGTATGCGATTTAATTTTTCTTTAAATAGAAATTGCATTTATATAATAATTCACGAGGGAATATAATTATTATTAATCCTAGTTAGGAGTTCATTAATAAATTTCCACCAAATAATCGAAAATGATTTCAAAATCAATCATAACTTTGGTGCTATCACTGTACTCTATGATGCGAAAGAAATTTTAAAAAGTTACAAAAATGCATGTATAGTGAAACAATAAAAATTTAAAAAAACCAGTTTTATAATTGGTGATAATTAATTCAAAATATGTATATCATAAATTAAAAAAAAATAGTTAATAAAATTAAAGGGATTTAAAAATTTATTCATTTCGCACATTTTTTTAAATTTCCTGTTATGTACAAATTAATGCAGAAAGTTTAAAAATGATAAATTCAGAATAAATACACATGAGTATATTTTATTGACATCTATTTTTAACTATGGTATAATATATATATATATATATATATATATATATATATATATATATATATATATATATATATATATATATATATATATATATATATATATATATATATATATATATATATATATATATATATATATATATATATATATATATATATATATATATATATTAAAAAAATTAATAATCATAAAGAGTGCAGATTATCACTTGGATTGAAGCCTCATAAATTATTAATGTTATGAATAGTCATGATTCATTTACTGTAATTAGTATCTGTTGATCAAGTGAAATATCATCATAATAACTAATTTTTAAGTATCTTTAATGTTTGGTATTTTTTTTTCTAAAACAGCATGATACTTTATTTGCTTTAAAACGCAACATTGATAATTCGAAAAAACATTGGTAATTAAAGTTTACTTCTTATTTATATGTATAAGTATTTTTATCATTACTTAGAAAAAAATTATTTTATTTAATTATAGAAATTTTTAGTAAATAATATAGTTGAACAATTGAGGTCAAAATAAAAACTGTTAAAGAATCGTGTTATATTTTAATGCAATTTTTATTAATTTTTTTATCTAAACCTATTTAAGTAGTTTAACTAACAGCATCAATAACTTTGACGACTAAAAAAGCGATAAAATGTCTCGATATTTTTATATTTCCATAAAATAAACAATAGGTTTTGAAAGGAAACTACTTACTTCCAGATGAAGGCCTTCATCTTGACCCTTGAGTGACTCTTCTGGATGCCCAGGCAGGCCTGGGTCTCAGGTATTTGCTGAAACAGAAAAGCGAGTCAAAGGATTGGGTATAATTTCCATGATTATTTTTTACGATTACATACATATATAAGGACACAAAGGAATAAGACTTGAATGAATTTTAAAAACAAAATTTTACAATAAATTATTAGTGCCATTTCCAGTTCATGTAACTTAACTTTTGAACAATTTAATAAATGATACAAGTATGCAAAGATAAAATTTGAACAAAATTCAATTCAATAGGATAGACCAAGATTTATAATAAGTTATGAATAAACCAAGATTTGTATAATTAATTATATCCTTCATAAGTATAATGTAATCAATGAAATTAAATATAGAGATAAATAAATATACAATGAAAATAAATATACTGAATGTGATCTTTCAGTAGTTTTCAATCTCCAGGAAAGTTGACAGTAGCCCGGGAAATGAGATACGAAAAAGAATAAAAGTTTGGGAGTGAATACCGCAGGTGTTTGGACGTGGGCCTCTGGGGGCTCGCATACCTCGGAAGTCAGGAGCGAACGCGATTGGACGGAGGAACTGCCCGGAGGACAAGTTCGCTGGAACACAACAGAAAGCATCCTGTGGATGCGCTTAATTGAGTGCTAGAAAAACAACGAGAGCTTTGCCTCCTTTGCCGCTGAGGATAAAATTATATTTCGAGGAATGGACTCATTATTATTGAGGTGTGTGTAGACACAACCTCTCTAAGTTATTCCTGTGCATCTCTTCGGTTTCACTTACCTCGCATCATTGTTCACTTCTTACACTTATGGTCGTTTTTTTTATTTTAATAATTGTAGGTTTTCGGTTAATTATTTTAATTTTTATAATTTATTGATGCTTCAAATTTTTTCTAAATGAACTTTGCAAAATTTTCTTTGCATGTAATAGATAAGTCCAACATTTTTCCTTTTTAAATTTTATACAAATGTAATTCTTAAGAATTCAGTGTAGGAATTTAATTTATAATATATATATATATATATATATATATATATATATATATATATATATATATATATATAAATTTATTTTCTTTCATATATGATTACCTGTAAGTTAAAAAAATTTGAAACATTCTACTACACTGTTCAGTATACACTAGAAAATATAAAATTACTTTATAGTAATTTTCTCAAAAAGGTAGAAAAAATGTTTCGCAAGTAATTATATAGCTTGGAAAATGAAACAATAAGTGATAAAAATTAAAAGTTATAGATTTAACTTCATATGTAGTTAGCAAATAAATTATAGCATTTGGCTTAGTAAAAAGTTAAAATAAAATTTATTTGCTTTTTAACTGTCTAATCTGCAAAAATAATTCTTAAATTGATTGAATAAAATACCCTTAATAATACAATCATTAGAGACTAAATTAATTGAATAAAATATGTTTCTATGAATATAATACCCACTATTAAAAAGAAAGCTTTTTAAAGTTCATTATGGATGACCGGCATTTTTATGTTTGCTGGGGGTTATTGCTAGAATTCAAACAGGAATATAAAATTATGAAAATATGTTAAAATATGACATATAATGACCTCGATGCTTTGATTCTATGTTTTTGAAATGATGAAGGTTGATTTTGAATTTTATTACACCAAACAAAATTTGAAAAACACTCTAAGTTCTGAAAGAAAAGAATCAAGTTGTTTATTGATCTGTTCCACCAACAATGAAACGAACAAGTGCTCATCAAAAAACACTGCAGAAGGAAATGGGCCGAATAAGGCTTTGAATTAATTTCCGTTTCTTTTCTTTTCTTTTTTTTTTGTGGCTGACAATTTTCGACTCTGACATCCTCTTACAGTGACTGATTAAAAAAAGCCTTTTCAATCTCTCTAATCAGAAAACATTAGAAAATCGTTTTCCTTCTTAACAAATGTTTCTATGATTCTGAAATGAGATCTTTGAAAAGAGCAACTGTGGCCTATTTTACAGGTTTGAAATTACAGAGAAAATTAAATTTTGGAAGTATCAGGTATTTTAGATGAATTTCTTATGTAAAATATAATAATGCATATGATTCAATAAACTTAAGAATTTTTGGTACATAATATACGCAATAAAAATAATGATATTAATCACATTAGTTTTTTTTCATTCACAAAACTTCAAATAATCCCATTAAAAATTATAGTTCAAAAAGTATTCAAGCTATTAGTAAATATATTTATTTCACCATTTTTCCTTTTACAAATTTGTAAAATTTAAATTAAATGTAATGAAAAAGCTTTTGATACTATAATAATTCTTTCCTGTTCTCGAGCAAAAAATTAAAATGTACTTTAATTACTATTTTTCTTTGTATAATATGAAAAATTAATTTTATTTCTTTGGAAAAATAAGAAAGTAAAATATATAAAAATATTAATCCTTACAATTTTCCTTTTATAAATTGCTTTGCTGACAAAGAATGGTAATGAGTATATAATATCAAAAAAAGGCTCTGTGTGGTTATATAACAGGGTCTTTGGAATAGAAGGTCTCATGTTCGAACCTTGTCACAATTAAGCAACGGGAGATAGATAGTGCTTTTCTGCTTTCTGTAGGCAAAAACGTGTCTTAAGAGTTTTCAAGGTTTCTTCTTTTGGAGCTCGTGAATCACTACCCCTGAAGGCATTCGAATGAGAGCTCCAATAATTTTTGGGGTTTCACTGACGGGAGGAGAAATCTAAACGCTAGGAACGAGTGCAGTTGTAGTCATTTGCATTTTGAATTCCATTTCATTGCATAAATTAAAAGTCTTGGGGGACATGGAATCATATAATTAATAAATATGTCTTCTTCAAACTTCATTGTACCGCGAATACTTTTAAAAATTTCATTTTGAAAATATACTCAATCTATTTTTATTTGCATGCGAAATTTAGAGATACTCGTTTTTGCGAATTCAAAGGGACTGGTAAAAGGGTTCTTTAATTCGAAAGTTCCTCAAATAGAAAAGCAAGGGAGTGTTATATTGTAAAACTAATTTTTTTTTTTACAAACTGCTTTGCCTTTATAAATATAGTATTATCAAAATAATTTAGTATACACTTATGAAAAGTAAAATTCTTACTTAAAAACAATTTTTACTTACATTTTATTGATATAAGATCAGACAAAGTGATCCCTTTTTCTTTTTCAGAACAGTATTTTTAAAAACACATTTTTATCAACATAGGAAAGCTATATTCTTTTTTTTTTTAAAAAAAAAAAACATTTTACAATTCTTCTCATAAATCATACCTCAGTCTGGGTGTTCATGATTATGCTTATTTAAAAGACTACAGCAGCATTTCTTCTTGTTTGTTGTTGTTGTTGCTTATCCCCGACTGGCGTGAACTTACCATCACACCAGCCCCATGAATCCAAAAATAGTCAGTCTCTCAAGCACCACCTCCGGTCTCAATTCCATGTCTCCTCTCTCACCCCCAATGCACTGAAAAATATGAGATGGGGAAGCCTGAACCACTCGAAATTTGGAACAGAGAGGGTAGACCTTGGTACCAGAGACATGTCTCTGAGCAAGTAGGTGGCCACTTCGTAGTTTTGTCAGAACCGTTTGGCTGCATCTCTTGTGTTTACCCACTAGTGCGGAACCAGGATGCTTGCATGTGTACCATTCGTGGGTAGGAATGGTATCCCTAAAAGTATCATTGATAGCCATCCTAACTCTAGAGGTCAGCTCTGAGGACGACAAGCAGTCTCCAATGATGTTATTCTGTAGGTTTTCTTGTTTGATATCTGAAAGTTCTTTCTCTCTCTTTTTCCTCTTGCTTTCAATCCTTTAATCGTCTTATACTCGATAAGTGTTCGCACGTGTGCAAAATCTGTTTCAGAGTTGTATTTAAAAAGTCTCTTGAAAAATAAAATCTAATTGTCACAGTTCAGGAAAGTCCTCTTCACTTAAGTGGTCTGGTTTTTGACATTCTTCAGTTTCTTTAAGAAACCCAGGTCAAAAGGACCTAAATATCATTTTTAACACCATTCCCCATATAGACTGACCAGTGCATTGCGCACCGAATGTCCATTTCCTAGAAGGAATCCCTTTTCAGAAGTTTTCCCCTCGTGACAATACTCTGGCTGAATCTTTTACAAAATCATCGGCTGTTCCACAAATGTGGGAATAAAGTTAGAGGATAAAATATTCAGGTGAACAAAATGTATATGAATATAAATTCCCAAATACCACATTTTAGTTCTCCACATTTTAGTTCCTAAACAGGAATTATCATTGCACCTATGGAGATATTTGAGACCATCCAACAGTTTGTAAAACCGTGAGGGTTCGCAAATTAGAGGTTCGTGAAAAAAACAAACCTCTATTTTATTTTCATAAGGAAATTTTTTCAAGTCACATACATATCCTCAGTCCTATATCTTTAAATCTTTAAAGAAGACTTTAAAACATGCTAAAATTATTTTGAAATTGCGAAAAAAAAGGCAGACCAAATGATACAAATGTTGGAAACGTAGGGTTACCATGGTCCTTAGAAGAGTATAAGTTATAAAAAAATTATTACTTACATAAGTAATATAATTTTTATAACTTATTTATTATAGTACTTTGAATAAATAAGTACTACAGTTAAGGCAAGCTTTTGTCTTACATTATAAGCACATGTGAGCACAATTTATTAGTTAAAATATAACTTTAAATTTAAGCTGTAAAGAACAAATGATTTTTAATATGTTTAAATTTATGTTTATTATACTCAAATAATATCAATTTCTTTTCATAGATATCTTTTATAGAAGAAACGGTAAAAAATAAATACAAATTTATTGTAATTAAAAACGTGATTATAGAGAGGATTTAAAAATACTCCTTCAAATGCACCAAGGAATCATAAGATATTCATTACTCACCTTTATAAATATCTTTGCTTAGCATTTTTAGCCAGTTTTTTTAAATTTTACTTTTCTATGTATAATTTTTCTCCTTCTATATGGGTGTATAATTTACAGTTTTTGATTCGCATAAAAATTTACTTCGTACTAGAAAGAATTTTTCATCTATTTAGACTCGTAAAAAAATAGTACTCCTTATATTTTTTATATTTTTCTTGCCTTTAATTTTGATATTTTGTACCATTTACAATTTAAAAAAAAAAAAACCCTCAAAGTCCTGTCTAATAGTTTCATCGTGGCGAGGGGTGACTCTGGATGGAATGAGCGAAGTGCGTCGGGGGTGTATACTCCTGGTAGGGTCACCCAAGACGTGAAGGCCATTCCACTTCATCCAGCTAATGTTAGAGAGGTGAACGAGCAAAGTTGGACTTCTGCCTTTCTTAGGTGCTCAGGGTAGCTACTACCATCAGAAGCCGTCCTTTCCCTTTCATGTTCATGACGCCTTTGGTTTTACAAACCGCATTTATCCGGCCATCTTCGGACTCTACGGTTCTCCCAGGGCAAACAAATCTTTCCCACCTGCACTTCGTGCAATACTAACGAAGCCAGTCCCGAACACCTACTGAACTGCATTGGATTTTCAAAGCGTGAACTTTTATACAGCCCTGGAGCTGTCCTCGATTCTTTGAAGGCGGAGGATGTCATGGACCTGGTCTGATTCAGACCATGGGATAAGAAAGAAGAAGAAGACAGTTAAAAAATTTTAATTACAAAGTATTCCAATAATTGTGTCAATGATTGTTTACAAAATTAAAACCGTTTAATGAGTTAAAATTTTGGATTCTCTTGACGATATCTTTTTAATATAGATACAAATTAGATTTTTAAAATTTAAACTGTCTAATGAGTCCACGTGAGCAAAAAGTGACTATTGAGCTACAAACAAGCACAAACCTAAACTTTAAAATGCTCTTAACAGTAATAGTGTTTAAATATTTGACAATATGAAAGCAAATAAGTCAATCAAAAACAATTCTGTGAGCGTAATGACTTGATTTATTTGATTTTCATACATTTTAATATGGCTTAGTCTTGCTCTTTTTGTGAACACTCTATCGAAATCAATGAATTAAATCCTGCAAAAACTTTCGTCATTCAAATAAGCTGGAAAAATTATTTTCCTATTCTTTTAAAACAAAAGAAGCTGCTCGAAGTTAACATTCGGTAATTTCAAAATGGAAATCGGATTACAATTTGTTTGGACAGTTAAAAATTTTCTCCTTCAATTTTTGAGAATTTTTGTCAAGGGGAACTTTATTCAATCTTCATTTGCTCTGATCAATTGGAAAAATATACTCTTATTTACTAAAATACTGTTAGCAATTAATATTTGATTTAATAGAATTAAATCTAAAATTAATATAAATGGAGTTTTCTAACTGGATATTTACTTAACTATTATTCTTACATTTACTCCGAAAAAATTTAATCCTCAAAAAATAAGTTTATAATCATTAAAAAAGTTAACCTTCAAAAATGATTCTGAAGGCAAAAAACGCTAAGTAGATTAAAATATTGCTAGCAACATGCTAACTCTCTTATATCTGTTTTTTTTAAACCTATCTCATTAGCGTTGCCAATTATTAAGCTTAGAAATTATTTCTGAAAAGACTTTCTTATGATACCGATTTGATTTTAATTTTAAATGAAAATTTTATGTTTTCAAGCAAAGACAGTTATTTTCAAAGTAATAAATAAATTGTTTCCTAGGAAGAATAAGAGCTACTATATTAATAATATTGAAATTAAGTGAAGCATTGTGCACTAATTTTGAAGGAATAAAAGTTTTTACAAAATGAAACAGTAAAGAAATAGTTAAGAAATAAAATTATCTTGTTTGTAAAGTGAACGGCGGAGAATTTTGTAAGAAGAGAAATAGAGTGCATGAAAATATGACTGCAGGACTTCAACTGACTTAAGTAAAGTATTTGCAAAGATTATTATTCCCTGCAAGATTGTCAATATTTTTCATTAGAATATCATTGAAATTTTCTATTGAATAGCAATTTTACCACTTCTAAGAAAAAATAAGATCAAAGATTAATATTCAATTAGCATATCAAACGAAAGTATACAGTAGGAATTCAGCGATTCTGTACCGAAGAAAAACTATAAACAACACGAGGAATAATTTTTTTTTTTTTTTTTACTTCTTTTCTTTCCATGTGGAAAATCTCGGAGAACATATTTTTTCCCTTCCATTCTTTTCTTCGAGTTCAATGATCGGCAGTTGGTGTTGATTCGGGGTGGGTCAGAATTATACTCGTCGAAAAAAGAAAGCATTCTTCATTTGCTTTTATTTATTTATTTTTTCATCCTGTCAAGAATATTATTTGGCTTTATACTCTAGAAATTTGTTTCTGGTTGTGTCAATGTGATATTCTTAAAAGTAGAACGTTGATTTTTATATTCTGGTCTTTTATTAAGCCATACTGTTCTTATAAATAGGATTGATTTGGTTTGGTTGTCAATACGATCACTTTTGAGACGAGTTAAAAGAACAAAAGCGCAAAGATTTATTTCGATATCTTGCTTTAATATCTAAAAAAGCATCTAGTTGATCTAAGAATGAAAAACACCAGGCTGATATTATTTAATGACACAGACATGTATCTTAACATCACACAAAGAGCTTCGATGGAAAAATTTCTATAAACAGAAATAAAATGTTTCATTGGGAATTAGAATCAATTCACAATGAAAAGTTTTAGTTAAAATTCACAATATAGTTCCTGTCATTAGTTAAAAAATTTCTTGTTTAAAAATTCAAATGCTATTTTAAAATTGTGTTATCATAAACTGATTTCATTTCTCTAAGAATAATTAACGTATCCAAATTATCAGAATGTTATTCCTAGCAACAACCAATATTTGGCATTCCAAACTGAGGATTGGCCATTCTCTAAACTTTTATTTTTAAACATTAAGAGACATAAAAAGATAAACTATAATAGGAATTGGCTATTTGTAGTGTCAATTAGTCATTCAAAAGTAAATTAATTTCTACAACCGAAAAGGAAAATTCTTCACCCGCATCTTTCTTGGTCTTCAATTTTTTAGGTATTTTGATACATCGAGTTTCGAAATTGTAATTTTGTCACTCCATTCAAAGAGGTTGGTTCTCACCCCAGCAGGTCATAATTTATGATCTCGGAAGGCCTCTGGGAACCAGATCTGCAAGATTTCACTCAGTCGGTGTTTGATGCCACTGATGTAATTGAATCAATTTTTAGCCCATCACGTATTCTGTTATGCTTACAGTTTTTATCCCAGCTGGAGCAGTTGTTGAATCAGAATACAATATCACTTCGACATATTTAAATTGAATGAAGAGCTCATTTCAGAATTAACTGGGAAAGTAATATGATATCTTGTATTGCAGGCATGAAATGGTGATTGCTTTCGATGGAGTAATTTTCAATTTGTTGTGAAAATTCACATTTATTGCATCAATAGAAGGAACGAACCAATCATAAATTGAAGCATTCTTGAAACATATGGAAATCTATGCAATTTAATTTACCTTACATTTTTCTATCAACACTGGTCTCTTGACGTTGATTTCTTTAGTGCATTCTAAAGATAATCGAAATTTTTGAGGTTCCTTAGTTTAACTTTCTGGTAAGCAAACAAACACTCCAGTCAATCCTCAAGAACTTAGGAATTAAAATTTTAGGAGAAACACTTTAGTATCTGTTATAACAGGAGTTGCTAGACCTAAAGGATAAAAATCTTCCTTTTTGTGAAAACACCGAACGATTTGTGATGTACATGATCTCTTCAATATTTACTTTTGCAGCCAAAACAATCACTCTTAGTCTTTCATAAAACGCCTAGAGCTTTGATTTTGCTATTGACTGAAAAGGAATGCACTTTTTGAAATAGATAACTATTCAAAATATGTTCTTGATTCACTAATCATTTGAAAAGTTGCTTGTCTCCTCCTTGCAACAATTGAATGAACTGCTCCTTAATAAATTTGTTGATTAACATCATTTCGCTACAAAAAAGTCATTCATACATCCGTCTGAAAGCAAAGCAAGTGGTGTTTATGGAAAATGATTTCTTTCCTTCCTCGTAAGTTTATGTAGAATGTGAGTGGCAAAGAAATACGCATTTGTCATTCTATATGTAATTGTGAGCAAACGGAAAGTTTCACAAGTTCGTCTTCATTGTTTATTGGACAAAATAAAGCAAACTAATTTGGACATCTTTGCTCTGAAGATGTCCGAATCATTTGAAACATCTTTGTCAATTGTGAATGCAGTTTTATAATCGGGAAATCTTATTATAAGAGATTATACTACAATCTTAAGGAAACGAATATATACTACAAAGGAAACGAATTTAGGTATATGTTATTTAAAGTGTTAATTGAGGTATATTAAACGCATAAAACTAGATTGCAATTAAATTACAGTAGACTATGATGATATATATATATATATAATATATGATATATATATATATATATATATATATATATATATATATATATATATATATATATATATATATATATATATAATATACAGTATGTCCACTAAAGTCCCTTGCAACCCTCTTAACTTCGGAACGGCTGCTGCTATATTCATAAAATTGGTGTCTAGGTATAGTAAAACACCAAGCGCTACTGAATGAAAACACCTACCGCGGCACCTGGTGGAAAACTGTGGAGTTAGCATTCGTATCTCGAAAACGGAACGAGATACGTAAAAAAAAGTGATTTTGTATTTTGAAAAGTGAAAGTGTATTTGCTTAGTATTGATTGTGATTATTGGAACAATTAAGTCAAACTCTACATTTTTAATAACTTTATTTACAAAGAAGAAAACATTCTTTTTCAAAATTTTGGTGTATCACATTGATCAAAATTTTCCAGTTTTCTTGCCAATTTATTTTTGCATCATTATGAAGAAAATTTATTTTTCAATTTCCTTCTGCTTTTCATTATGTTGCTGATTTTGTTATTTTTAACAGTTCTGACTTGTAATAATATATTGCAATTATTTATCCTACGGAATTATATAATTCTTATAAAAACTAACATCAACAGTCATAATTGTGAATTTTTGGATTTGGACATTGATATTACAGATATAATTGCTTATATTGATATCTATGGCAAAAAAACATAATTTTAAAATAAATAAATTAATATTTTGGAATTCTAATTCTAAAATATTATAGAAATGCGTTAAATAATGAAATAAATCATATTTATAATATATGCAACAATATTAAGATATTTAGAAAACAGTTAAAACACTTAATTTTAATGCTTAAAAACAATAATTCTCTTATAAACAATGTGTCTATGGTTGATTTTTTTCAGTGGACAAGAATTTTTAAAGAATTTTTTTTATTATCTTGAAGAATAAATGTGACTCAAGCAATTCTTGCAAGATCTAAAATTGTGAAAATATTTTTTCTGGTTTATAAACACAAAAAGTAAAGTTGTCTTATTTTTATATGATATTTCAATGACAAATATATATTATGCATTGAAATGCAATATCTTTAATGATTTTTTTTATTCTAAAATTTTAACACAGAGTTTATTCATAGCACAAATAAGGTATAAGGTTTTGGTATCAATTTTATGGCTTATATATATATATATATATATATATATATATATATATATATATATATATATATATATATATATAAATTTTATTCATTATAACTGAATATTTTTGGTGTTTTATTGGCATTATATTAAAACACTAATGCCTCTTATAAATATTCAAAATTCAAATATACAATTACAAAGTATATCAATACATACCATTATATGTGTAGAAGATAATATCATTTTTTTAAATCATTGATTACAAATTTTAAAAAATAATTATAAGATTTAATTTTTAGCTTCTTGTTAAGTACATATTTGCTAGATATTGAGTTTCTTTCACAAATCCATATTCATATAAAGTATTGTAACTATTTCTTCTACAAATGTATTATTGTGTTTATTTCATCAAGATGTCGAGAAACATTTCGTCAAAAATTTTCCTTAGGAATTTAGATTCTTTAATCATTCTCAAATTACAGGTTTTCAAACTTAGAAATTTCATAAAATGATAAGTATATTTTCTTTCCAGAATTTGTAGTAGATTAATAGGTATTACTTTATGAGACATTTTAAGAACATGTATGAAAATACAAACATAGAAAATTCAAGGTGAATTACAATTTTGATGCCTAGCAGAAAACGTTAAGCGTTTTGTCTTCCATAGTATGAAGCCAATTACTATGAAACAAAGAATTATAAGATCTGAAATCACCAGAAAAGCTGTGATTCCGTCAGTGGAGCAACCATGTGTCGTATCTGGAAAAAAAGTGTTTCGATATTTATTAGGACATTAAATACAAAACAATTCTTATAAGTTAAAAAATATATTAATAATAATATAAAAAGGTATTTTAGTAACTTTTAAAAAAACTTAAATATTTTTTAAAGTAGGAAAATATTTTTTTGATTTAAAAACTAGACAAAATAATGTTTTAAGCACCTTTATTTAACATGATAAAATTTCTAATTTTTCTATGAATTTCCAAACTTACAAAATTTTATTTTATTCAATAATTTATAATCAAAACAATTTATTCTCCTTCTTTAAATGTTTAACAAAATAAAAATATAATTTTCTTTTATAATTATAAAAAATATATTTTGAAACAAAATTTCAGGAAAAGATTTTTTAGGAATAACTCATTAATACTTTAGTAAACGATTGACATCAATTACTTAAAATAACACTGTATCACGGTCAATCGAAATCTATTTTTATATAAATTACTTATAAACGATTTTTTTTTCGCAATAAATAATGAAATTATTGTTTCAGTTTGCATAAAATAAATATTTTTTCGTATTTTCATAACCTGAATTAGTTATTGAACTCTAAAATATAATTTTACTTATAGATCCAACCATTTCTTCAAGAAAGTATAAACATTCATTGAAAGTTCCATTCACAAAAATGAAAATCAATTTTTACAAAAATCAAATATTAAGTTAAATTAAATTCTGTATTATTACATGTGATTAAATGGGAAAACTAATATCTGAATATAAGCTGAAAAGTAATTTACATTTAATTATGTAAAAAATGTACTTTTTTTATGCGTGAATTTGTACGCATAAACTTTATATTAAAATTTATTGAATTTGTCAAGAAGAAATCTGAATAAGCAAAATATACATAAAGTGCTCTAAAAAGTATAACTAGTACATTTATTTTGTATCTTTAAGATGGTTATAGTTTCAAAAATCACAACCATCATTTGAAAGATAATATCACTATAAGGAAAAGACTTGTAAGTTTCATGACTGATCAAATAATAATATTTCAAAACTAGGCATTGAATTGCAAGCAGATATGAATTTAATTCATTTTGCTTTAACAACTTATAAAAAATAATTTGGGATGCTTATTGTGCAATAAAAATAAGATATTTAACAATTGAAGAAAGAATAATTGACAGTTCCAATTATTCGCTTTTATAAAGTCCATTTATTAAATATTTTTCGCTTTTATTAAATTTTCCTAAAGCATCACGCTTTAGGAAAATTAATTTTTTAATTAACTTTCCAGAAGTTTCAATAAATTACTTATAGACAAAATGAGTTATATTTTGAAAAGAGATGATATCTTTCTTTTATTTTAGATATTTTTTTATTAAAGAAAGATATGATATCTTTCTTTAATAATTTCAGAAAAATGGTTCACAATATTTTTCGAAGAAAAGTATTTGGGATTTAAATACACCAAACTATAAACACTACTGGCCATTAAAATTGCTACACAAGGAAAACGGCACACCACACACGTGAAATTTGCATGACAGGTAGAAATTGCTGTGATATGCAAATGATTAGATTTTCAGCGCATTCATACAAAGTAGGCGACAGTAGCAACATCTACAATGTGTATAAAACCAGAGATTTGACAGCAATTTTCCCATACTCCATTTCCGTTTTAATGTTGTTTTCGGCAAAGAAAGTTGTTGTAATGCCTCGTGAAAGAAGAAGAAATGCCTATCAGCACGTATCTGACTTTGATCGAGGAAGGATTATAGCCTACCGGGACTGCGGTTTATCGTACCGCAATATTGCTGCTCGCGTCGGTCGAGACCCCATGACTGTTAGTAGAATATGGAATAGATGGGTTCAGGACAATCATACGGAACGTCATGCAGAATCTCAGCGACCCCCCATCACTAACAGCAGAGAAGATAGATATCTTATCCGCATGGTCACAAGGGATCGTACAGCACGTCACGAACCTTGAGTCCAGAAATGGAGTCATTTGCAAGGCAACAAGTTTCTGATTGAACAGTTCGACGACGATTGTAGCAGCATGGATTGTCTGCACGGCGACCATGGCTTCGGCTACCATTGACGCTGCTTCACAAACAGGAGCGCCTTCAATGGTCTGATCAGCGACGAACCTGGACGCTGGAATGGCATCACGTCATCTTTACAGATGAATCTCGGTTCTGTATACAGGACCATGATGGCCGCATCCGTGTTTGGAGGCATCGTGGAGAACGCGCATTGCCAGCTTGCATTGGACATCGCCATACTGGCCCATGCTGGAGTGATGGTATGGGATGCCATTGGATACACGTCTCGATCACCTCTTCTTCGCATTACTGGCACTTTGAACAACAACCGTTACATTTCCGATGTGTTAAGGCCCGTGGCTCTGCCCTATCTTCGAGGCCTCCTTAATGCTTTGTTTCAACAAGATTATGCACAACCGCATGTTGCCCGTACTGTTCTGAACTTCCTTGATACAGATCAGGTTCAACTGTTACTCTGGCCAGCACGTTCTCCTGATCTGTCACCAATTGAGAACGTGTGCTCAATGGTTGCCGAGCGATTGGCACGCCATCACTCACCATCCACTACTGTCGATGAACTGTGGCATAGTATTGAAGCTGCATGGACTGATATCCCCGTACATGCCATGCAATCTCTGTTTGACTCCATGCCTAGGCGGATAAATGCTGTTATTGCAGCCAGAGGTGGCTACTCTGGGTACTGATTTCTCAAGATCTATTCATCCTAATTTCCTGTAAATCTAATTACTTGTTCTTTCCACTATAATGTATGTGTCCAATAAATATCGTTCTGTTATTTGCATTCCTTCTTGGAGTAGTAATTTTAATGGCCAGTAGTATATATATATATATATATATATATATATATATATATATATATATATATATATATATATATATATATATATATATATATATATATATATATATATATATATATATATATATATGTATATATATATATATATACACGTATGTATGTATGTAATTGTAATTCCCTTAAATTAGTCAATTCAGTATAACACTAAATATTATCTGCTTCAAGTTTTACGGAGAAAACTTATAATGAAAATACTTATATGAATTTAATTTAATTTTTCATAATATCTGTTGTTGTGGAAAATTATGAGACTGTCTAGCAGAGCTTAAAATTCTCATGAATCCGAAAATATTCAAAATGTCTAAAAAAAGAATTGAACGCATGACCTCGCCCTTTTTAAAATTTAAAGACACCAAAATCTGAGTAGGGGAGCCCTGTCAGCTGTACACCAAGGGTATATTTTCATAATATCTAAGAGATGTGGATATCAGTAGTTTCCAAGCATGCATTATATTTTATACAAGACCCTTGAACGCTTGAATAGTTCATGAACAGTGAAGATTCTGATAATTAAATAGAAAACTGGATATAGTTTCTGTAGTCTGATGAGTCCGGATGTTCAACTGTTGATATATCGAAGATTTGACAGAAATATTATTTAAACATTTATAGAATACTTAAAAGTTATATACATTTCGATAAATTTATTTGATACATATGATTATATAATGAAAAGATCTAGACATTTTTATATAGTTCAAATATCTGTCCCTGCTTTAAATATTCATAATGAATTTTGATGATAAATAACAAAAATCTCTCCAAATTCACGAAGAAGTTAATTCTTCTGAAGAAGTATGAACGATTTTTATGAGCTATCTGAACATTGTTATTGAATTAACTCTTGTTTTACTCATCAATTTTCCTCCTACTTCGCAGAATATTATGAAAAACAATACTATTATTCATTTCGAAAAATGCTCTTTCAGCAGAGTTTTATCTAGTACGAAGAAAGCTTTGGTAATATCATCTCATCTTTTCAGAACTTAGACTTAATCTTGGGGAAAATTTCATCAATAGTACGAAACAACACATACATATCATTTAACAATAATTTGTCAAGTTTACTTCTATTAAGAATTGATCAGTTAGTTTTCCCTTTCCTCTTGGTTTGCAAGAACTTATAAAATCACTAGTAAAATATTAACTTTTACCTCACATGCTTCACATTTATTGGTCAACTAACATTTATGCTTTTCACAGCTATTATTCAATTGTTTTTTAGATTTAACAACAGGTTCCAACAGAGTAACAAATAACATATACTAAAATTATGAAGATTTGTAAAAGATGTAAAATATGATCATAATTTTTTTATATTTAACTTATAAAGAATTGTGGCCATAAAATATTGAGACTTATTTGCACATTTCTTATGACTATGTGTTTTTTATCAATGAGTTTGCTTTTAATTTATTAAAACGTGAACATAGAATGTGAAAACTATGTCTATGAATAAGAATTCTCGATGCGTAATAATACCTTCTGGTGTTTTGTTTTCTATGCATGAATGGTTGACCATTTGATATCCTTCATGACAGCTACACACTTTTATGCCATCTTCAAGCACACAATCGGTGTTATTTCCGCAATAACATTCTGAAACATGTAGTTGAAAAGAGCATAATTAATACATTAACAACAGTTAAAGAAGCATTTCTATTATATTTAGAGCTAATACTTTACTGACATAAGTTATTTAAACTGACAGGATTTTACTGACTGACTAAGGACTGTAAATTAAAGCACACTTGCAAAAAATCTAATCATCAAATTTTCAAGAAAATTTGAAATTATAAGGCCTTCTACAGGATGAAAGATTGTCTGATAAAAAAAGAAACATGAGTTGCATCGTATTAAGTAATTTTATAAAAGAGCTTCAAAATGTAGCAGTCTTATGCTAACAAAACATGTATTACTACATATTGTTGTGTATTACTGCCTCATGTTGTTCGAATAGGTGAAAATACTTGTTAACAGTTGAAAACTGGGTTATTTTTTTATCTTTAGTAGTGGCACTTGATCATAGTTCATTGACTACTGTGTGAAGTATACACAGCACAAAAACATAGAAAGAACAACAACAGCGTGAATATCAGAACATAGAAAAAAATACACGAAAAGACTCACCATATTAAATAGACAGCAGATCCTTAAATTTCTCTCATACCTGTAAACATTCTTCAAATAAATGTCCAGACATTCAGAGCGTACATTGAGACGAAGTGCATAGTGTTACTTTTGCAAAGTACACAGTAAGGGCACGTCATAATCAATGAGTTGGAATAAATGGCCTAAGACATGCTCTATCTATAGACGAAGAGCTGCAACAGCAAATCGACTAGGAGCAAATTGGATGTGTAGTCCATCCCTTTTCTTTAATTTGATTACCTTTTCTGCATCGAAGTCATTCTACATACGATTTTATATAACTTGCATATATATGTGAATATGTGAAAAGATCCCTTGAAGTATTCTGGATTTCTATTTTGCCAAAAATTCAGCCACTTTTTTCCTTATATTCCGCAGTGCACCGAAACCCACTGCGGAATAAAATTTTTATTTAGGGATTGCATTATTCTCAAACTGGAAATATAGTATTTGTTTCTTTGCAAATCAGTTATTTTCCGAGAAATATTAGCTTAAATTGCAGATTTTGACACTGGCAAGATAACAATCTTATCAAAACTCTCACACCTAGAAATCAGTTGTTCAGTAGCCACCTTAATGACTTCCATCTCTCCATAAAATGGTGTGGTAAAGAGACCAAAGGACGACTAGCATGCAAGCAAATCAGAAAATACACCAATTCCAGCATTTCCCTCTTGTGAAAGATAGGATCTATCTCCATATGTATGCAACTAGTCCTCACAAGGGTATTTAGTATGTGTTGTCTCCAAGGCAAACGCTTTTAACTCTACTACGCTTGTTAGCTTCTTATGTACTGGTTGAATCAATTGAATGAAATGCAGTTGCACGGTGGGGCATCCCAAAATTGCTGCAGGATTGGACCTGTATCCACGTCAACGCAACACACCTACGCGGTGACAATCAAAGAATAATTAGAATCGTGACTCATTTGAAAAGACGGTTCTGTGCTGCTCTGCCTTCCACATCGCTCTAATCCAGCACCATTCCAGACATTCGTGTCTATGCTGTGGGGTCAATGGCAATCTTCTTAACGGAGGCCATTAGCATAAGTCACTAGCAACCAATCAACGACAAATGGTTTGGCTAGATGCGGGAGTATCCAGGGGTTTTTGCACATGCTACAAAATTTCGATAGACAGGCTTTGCCAAAAATCGTTTGCCTTCTGGAACTGACTCCATAGACGATAGCCCGGCATTCTTCGCAATTAGAAGCATCCTTTGTGACAAGAATAAACTTTCTCGATTATTTTTCATTCATAACGGCGTGAATATTGCCCCCTCTGACGGTTCCTCACCTTATATTTTATCCTACGTGCACTGGAGAGCTGTGCGTTTCATATCATTTGCATAACTCGGTAAACTCTACCCTGAAATTTGCATAATTTTTCGACCACTTATTCTTGATATTGATTTTAAATATCTCAGGCAGTATATATACGCGATATCTACTAGAATCGCTGCATCTTTGGCAAATTTTTAAAAAGTAAAATCAAAAGTGGTCCTATTAATTGGAATGACTCGTGTGAAAGAGTTTTTATTGACTTGAAAACAAACTGACTTATCTATACGACTAATTCTTAGTAGTCCTAATTTCAACAAACTATTTATTTTGTAATGCGATACAACTCATTTAGATATTCTCTTAGTTCTGTCTGGAATATATTAATAGAAGAACAAAATTTCAATGAATCTGAACAGAAAAACAGTATTATTCATAAAGAGGGTCTTGTAATTATGTGTGCATTTAAGGAGTTATTGTGTTACAGAAATTGTTATAGTAAACTTATCATTTATCGAGACCATAATCCTCTAGTTTTGTTGCAACAAATGCTAAAACCAATTGGCATTTGTCATAAGGTAATTCATACAACATTATTCTTACAATATTTACATTTTGTAGTTGTTCATGGAAAAGGTAAACTCAATAAAAATGCTGATAGACAAAATGATATTGTCTAAGTATGTACGTTTATTTACAGCTGCAATAATGTTACGTTAGTAATATATAAAATTGTAAGTGTTAACTTTTGTTTAAATATTCAGAATTTGCAGAAATATTGTTTTATTTTAAGTAAGTATTCTAAGGCACCATTGTAGTATTTAGGTGCTAGTATTCATGCACCCATGTCTATTCTTAAATTTATTAATTTAAATAGAAAAACAATGTTACAAGATACTTTCGCCCTACTGAAATTTTCTTAATAGAAATCTTAGTGAATTTCTAATC
Organism: Latrodectus hesperus; assembly: GCA_037975125.1. Taxonomy (NCBI): domain Eukaryota; kingdom Metazoa; phylum Arthropoda; class Arachnida; order Araneae; family Theridiidae; genus Latrodectus; species Latrodectus hesperus. The sequence goes on from CM075854.1 coordinate 104,063,424, forward strand.
CCTAAATTTATAATTATTTGTACAAGCTTTATTCCCTAAATTCAATTCAACCGAGCCTTGAGTCAATATTCAAATTATGCTTTGAGTCTGAAAAGGATCTGCCTCGCAATTCATATTAAATTTTATATAATGTACTGATTTTAAGTTATTACATTCTCTTAACCATTAAAATATGCAAATACAACAAATAAAGAAATTTATTCTTCTTAAAAGTTTTTCAGGAACTTTCTTTAAATCGTATGCTAGGATTGTTTAAGTATAAATCGAAAAAAAATGTTAAATAAAAACAACTATACAAGTATAATATGACAATATTGCGTCATTGAAATTATTAATTTATCTGTAGTATTGCAGACAAATAGTTTAATTTTAAAATTGTGTTTTTTTTTTGGTACTTAAGAATATCAGATAGATTTTAGTAACATTCTGCAGCTTAACTATAATATTTATGATTCAAAATATACAAAAAGAAGGGTTTTATAATACGATTTCATGTGAATATAAATTTTATATAAATGACTATTGTGCAAATGACAGAACTGGCGCAGTAACTTTTTGAGAATAAGCCTCTCCATAAATTTTAACAGACTCTTAGAAATTAAGGATATAAAAACAGCCATAATTTTTTCACCCTCTTTTAAAAATAATGGCTCTTAAAACCTCCATTAAAATCGAACCGCGTTTTAAAAACAATAGCTCTCTAACCCCCATTAAAATTGTCTCCACCTCTAAAAAGTAATGGCTCTATTTCACCCTTACTAATTTTCTAAAACAATGGTTTAAAACTCACTATAAAACTCTATCCCACTTTTAGAAAAGTAATGGCTCCACATACATTTCGTAAAATAATGTTAAGGACTTTAAAAGTGTAATCCATACTAATTTTCTGCAAGCGAAAAGTCGCTGAGACGGAAGCCCTTCAGAAAGCACCCCTTTTTTGGTATTAAAAAACAAATGTGTGATAATAAATTAAATTTAAGAAAATGCATCGTTCCCCTCTAAAACGTCTTGAAAAAAATAGCAAAATGGCCCACGAGGTCACTGATATCAGAAGTCCGATTCCAACAACTGTTTACGAATTCTAGAACCGGAATCCCGGTATCACTGACCTGGCAACGGGACCTGCATTTATATTAAGGACAACACAAGACAACACAAATTCTAAATGGACATAGAGACCACAAGTCTCAACCCACCACTTTATTTTTCTTCCCGTGGTTGATCCATAATTGAGCATAACGCAAACAGCATTACACTATTCAAGAAATCTGCTACCAAGTTGGGATCGAAACCGCGATCTTACGGGTGCAAAGCTTGGACTTTAACACGGAGCTACAGTATATCCGACAGAGCAAGAACGTATAATTATTATATACATGTCACCGAAGAGAAATAGAAGTTAAAATATAACTTTGAGCAAGTCATTTCTCTCTCAGAGTGTGAAAAATCTTAATATCAAATACTGCAATCTAATCAGAAGTTAACGTCAAATATACTTCAGAAATTAAAACGAAAAGTTTTCTATACCAGATTCCGAGTCCAGATCGTTCTTTTTCTTTGCTATCCAGTGATAGTTAGAATAAATATCGTAGTTTATGTGTTAAAATTGTAGTTTATGTGTTTCTAAGTCGACTGGAAAAATAATTTCACGATTGATTTCTAAACTTATTGTTACCGGAAGCATAATGGAGGTATTACATGTATTGTAATTTTCATTAGCATATTAGCTGAGAAGGCTAAATTCTTATTTAATAGTTTGGAACTTATTTTATTGAACTGGACTTCTTTCAATTCATTTAGGGAACATTCAAAAACTCCATGTCCTCCTAATATTGCTTGACTGTCCACATAATTTTTCGTTGCAACATCTGCTGGTGTCAATGGATCAGAAACATTACTGAGTCTGTCTGACCAATTCTTCTCTCTTCATTACCGAAAAATAGTTTGAATATTACTAGCTGAAATATGTAATCAAGAAGCACATTTATAAGCCCTTTCAATGAACCCTAAAGAGAAAAAATAGAAAAATGTTTTTAATATAGTTTGGAAACTCTATTAAAAAATAACGACTTTTAATTCTTCTACTTTGTATTTATATAACAATAACTTCCTTCAGCTCTCATCAAGACTCTCAGTTATTTTTTGAAACTTTTCTTCTAAAATTCCTAAGCGTTTGATGAATTCAATCTTTTCAGATAATGAAAGTATCATTGATTTAAGCTTCTGAAATTCTGCTCGAAAGCTATAAGTTAGTGAGATGTGAGAGCATGCCTTAACCAAATGTTCAGGGGTTCCTTTTTATTCATTTCCATTTGTTTTTCTTATATATTTGTTATCTTTAAATACTTAAAATGTCTCACAAGTAGAATTCGTAAACAGCTGTTGGAATCGGGTTTCTGGTATCACTGACCTGGTGGGCCGTTTTGCTAGTTCTTTCAAGAAGTTTTAGAGGGGAACGATACAGTTTCTTAAATTTAATTTATTATCACCCCTTTGTTTTTTAATCTGAAAAAAGGAAGTGCTATCTGAAGGGCTTCCGTCTCAGCGACTTTTCACTTGCAGAAAATAAGTATGGATTACTCTTTTACAGTCCTTACCATTATTTTACGAAATGTATCTGGAGCCATTACTTTTCTAAAAGTGGGTTAGAGTCTTATAGTAAGTTTTAAACCATTGTTTTAGAAAATTAGTAAGGATGAAATAGAGCCGTTACTTTTTAGAGCTGGAGACAATTTTAATGGGGGTTTGAGATCTATTGTTTTTAAAAGGGAGTTTGATTTTAATGGGGGTTTTAAGAGCCATTGTTTTTAAAAGGGTGTGAAAAAATTATGGTGTTTTTTTAAGCCATTAATTTCTAAGAGTTGGTTCAGATTTATGGGGAGGCTTATGCTCCAAAAGTCACTGCGCCAGCTCTGTCATTTGCACACTACTGCTATGTAAAATATATTCTTACCTTGCACACAAATGCCATTGACTTCTACATAATTTTTGTCACACTTGCAGGTTTTCTGGCCCTCTTTATTGAATTTACAATGGCCAAATTCTCCACAATCGCATTCTATAATTGTTAAAGATAAACAATAAAATATTTCTACATAAATTTCAGCTATGATAATTAATTCATATTTGGGATATTTTTTGGACTTAGAATATTTTCTCGACACATTTATAAAACACAATAATATGTACAAATGTTGTATCTCTTTCCAATAAATTGAATAGTTTATAATCTCTCTAAATTCACATCACATAATTAAATACACTTAATTGCTCTGAGTGTTAAATTTAAATAAGTCAAGGCCAATTGTAGAAACGTTTCATATCTAATCTGGAGTCTATTTATCGTGTTATCGTTTGATATAGAAGAAAGGCAACTAAACTTTGAATACTGATTGATGTTACCAATGTAACTGAAATGGAGAGTTATGAATAATACTAGAATAAATAATTTCAAACATGAATTGTGTGCTTTTTCGTAACTGAAAAGAAACAAATGTAATTGAATTTTGCTTTTAAATCTAATTACTGAATCACCGGCGTTTGACATTCTGTAATACAATATATTAGTTTGACTCCTTTTATGGGTGTGAAACTTTGTAGTAGTTCGGAATCTAATTTAAAGTAGGTGGATTAGCTCTCCTGAGCAAAAACTCACTACAAATTAAAGAATTTTTTTGAATGTAGGCTAATTAAATTCAATCAATTGTATCAACTAAATTAATATCAAGTATCAACTAAATTAATACTCTGTACGCTTTGGAAATTCTAAGAAGTAATGCGACATGTTTCATCTCTGTATTTCTTTTTCATAGTTTTTGATGATGTGAAAAAGATGTACATTGAAACTCTTATTACAAAAGTCTAGAATTAATAATAGAACTAAAATAAAAATGAATATAAATTTTAATTCTATTTTAACACACACAACTCTGTATATTATTACAAAAACTTGTAAAATTGAAAACCCTCCATGGTATGACTTAACTTCAAATTTAACTTCAGTGAATGAATTTATTTCATCACAAAAAGTTTAAATTAAGTGAATATTTTGTCTGCATTTTGCAAATTAAATTTGCTTAAAATTCTAACATGATTAGATATAAAAACATCAATGCATTCAAAATTAATTAATTATAGTTAAGAACGTGCGACACATTACTCATATCAGAATTCTAGTCACCGGTTTAAATCATTTCTGAGTCAGTATACATTTTCTTTCTACAATATTTTGTCTAAGGCAAGACAAACTGCAGAATGATTTTCTGTGCTGGATCAAGAATTCGAAAGAAATTCATTAGTGCTTAACATGTGGTTTCTAAAGCCGTAACAAAAAATGTCGAGGTAACTGTATTCCGTTGAGTTGAAATTCTCTCCATCTTGCGATATTCTTTTGGAAAAAGGAAGATAAGAATAACAACAACTGTGATAAAGGGACTCTAAATCAATCATCCCTCTGAGTGATAGATACTTGAGATTTTGCTATCATAGGCCATTGGTTAATAAATAGAATACACTTAACTCAATTCGTTTTCGGTGAATGATCTGTTTGTTCTCTTTGCTGTTAATCTAGTAAGATTGTTCTTGTTATGGTTGTAAGAACAATTAGTTTTAGTCAAATCCACTTGACAATCAAGTTAGAACATTTTAGATTTTGAGCAATGCGAGAAAATGATTATTTTTCAATTTGATTTTACAGGATCAACAACTTCTGGAGTTGGTTTCAGTTAGGAAATTATTTTCACTATAAATAAAATATCATGTTTAAACTCAAGAATATCATTTTAGTGAAGGCAAAGCCGATAAGATGAGTCTGAGTTTTTCTTCCTTCCTCCATAAAAGAAATCCAACCATTCCCATTCCATAAAATATCCTACTTTAATCATTTACTATTTACATACTTATAGTTTCTTTAAGCAAAAGTAGTTTCTTTTTTAAGAATAGAATTTTTTTTCCAAGTGTGTATACATTACGCGCTTTAAAAATTGTGTGTCTTAACACATTTATAACTGATCCGCGAAAGAATTTAATAGTTTATTACCAGTGCATTCTCCAGATAATTCTACAAATCCGGAATTACACCTGCATTCTTTTTCACCTCGCTTTGAAAATTCACATGTTCCATGAAAGCCACAATCACAATCTAATAAAACAATTGAAAATAATGTTTCAGGAATTAAATAAATTATATAAATAAAATAAGATGAATTTTTAAATCACTTATATTAAGAAAATGATTATATAAGAAAAGCATTTAACATTCCTCTAAAATAAGCTTCATGATTTGGAGATTTATTCTTTTATGTGTTTGTTTTTTATTTCAATAGTACCAAGAGTGGGGGCTACAATTAATCTAACTCTCCCCTCTGTGTCAATATCACAAATGGAATATTTGTACTTCAGACGTTAGAATTTCGAGAAATGAATTTTATAATCGTGATGTTATTAAAACTCTCCTCTCTTTAGAAATTTTAAAATATCCATTTCCAAGGAGTTCATATTTGAACATTAATAAAAAAAACTATTCAATTCTGTGCGCCTTGAAGCATTAACTGCCATGTCCACAGTAAGAAAATGGAGCAATTGATGACCAAAAAGCAACATATGTCTTCGTGAAATAAACGATCATTGAATGAAATGTATTGGCCTTGATAAAACTCTAGTATTATTACAAACAGATTATTTTATTAAATATTCAGAATAAATAAAACATTTCTGCCATGGGAGGCTAATGCATCACTATTCCAAATGAAAAATCAATATTTCTCTGATTTTTCATTTATAATAACTAACACAATTGTAAATACATTAGATTGAACTCTATAAAAAAAACAAATTTTTACGTTAAGCAATATGCATGAATTATATTCGCTTAGGGGATTGGATAGTCTTCCACTGATAGCTCTTGTTAAGAATAATCAGGAAAAGAACTAGAGATTATTACAAAGGACAAACAAGTTTCATGCCATACGTGTAAGCCAATGAAAAGTGACAATAGCTATAATATGTAAATATAGTTAATTTTAAAATCAACATAGTTTTCTCTTAAGAATGCTTCGTTTTATAAGAAAGATAACTTATCGTTTTTAGAAGGGTCGAGAATTTGTCAATTTTTTTGAAGTAATATTTTTCAAATTATGTGTAATTATTTCAGAAGCAATTTAAAAATAAACTATTTTAGAAGTAACCATTTTTAGAAAAAAACAAAAACGACTACTTTTTTATAAATTTTATTAAACATTCACAATCTGATTTTATTTCTCAACAGAATTAATTATGCGCCTGTTAATTGTTTGAAAATAAGAGCACATTAATCTATCTATGTTTAACCTGGAATGAATTCAGTTAATATCGATCAAAAAAAGGAAAGGAAACTATACAATGTTAGTGCGGGATACAATTCAGTATATACAAACCTGAAAATAAAAGCAATTAATCCTTTCATATACTGTCTAGAATCTAGATTGCTTAGACAGGAAAATAATTGCAGATAAATCAATTTAATCAATGTTAATAAAGTCTGGAAATTTTTTATAAGTTGTCTTTTTAATTTAATAATTAAATTTAGTAAGTGTATAGATAAATACTATATATGTTTGAGGAAAAAATGGAACTTATTTAGATCTGATTCTGGAAATGATTAATTACCTGAAATTAATGTAAGTTTTCTCTGCATTTATCAGACCTCTCACTGCTCTGATACAAATTCATCCCACACAAACTGACCAATAATTATTTTTCAAATTATATTTGTGTGTCTGAGTCAAATGAAATAATCTTCATATCCTAGACATATCTCCAAATTGATATCTAATTTCTCTAAATCGAAATTTGGAAATCTTATTCATGATATCAAAAATCTCTATATATCATCAACATTCGCTTGTAAAACCCATAAAAATGAATTCACTAATCAAAATGTAGCAAAAATATAATATTCAATATCATTAAAATGTTTTGATATGTGTGATATAATCAAATTAAAGAAAACATTTTGTCAACTTACATTTGCAAGTTCCCTCGAATGGCTGATATCGTAAATGACAAAAGCAAACTTTGCTGCCATCATGCAAGTCAAATGAACAGCTTCCGTTATGTCCACAATCACAGACTAAACAAAAACATATATCCTTTTCATTAGTATTGTGAAAGTATATAGTTAATTTTAAATAAAAGTATTAATTACAACGATTAGTACAGTATTAATTAGTAAAATTAGTACCAATAATTTTATCTTTAATTTTAATAAATTCATGTAAAAATCAACAGCCACAGTAATCTATAAGGCAAGCTTAAAACTTATTTTAAGAACAGACAGTAATAGATAAATTTGTAAATAGCTGCACTAAGCAATTTTTCGAAATTTTACGAAAAATATACGTAATTTTTTTCATTCAAAAGTCACATGTGTGCAACTTAATTCGATTTTGTACATTAATAATTAACATATTCAGTTAGCAAAACTGCTATAAATGTAACATGTTTAAATATATTATATGTTTTTCCAATAATTTCAAGACACTCATTAATAAATAAACTGGAAAAAATGCTTTTTAGGATAATTAGTCACATTAACTTTTTTCAATAAAATTATTTACTCTCTTATCAATGCATTTTAAAAAATTTACATTAATTTTCCTTAAATTTATTTCTGGTCATTTAAATTATTAATGATATATGCTCGAATATTTTTATGAAATTTATTTATATATATATATTATACATTATCAACCCTCAACCAAAAAAGAAATAAAAATGAGCTATTTTTATCTTACACATTTTAATTCTTTCGTATAAGAAAACTGAAATTATTTTTTCTGCAAGCATTTATTAATGATGTTCAGCAAAGATTTTCGTAATTACAACTGTCTTTTTGTTTCTATATCTTGAAAACTTCTAGAAAAGAAAAATTTGCAAGGCATTTATCGAAATCAAATTAAATTATTCTTGAAATTTTTCATTATTGAAAAATTTTGCCTTAGCTCAGAGCTGCTCGCTGTGAATACCAACAAGATTAAAAATTTAAAAACAATTTCTATTACGAAATTACTTTTTTAACTGTCTAATTTTCCAAATGGGTAAAATCTTATGCTAACACAGAATTGTGTGTGTGTGTTAGCAATGTAATTTTTTGTTAATAAACTGTAAAATAATTAAATCAGCTATAGTGCTTCCTCTTTTTATTATTTGAACATCAAGTACTTTTAGAACAATATACATTTTATAAGATTTTTAAAATAATACATCTTTAACCATTATGGATTATTTCACCTTTAAGACATTAAAAATTTATTCTTACGAATGCATTCTCCAGATCTCTCTTCGTAATTTGGATCACATTCACATATTTTCGTACCCTTTCTGGAAAATTGGCACGATCCATGGGTACCACAATCACATTCTAATAAAAAATTTTAAGATTCGAAATCAAATAAATAATTGAATGCACAAAATAAGTCTAAAAATCATCATAATTTATAAATTACATGTTCTATATTCAAAACATAATTCAATGCTGTCTTCAAAAAAATACTTTTTTTGAACATGTAGATTTTATGACGCATTTTCATAACGTTTGAGCTTACTTCTATATTTCTAATATTCTTATTTCTGTAAAACTTTTAATGCTCCCATTTCTTTTAGATATTTTACACCCTTTTTACTTAGACTTTTTTTTCTCACTATTTTCTTTTAAAGTTTTCACAAAATATATAATACCACATTTCTTTTAGATTTTCATTCTAATGATAACTTGAATATCTATTTGAAAACTTATATCCACGAAGCTAACAAACCTTAAAACACTCAGAACAAAAAAAGATTGTTTGAAGAAGTGGCAGGCCTTTTAAAATATTTAGAAGAAACAACTCACATACTATTTATCATATTATCTGTCGATTTATTAACAGTACTATATTATATTATTGTCAATTAGCCAATAAAATAATAGACAATACCTTATATAGTCTACGATGAGTAAATTATGAATACATAACTCTTGATAAAAGTATTATTTCCCTCCCTTAGATGTGTTCAGATGTTTTTCTGAGGTATAAAAAAAATTCAGCTGTGATTTTGATGTGTCCAAATCGGAAGTGCTAGACAAATAATTTTAAATGAATAACTCTCCCTTTATTAATACTCATTTTTTGCAATGCTTAATAAAAGGCATAAACTTCCACGGATAATGTAGGAAGCCAATGTCAGGTAATAATTCTCTGCCTATCGATTGATGATATAAAATTAAAATAAGAGTCACACATAGTATATTTAAGAAACTCTCATTTAACATTTTTGATCAAATAAAATTCCTTCGGAACGAATTAACTCTCTTTTATCAAGTCTTACAGATAAAAATATTGTACTCATATATGAAAAAAGGAAAAATTTGTGTCGATGCCAAAGACACTACATGTTCTATTTAGATCTTCATAAAGAATCTAAGTGAAAATTTGACTTTTGTTGCATAAAAAGCTTGTGTGGAAGGCTTATGTAAAGAGATTTCATTGCATTCTTACCCTGTTAAGTAAAAATCGTAGATTAGTCTAGACTAAATTTCATGTGATTTTAATGAAACATGAGCTTTCATTTGGATTTTTTCCCTAACAGGTATCGCAATTTATAGTAAAAAAACCGAATTTGGCTAATTACCTTTTCAACTCCTTTCTTAATCTTCCAAATCAAATCTTATTCCAATAGAAAATATTTAAGGCAAGTTCAAATATTCAAGAATACTGCTGAAATAGTTTATCGTTATTACTGCTGAAATAGTTCATCATATTACATGAAGAATAAAATATTACATAGGCTAGAAAATATAATTACAATTTAAATTCACAACTCATCAAACTACAGATTTAATTGTTTCCAGAAGAAATGCCTTACAGCTTAGCATTATTAACCGCTTTTGTTATGACGGGGTTTTATTGAGTAGATTTTAATAATTTGTTTAGTTACTCTAATAACTCTTACATGATAACATTTTCCTACAAGTATCATTTAAAAAAAAGGACTAATTTGAAACATTAATTACAAGAATACAGAGACGTACAGTTTTCACTTAAATAGTGAAGGAAATTCTACATACATTTTGGTGCTTTTCAAATAAGAAATCTGTAGGCCTCAATATTTTTTTAATTTCTATAGCCTAATGATAGAGCAACACTCTTTTAAAGTGTTATGTGCGAGTTTCGATCAAAACCATAGTTGAAAAAACAAGAAATATAAAGTTACGCTTCTGTGTACATACTTTTGCCACACTTAATCATTTGACTAGAACAATCGTTGTTTCCAGAAAAAATTCTGGAGTCCCGTCCGATTTACTTCACGTCCAATACAAATTAAATTTGATATTATAGATTACTGAAAAAAATTGAAAGTAATTAACTGTGAAGGATCATTTATAATAATTATTTTGCCATCTCGTCAACAATTTATTGGAGTTGATCTGACAAATGTCAGATCTTTAAAGAGGATAAGCCAACAACAACAACTTTGTCATCTATTTCTGTATTGAAAGAAAAGTGAAAATTGATAGAAGTATGATGGTCTGTTAATAAATAATATTGCCATCGTATCGCCTTGTCCATCCAATCGTGACCATGCACGAAGTTTTGCTTGCTAAGGAGTATTGGCTACCAAATAGATAACAGTGGAAGCATGAGGAGACTACCAAAAACGTGATTATTTCAAGTTAAAAAAAATTTCTCGGGCTTTTTGGTCATTTCAAAGATATAGCCGCTCCAATCTGATCAAGATTTTGAGTATACCTTTTGCTGGCATGAGACATCAACACTAGTAGAGTATTTTTAATGTACAATGCATAGGGTTTTGAAAAGTGGAGCAGCGCACCACATATTGACAGCCTAGCTGGAACACGACAACCACAACATAGGGTTTTGAGGAAAAAATGTACGGTTAAAAACTTGATGGCATGAAATTCATATTGGATAGGTTTGGGAAGTTTTCACAAGATTTAAACCAAAAGACTTTCTAAGAAAGTCCTGACATATTGACTATATGTACATGTACCTGATGTACCTATATGTACATGTAATATTATTCAAATTTTCATTCCTCTTTCAAAGTGTTTCTTATTAGTTCAGTAATTCATAAATATTAACACGTAAGAAATAAAGCATTTAAAACATAATAAAGAATATGCTTGTGTCTTTTATTATTACAATGGCTTAGGTTCCTTATATATGTAAGTTGCGATTTATTCTGAGTTTTGAGAATAGGCTGACCTCTAAAGCACACTAAAATTCTACCAAAGGTGTGTGTCTTTGAATACTTACGACGCTAGACGGGAGAGTATTCTGGTGTCTCGGTTGAAAATTTCAGAAATCTAGCAAGCCTACGTATACACGTTTGTCGGCATAGGTACTTCGTTGTTTTTTGAGTTGCTTCCCATGCGATACTGGAATAGGGCTCATTATATTGCCTCCCGGAAGGATTATGTGAGAAATCCTTCCAGGAGGCAATATATGTGGTGGACATTAAAATGCCTTACAAAATTATTAATGCCTTAATTCATTAGGTTGTCCATTATGTCCTCTCATAGAATCACATCTCTCTTATTCATCAAATGATAGAATAGAGCTCTTCGAAGCACTAAGTCAAGGGGTGTGGATCACATCACTGTTTAACAACGGAAGTTAGACGTTATATTTCTGCGTGTATACATTTCGAGATGGTTGCTTGCGAATTTTCCACGCTTTATACTATACACATGAATAAGGCCAGTATTCTTGAAAATTCATCACTGACAAATGTTGCTTCTTAAGCTATCTCTTATATGTTGCTAAAAGAAGCATACGTGTCTGCCTCTCAGGAAACAAACTGAAAATTTTCATCCTGATTAAGATAATAATGCAGTTCACTACACTGCTTCATTATTTTACTTGTAATTATTTGCTTTTACTTATTTATACCTAAAAGTACATTATTAGACATTAAAATTGCTTCATTATGAAAAAACAACAGTTATATATTTTTATTGGATTTATATTTCATACTGGAACTGGCTGGTAATTTGGAAGCATAGATCCTCATAAATCACTCCCAAAATAACTGACAGCAATAACAGCAATAAGACACCTGAGTATTGAGTCAAACATATAGTTCTTGGCATGAACAAGTACAGTTGTCTACGCAGTTTCAACCTAACGCCAGAGTTCATCGACCGTTATGACTGGCGTATGGTGACCTCCCAGTCAGTCAGCAGTCACTGACTAGACGTGCTTTGTTAGCGAGAGATCAAGGTAAAGCGATAGCCAGAACAGGGGCCAGATATTTTCTATTTCAACGAAGGTCCTAAATACAGATAACATTTGATCCTGAATTTTCTTCCTGAAACGTTGAGATTCGCAGAACTTGAATAACGGCTAGAGCCCCACAGTTCTTAAAACAACAGAAATACAAAGCCCACAGTTCAATGTGTTGTTAATGCGATCAAGAGATGACCGAGAAGAGAATTCAATGATGTGGGGATCAATCAGTATGACAATGTGCGCCCACCACGATACCAATAAACACGGTTAGAACTATCAGAATGAACATATGTCTGAAACTACTGCACTCAGTTTCGTCGTCGATATTGACAATTCAGACTGCTGCAAATATGTCACCAAATAGATCATGCAAACACTTATTGCCTTACAGGAATCCTATTTTCTTCTGATGTGATAACACAATCCATTAAAAACGTGTAGATATGCCTGTCTTCTCGACTGTTAGGGATTGCGAAGTCACTGAGATCCAGCATGGTGTTTCTGATCTTTTGGATACGATATTCTGCTTATAATCGGCCAATGTGAGGAACAGGACTCCGACATAATTAATAGCAGTCATGTTACTCTATTATTTGATTCATATGAAAGTCCGAAATTTTTCCTTCTTACACGAGACATCATAATAACTTCTCACTAGGCAACAACATTCGAATACAATATTTGTGTGTTGATAAACCAACAATACAATTTCTTCACTCAATCAAAATGCAGGTGATACAGCCACCATTTATTTTACATGAATGCGGTGAAACTCAGTAATTTGCTTATCATTGAATGTCATGTAATTTTCACATGCGTAAAATAGTGTGCATGCTCTTAGAGCAGCAATTTCTGTGGCCTGCAATGCATATTATGATGTTGCATGGGTAATGTGTTTAGTCATTAGCTCACCTAAATGTAAACTGGAACAGCATACAATCAGAGGATATCTAGACACTCTTTAGAGATAAAATAATTCAGCCATAAATGTAGAATATGTAGCAATTGACAGTATACATTTTCCTTATTATTTAAATTTAGTTATTTTTCACTCATTCAAATATTACAGTGTATTTTATGTAGTAACTATGCAAGAAACTTTTAGTCACTAGCTCACGAATCAGTGAAATGGAAATTAAAGTGCTGTCACTGAGAAAAGTTATTCATCTACACCACAGAATCTACATCACATAACTATAACATAAAATGTGTAGCAGTTCTCTATGAATTTTCAGTATATTTAAGTGGAGTGATTTCCAAAAATCAAAAAAAAAATTGTTTAATAAAAAAACCTGGGAAAAATACTGTAATCCTATATATCTATTCGTGACCACAAAGACGTAACACAAAATATATATATATAGAAATTTTAAATATTTTCTTCTTACCTTTACAGAATTTGTTGAACATTTTATATCCGGATTTGCAAGAACATATTTTATCGCCGTTAAAAACATCAAATGAGCATAAGCCGAATTTTCCACAATCACAGGCTAATCAGAAAAATACAATACTATTAGCATAATGACTATATTTACTCTGTCTGGAAATAAAATATACTTCAATTATTTTCCTCTTATATCGGACTGATAAAAACACAATAATGTTAGAAGTAAATTTAATATTCATTCATATAAAATTAAATATTTACTCAACATTGAAGAAAAATAGATGTAACAAAAAATGAGCGTCACGTACTTTGAAATTTCAAGTTTATGTGTTTTTAACAAAAAGTTAGTTTTCTTCGAGTACTGTGCATACAAAATTTATTTAATTTTATATGTTTGTGTGGCGTATGATATTTTTCCTTTATTAAACCAGGAGTCTAACTGATAAAGAAAACAAGAGGATGTCAGAATGGTAATTAAAGTAACTGATATAAACTTCCTTCAAAATAAATTAGGTACTTCCATGCAGCAGTGCATTATGATAGTAATTAATAAGAATTCAATATGTTATGCTATAAAATATAGCTTGCTTTTATAACAGCTCACTTTTATATTATTAATAACAAATTAATATATAATATATGCGTACATATTAGTTTTCAAAATTTCGTATATTAGATTTTTTTATTTGTTTGTATGTTTTTAATTCTAAGCTTTTCACGCCCGGAATCAAAGCATTCTTGGTTTTTTAAAAATTCTTAGAATCATAATCTGATTTTTTATGAAATAATTTTCGAAAGTTTTTCCCTTTGTTCAATGCGTTTCCCATTTCAGTGTTCAAAATTTCTTCTAAGATTTTGTGTAGGGTTCAATCTATAGATTATTTAAAATCCATAGATAAGAATTCAATTTTAAGTTTTTAATCTAGCGTAGAATTCTAAGGAAAGTTTTTTCATTCAATGTAGTAAGATCCATAAATGAAAGCTATTTCATTTATAAATCGCGCCAAAAATTTCATAATTTTTTTAATTTGCACAGAATATTTAAACAGTCACAAATTACAATAAACATAATTTGTTCATTAAAAATTTTATTTTTTATCTAATATGGAAAAATGTACATTGCGTGTAATTCAGGGGTATGTCAATTTATGTTAAGTGAATTTAGTTAAGTGAAATAAGAAGCTACATTTTCTACATATAATTTCGATATAAGAAATGTATGCTGGTCGCTATTGGAGTTTCATTTTTATTCGATTGCACGTAAGTATTTAGGAAATACTATTATAAATATTTTGTATCTTAAAAAATCATGTATCTTTAAAACTTTATTGACAGTTTCCTCAGAAAGAATGAAAACGTTTATTCTTACGTTCGCATAAGTCAAATTTCTGCTCGTATCCTGCATCGCACTTGCACTTCTTATCACCACTTTCGAGGAATTTACATGATCCATGTACACCGCAATCGCATTCTAATAAAGATTATAAAAATAAAATTTATAAAATCAATGAACTAATTAAATGCCTCATCTAGTACACTGCTGGACAATTGCTAAGGACGGATAACACTATCATCCATAGCAACTACAAAATGAAAGGAAGCGAAATGTGGAAAATTAGAATAAGTGCGGGATATAGTAAGAAAAAGTATGCGTATGCAAATTTTTTTTCCACGTCTGTTCATCACGTGATAGCGTTCATAAGAGCTTTAAAGGTTTTGATTCGAGTGGACAGTTGTTGTTTTAAGTCAAAGTCTTACAGGAAAGATTTAATAGACGAACTTGAAATTTTTGGCATGTCTTCCCGATATCACATCGCTCACAGCGTTGTTTCACGGCTGTGGAAGTCATTTAAAACTACTGGAATGTGTAATAGGCGGCACAGGGGAGGTCGTGTTAGAAGTACGACGCCTGCAAAAGACAGATATATCGTCCTATCAGCAAAAAGGAACACGCGCACCACAGCTCAGCAGGTGGCAAATCAGTTTTTTGCTGCCTCACAGTAAAGCAGGTCTCCCGAAAAACTGTTGCCAGACGTTTGAGGGGAGGAGGACTATACGCCAGCAGACCTGTTGTGTGTGTCCCATTGACCAGACAGCACCGTACTGCCCGTTTGCAATGATGTCGTATCGCAATTGGACTGAACAGGACTGGGCATGCGTACTATTCTCAGATGAGAGTAAGTTCAGTGTGTCATTGGATTGTGGACGCCAACTGATCTGGCGCGAGAGTGGTACTGCTTACCGTCCAGAAAATATCAAGGAAAGGGACCGATATCCGACATGAAGTGTCATGGTGTAGGCCTGCATCATGATCAATGGCCGCATGCCCCTACATGTGGTTGCAAATGGGACCATGACTACATTAATGAAGTTCTACTTCCTCGTGTTCGTCTTTTCCGTCGTGCTGTCGGTGATAAATTTGTTTTTATGGACGAAAACGCAGCATGTCATCGAACACTCGCTGTTCAGGATTGTCTAGACAGCAAGGGTATTCAACGCCTCGTATGGTCATCACGTTCTCCAGATCTAAACCCCATTTAAAATGTGTGGGATGCTTTGGGGAGACAAGTTATTGGTCGAAACTATCCTCCGACAAACAAGAGCACCCTCATCCGTGCACTCCCAAAGGAATGGGATAAATTGCCTCAACAGCTGCTGGATAATGTTGTGCAAAGTATGATACGACTTGTGGAATGTTGCATCACACTCCACAGTGGACATATCCCGTACTGATACCTTTCTTCGAGGTGCCTAGTGACTTTTAGATGCATTGTTCCATTTTTCCGTATGCAGCATCAAATGAACATTTTTTTCTTTCAGATGTTTGACAGCTTTTGTACTTTCCACAACAATAAATATTCTTTATTCTAATGTCTGAACAGTGTGGCAACTATATGTTATGCTACATTGCAATTTGTGATCCATCCTAAGCAATTGTCCAGCAGTGTATTAGAAGTTAACCTAATCGAATTTAATTAAAACACATTGAATTAATTTTCATAAGAAATATTTTTGTAATTTGTTCTGCTACATCGCTCTAAAGCTACCCATTGAGTGGTTTTGAATCTATGGAATGAAATCTTAATTCTAAGACCAACCCAGACATTCACTCTATCTCAGTGGGTAACTCCTTCACTAATACAATAAAGAATTACATAAAAAGATAAATATATAAAAACAGAGAAATAGTAAAGTGATTCACGCGCGCGCGTTATATCATTGTTTGATCATTGATTTTACTCTGGCAAGAAAATTATGAATATTCATTGAAGTTTTTGTTTTCAAACATGTATACAAAAAATTGTCCAAGAGAATTTTCATAAAAATACTGAAGATTCCCCTATATTAATTACATTTCATAATAAATCTCTTCATCATGCGATGTTAATCAATAAACGAAATTAGCATCATGAAAGTAAACCAAGTGGATGGACAATCCCGTTTCTTTTTGTACTGCACTAAGAAATCACAAATAGGAAGTTTAGGACACCCATGTTATTAATATGAATTAAATAATATATTTGAAGTACTTAAGTACTCTTCTCAGCTATTCTTTTAAAATTCTTTATATAATGTCTTGAGAACAACTATATATTAAATGTTCTAAACTTTTCCTCAAGCTTGAAAATATTTATTTATTTTAAGTAGTATTTTCACAATAGTGAATGACCCTTTATAAAAATTCAGGGCTAGGTTTTTGAAATAACAATTCCAAAAATACAGGGAATGCAATTTTTTAATGAAATGTGATATTTATAATTTGTGGAGTACTATGTCAGAAATATCAAGTTTCATTGATGAGTCATTCTGTAGTCATGTATGCAACTGTCTTGGGGCTGCCTGCTTCAGTTCGGATCTGCATTCCAATCAGATATTAAGGTAGAAGAGGTATATAAAAATACATAAAAACAGGGATTCATCAGGATAACATTTAAAAGCTAAGGGATTTATAAAGTAAAATGAAAAAATTATGCATATTCACAAATTTTACAAACATTCAATTATTAATGACCAAACTAAATCCAATTAAAAAATGTAACTAAATTTTATATAATATTATCATTTAAATTATATTGAAAATAAAGGTATAATTTAAGATAATATATATTTAAGCGAAAAAATTTTAATCGAATTATTATTCTTAAATGTCGTTTGAATGAGTTCTCAGATTTATGTTATCGACCAGTGATGCCGATCTTACACTTGCAGCATCTATTATGAATGAATAAAAGTATAACTTTAATTTGAAAACTAGAGAAATTCTCAATAAAATCATGAAATAATTTTCATCTGGTGAATACTGAGGAATTTAGAGAATTGTATACTCAATAAGTTATAAGTAAATGAATATAGATACTCAAATTGATTTAGATACTTAAGTATTGAGAGTTTACACACGAAGTTACACTTATGATAAAACAAATCCTTGCTCAACTATTCAATATGAGTGTGGTATAGGAATCCCATCGTAGCTTAGATGGGACTGCTTGTTTCATCTCAACAAATGTCTCTCGGATTAGGACATATACGTAACAATCCCAAATACTGACTAAAAATATGGCTTAAAAAAAGAATGTCTAAATGATGCAAGTATGAAGAAGTATTTTCAATGATTTCATTGACAGTGAATTCACACTCACGAGACGCAGATAAATTGCAGGACATTTTAAAACACTGTATGTATCTTAATTTTGAAATTAATATAATGTAAGCCAATATTAATCTCTAAATTTATGCAACTTGATTATGTTCAGCTTGAGGATTTGTTTTTTAAGAAGTGAAAACAATGATTAAGAATAAAATTCAATTAGAGCGGTAGGCAGATGTGAGCAATGTGCACTCTGGTGTTATCCTGTCAATAAAGGGCATTGGGCACCTCTAAAGATAGTTGAGTGTCACAGGCCACAACACATCATCCACGTAATTTAGGGCAATCATAGTGCCATGAATACGAACTATAGGTAACCTGGAATCGTACGCAAAGGCTCCACAAGCCATAATGCCATGTTGTAGCGTGGTGAGGTGCTCCACGATTGCTGGAAGATTGGACCTGTCTCCACGTCGACGCCACTCTCGTAAGTGGTCACTATCATTGAAGAATTATAAATGCGACTCATCCGAAAAGACGATTCTGTGTCACTCCGTCATCCACATCGCTCTAATCTGGTACAATTACAGACTTTAGCATCTATGATGTGGGCTCAGTGACAGTCTTTTTAACGGGCACCACGAGTGCCCGTTAAAACTACTAGCAACCAATCGACGGTAAATGGTTCTGCTAGATATAAAAGATACAAGATGGTGTAGAAGAGCCCTGAACAGTACCAATTGGTTAGCAAGAGCTGCTCTCCCATCACAACTCCAATTTATTAATTTTTGATAGATATATACAGAGATAGTCAAGTCAGGGACTCCCAGCACAGAATAGGAGTCACTTCACACTTCAATTACACAAGTAATTTTGCAAGTTTATTTGCATTTTTAGTTTTAAGTATTTACATAATGAAGGTAAATAGATGATTTGGAAATATAAGCATTCATAGGGAGAGTAAATATTTTAAGCGAAAAGAAAATAATATGTAAAATAGAAATTTATAAAATGATAAAGAAAATATTTACCCTTTATTATTAAGAGTCTAGTTTTTTTTATCTGTTAAATGTTCTTATGATTAGTCATCGTCATCTGTTGACTAATGTAATATTGAAGGAGGAGAAATAATGTTTCGACAGAGGCCTTGTGCTTTGCTGTGGATGTAGGCTGTCTTATCAGATGTTTTTTTCTTCTGCGTGGTTCTTTTAACCAGAACCAAATGAATGAAATATCTTCAATATTATATGGATTTTTCGCAGGAAACTGATATGTATGAAGGCAGTAGAATAAGTAGTGAGTAGGTGTTCCAGGTAAGTTACATATGCAAGAATCGGTTAATGCTTTGTCAATTGTAATGTCGGGGAAACTGTCCGTGCTCAGTGATAAAGAAATTGATGTAACAATTAGAAAATAATTGTATGGATAATACTGAAGATATATTAATGAGATTAGCTGCCTGTCTTGCGCTGCATTGGACCATTGTAATTGCCAGCTATATGAAATTTCTGATTTGTTTTTTAAAGTACGATTTAAAATATGGTATGTTAATTGTCTTGGATGATGATGAAGTAATTGCCGTTTTAGCAATTTTATCAGCTAATTCATTACTTGTTATACCACTGTGGCTCCTTAGGCAATTGGGAGTGAAAATTTCTGGGTATTTTTGAATTAATCCTTGGATATTATTAATAAGTTGTCCTGTATAGTTTGTATTAGCTATAGCTAGGAGTGGCGCTTGCGAAATCTGACCAGATGTTAGCTGTTATGTGTGGATGAAGTTTTTGATGATATTTGATGTGTGACTTCGAGGATCGTGATTTACTCAGCTTGGAATAGAGAATTATTTGAACTTCTGTTGCTTTCCTATTACGTTGCAAGAGAATAAAAACTGCTCCAGTGCCATTTTCATAACCTGATCCATCTGTGTAATTATTTAAATCTGTATTTTCTTGATTGTTATTATTTAAAAGAGTCGGTATATTTTAAATAGGAAACTTGCAATGTTTAATCTTAGGATGAATTCGGTCTTCTGAATTTGAGTTTTCTATTTAAGGAGAATAGAGAGTTTCATTATTCAAGGTAATGTCTTAGCAATAACAATGAGGTTTTCTTTGCTGTTGCTTCGAGGATTATTGGCAATGGAGTTATTCAAGCTAAAACAAAGATGTCATTATTGGATGGGGTTTTGTAGCATCTTATGATTAGTAGTAAAAGTGATCGCTGTAGATTGTTAAGGGATTTAATTTTTCTTTGTATAACTGGGTAGGCCCAAAAGAAAAATCTATATGTAATCATTTTCTTGATGATTATCAGTTATATTATCTTTAAGATTTGACTTTTGAATCCTCCACTGTGCCCAGCCGTTCTTCTTAGATGCTTTGAAATAAAATTTTATTTTTAAGCATCTGATATGCGAAAGGAATGATAGATTTTGATCTATTTGTATGTGAGGTATAGAAGTACTTTTTATATCTTAAGCTTTCAATGTTGATATGAATTCTTTGATTAGATTTGAGTTTCTTTTTCTTAGGATAAGTACAGCTGACTTAGTAGGTGCTAAAATAACCTTTATGGAATTGCATAGTTCATAGAAAACCTGTAGTGATTCATGACTGTTGCATTTTAATTCTTGTTTTGTTTTACCACCTATTACTATCTGGGTGACATCTGCAAAAGCTATTACTATTGTGTTGCATTCACATTGATGTTTCAATATTTCATCCTAGAATAAGTTCCATAAATTATGACTGCCAACTGATCCCCGAGTACAAAGTCTTGGCTGAGTGGATTCTATACATCTTCCACTATAAAATGAGATAAAATTTCTCGATTTTCTAAAAAGATATATATTTTGCTTAGAATACTTGATGGAGATCATGTTTGACACAATACTCTTCTAACTTCCAGCCACCAAACTGAATCGAAAACTTGTTGTATATCTAGGTTTATAATAGTAATACAGACGTTATTTTCTTGGTTTTAGACAGTTTGTGGTTGCAGATTGTTAAGAGCTTGTTCCGTTGAGGTCCCAGTCCGAAAGCCATATTGATGTGAATGAAGATAGTCATATATGTGTAGGTAATGTTTTAGGTGGTCAAAAATCAGTTTTTTTAGTTTTACTGATGGATGGCAATAGAACTATGGGTCTATATAATTTCGGCTGTTGTTAGTTTTTTTGTTTTTTCAAAAAGAAAACTACATGGCCTATATTCATTTTGGTCGAAACATATTGCAGCTAAAGTCACGTATTAAAATAGTTGAGCATTGTGCATGGTATAGATTGGAATGATAGCTTGATGACGTTATTTCCTATGATCTCTAGACCCGAAGCTTTATTGGTGTTTAATTGCTTGTAAACATTCTGAAGTTATGACATCATAAAAGGTGGATCTAGAGGTATTGAGTGAATATATGTTGTGTCTCACAAATTTGCGTTCTCTGGATTTTCCGTTGATGGACTGTCCGCTGGAAATACTGTTTTTTGCAGATTCTGAATAATTGCCGTTGTATCTTGTTAATGAGGGTGTAAAGAATTCAATGTCTATAGTTTAGCCGGAGTGAATATAAGAGCATCCAGGGTGTCATAGACATACTGCAGAATTTCAGTGGACGTGCTTTGTGGGACCACCACTGCCTCCCGTCTGACGTGTCAGTCTACGCATGATGACGTCACTCTGAATTCACCACAAACATTAAACATTTCCCAGTTACAACCACCTTCAATACAACCGATCACTGTGGATGCATCCAAGTATCTATCAACTGTGATTTGAAGTAATGACCAATTTACTCATCTCAGTCCAATCACGATGCCCTTCGTTAACTCGTCTGTCTGCTGGAACTGGCATTCTCTGCAATAACAGGTGTTCTCTGCGACAAGAACAAACTTTCAAGAAATTTACAATTCTGGATCCATATATATATATATATATATATATATATATATATATATATATATATATATATATATATATATATATATATATATATATATATATATATATATGATCCAGAATTGTAAATTTGTAAATAAATGTCGCTAGTTGACAGCGAGCATCACGTATGCTTCCAGACAACAAATAGAGTAAGTGTTACAGGAAGAAAGAGAGACTTACTTATGTATTGCGGACGCGAGTAGGTGCTCCGCCGATAATTGTTTGATATGATATAGTTACTAGTGCGAGTAGGCACTATAGCAAAATAACTTTGTCCTTTTTAAATGTTATTGTTTGTCCAATATTTGTAGAATTAAGTGTGACCGTTTCTTAAAACTGTGTTTTGTTTACTAACCATTGACAGACACAGACTCTTTCTCTGTATTTATAGTATATATATATATATATATATATATATATATATATATATATATATATATATATATATATATATATATATATATATATATATATATATATATATATATATATTCAAAATTTATTTCACTTACTTTTCGAAAATGCATGATTAAATTTACGCACAAAAGAGAAGGGATATTTATTTTCACACTCACATTACTTAAACTTACTTTCACACATTTCCTCAAATACCTCATATCCCGGGTCACAAGCACATATCTTAACTCCAGACTGAGGATCTATTACACATTTTCCATGGTCACCACAATTGCATTCTAAAAATATAATTTAATGATCAATGCTCATAGTTTAATGCTTATTATTAAAAATCAATAGTTAACTGTCAAATTAATAACAAAGATCTTTATTGAAATACACATAAATATCCATAAAAGCATAAAAATTTTGAAAAATTTTCAAAATAATAGAATTTTTAAAGTTTATCCAAAATTTCCATTGGTAGCATTAAAATTTGTGTAATTCCCAGTGTAAGCAATATAAAAGGGCATTTGCAATGACAGAAATCTGCAATCTAAATTATATTTTAATGAAAACTATTAAAGGTGTCTTATGATACTATGAAACTGTAATATCATTACATATGTATAAAATGATTGCTTTTTTTAAGAAAAATTTTAATCAGTATGTTGGTACAGAACTCTCTAACATAACATTCTTTTGTACCATGCAAATTTGCATACATTGTATTATAAAGTAATATTTCTAGACTAAAAAATATGAAGCTCACTTCTGAAGTGCATAACACATGTGCAATAAACTTGAATTACTACTCTTGAGCCACCAAAACATAGATATGCTTGAGTTACAACATGAGTATTCTTTGCAGTTGCTTATCCTAGTTCTTATTGATAAAACAATGTATCACAATGAATAAATTCCCTAGGCATATATATTAGATTGATGAATATGTTCGTAGCGTTTTTACCAGACTTTTATTTAAACAAAAAGCAATAATTAAATCAATAAGTTAATCAATTATATATTCGCCGTTGCTGTTACAACTGCTTTGACACCAGACCAGGCGTTGTTTGGCAGAACGGAAACAACAAATTGGCCGAGAGGTGGGAAGAGGTTGTAAGCAGCAATTATAAATATATAATTGATTAACTTACTGATATATAATTATTGTTTTTTGTTTCAATAAATGTCTTTGGTAAAAACGCTACGAACTTATTCCCCAACCTAATATTATCATGCTTTAGTATTTTGAAATAAATTTGGACACATTATTTTTATTTAGAAGTTAAAAAGATTTCTTGAATACAATTGAAGTCTGTATATATTATTTGATTAAGGAAATGCTCATGCTAGAATATTTTAACCTGATTGTGGTAATGAATGTTGCACGTGCAACCCATTTGAACCATGGTACTTGTCCTTGCACTTACATTTTAGTACATTTAAACCTACCATTGAAATTATAATAGTTATATTATTATAAAATTTTCAGCATTTCTATCTAAATTTTTCGTCTTTAGTTTGGCATTGAATTCATCTAGAAATCTTGAATTCTATACAAATTTCCGTACACTCTATTTGCTTAAAAATACTTTTTAGTTTAAGAAATTTAAAACTCATTGTTAAATTATTTGATACATGTATTTTTTTCTAAAACGGGGGAACAATTTTGAGCAGGCTTAGAGATAATTTATCAGGTAGTACAGTCGACATTTCAAACTGAATTATGCAAAGTGTCAATTTGAATTGTTGAATTGTTTCACTCATTTTAGTTTAAATTTATTAATATTCTGTAAACTATGATCAAAACACATATGTGTTAGATTCAGATCAATTCAAATAATAAATGTAAGTTATTGGCTCATTCAGCTTAGAATTTAAATCAACGGTTATTTAAACAGGATTCTTTTAAAGTAGTGTTTCAACAGAAAAATATTAGAAACATACCCTTTTATAATTTAAAAGCAATAAATTCATAAGAATATTTTATTTATATGCAATAATAATATTATTAAAACTGGAATTTTTCATGAATTGCAAATTAACCAATTTCTGAAAAACTATTACATTTATAGGAAAGGTTTTCCATTCTAAAACTTTTCATTTTCTGAGAAACCTTTTGTCAATATCAATTATCAGAGTTAACATCAGCCGATGAAAAAGAAAAGAAGTAGTTATACGGTATTTTTCGCCACCGGTCTGTCTAATCTGTATTACAAATGTAATCAATTATTACATTTAATAGTTATTAAAACTCACTCTATCGATTTTTGTGAAAAATCCTAAAATAAAAATTTTCATTTTTGACTATTGCCACTAGTCCATTATAAAATTATCGTAATATATCGAACAAATAATTTATAAAACTTCTCAAAAAATACTCTCTCCCGTTGTTTAATTTCAAACTGTATTTAAAATCAAAGTTAGTGAAATTTTTATTAGACAAGTGATATTCTTGATTACTTCATTTATTAAAAAAAATTATCTTTGCTATAAGAGTGCACTTTAAATTGTGACACCAAGAAAGAAATCTTTTTTAAATGAGAGTTTCTGATGACTCATAAACATGTTGTTCATGTTATACACAAATGATCAAAATTGGATAGCAAATTACCCAAATCAAAATTAATAATATGAATCTAAATCCATGTTTAATAAATGGATTTTGTTCAGATAATCGCCATGAACAATAATTCCCACAATTACGCATCGTAACAAACCATATTATATAAGGAATATTTTATCATGTCGCAAATACTTATCGTATATGTTTGAAATTACTAACTGTAATTGAAATTTAGCAATTATCAGTCAAAGTTGTTTTAAATGTCTTTGATAGGTGATAAATCAAGAGATATAGTAGGCCGATCAGATATTGAATTTTATATTCATAATTTTCAATGTAAGAGCAACATGCGGGGATTTGTGTTGTCTTGAAAGAAAGTAGTTTCTGTGATTCTCTGAAATACTGGTGTTCCTCAACCACATCATTCTATCATAGAATTGTAAGTACATGGTAAAATGTTAAAAAGGTCACATATCCAGCACACGGTGTTCCTCCCTACACTATTGTTCTCTGAGACTGGTTTTGTTGACATCATTTTTGAGAAGTTATCCAACTTTTATCAATCATCACATCTTACAATACAGAAGCATGGCTCATCACTGTGGAAAATATTCCTTCACTGTAGCCACAATTACCACCTTGATGTATACCATGCTGACATTTTATGGTAGTAGGCTCTGATTAGTGAATATCATCTAATATCTGACAGCCTAATATCATGCCACCACATAATGGTAGTTTGAGTAGACATTGGCGAATCTTTTCTGCTTGATAGGGAACTTTCATCTGTAATACGGTTAGGACACAACGCATCATTCATTTTATCCTACAGGAAAGAGGTTTATACCTGCCATTTTCTGTCCCATCGGAGCTAACTGTCATTTTAACAATCACCAGTATACATACCGTTAAAGAGCCCAGTCAACTAGACCTAAATATATAGCAATTCGGTCTAATCATCGGTGTGTCACCAAAGAGTTCATGTATTTTATTTAAAATATTTTAACTTCTTCATTTATGATAGTTCTTGATAGCTGGCATGTTGACGAACACGGTGCCTTCAAATCGCAATACTTGATCCGATATCTAAAATTACTTTTATATCGAATAAATATCATAATCGATGAACTTTAATTCCATTTAAACTTTTAATAAATAATCAATAGAGGTAGAAATTTCCTAGTTTAATCATTTCCGACACTTTATGTGTTATGATGAAAATGCTTAGCATTCATTTCAACCAAGTGAACTTGTCTAACCCTCAAGGTCCTTATTTTATCTATTTGTATATAGTCTTTTGTTTTTTATATAATACGTATAACTTAATAGGCCTTACAGGCATCTAGAAGTCAAAGTTAAAAATAATAAATTTTTTAGCGGCTTCCCCACCTAAACTGGTAAAGCTCATCTTGAGCAAGGTATGGGGAGATCTGCTGACGTAAACATAAAAGCTCCGTGAATTTTTCGTGTCATTTTTTTCTTGGTATTTACAACTTCAAAGTTGAATTCACATTTCTTAACTTTATCATATTTTACTCTGAAACATTATAAATAATATATACAGCACAAAGCAAGTAAAAAAATCTCTCTCATTTTTGAGCAAAATAATCCAAATTTAGTTATTCTTAGAAATCTCTAGGTACTCATTAGTAATTTTTCCCTTGAATTTTATCATTACTTTATTCAGATTAAAAACTATCTCAGAACCACTGAAGCTTAATTGGTAATAACAACTCCTTTATAAGTTGTAAATAGAGGATTGGATTATCGCGGACAAAGTAAAAGACAATTGTATTAGTTGAACTTATGCATAATAATTCTAGAAACTAAACTATTATTTCACTGAAGTTCTGCAGGAGTAGGAAATATGAATATTGCAGTTTCTGTCCCTGAGAGAAAAGTAAAATAGATTATTATTAACAAATAATACGCGCTCGCGAAGTCTTTTTCTGTATTAATATGCACATTGAAGTAGCTCCTTCTAGACATTTGTTTGAACTGATCTCCTTAAAAAAATATGCGTTTCAAGTTTATTTATAGCTATTGTAACAATAAGAAATAAATGTTTCTACTCTATCTTGCGTTCTTGTCTCAAAAGGTCTATGCTTGTGAGCTTCTTCCCGTAAAAATGACACTTGATAAATGACGCATGTATGACTTATTATCTATGAAATGTTTCTGCAGAATACAAAACACAAAGGGAGCCTGAAAAATAAGCTTATCAAGTTTATTTAGATTATGTGTTCTTAAATTATAGGTAATAGGATTAGCTATTAGGATTCATTTCTAAGATTATATACACGTGGAGTAAATAAATAATGAAAAAATATACTCCCAATATGAGAGCAGTTAAAATTCTCCTTCTGTACAATGAGTTTACTCTAGACATGATAGACTATTTAATAAAAATCATGTAGGTAAAATTTATATGGATGAAAAATTATCGATTTTGTAAAAAAGCTGTTATAATCACAAAAACTTTCGTATTTTAAAATCCCTATTTATGAGAATTACGATAAATAAAAATTTCATTTTATTTAACTTGTTAGATAAATAAAACGATAAAATAGTGATGAAGCAATAATTCTAGGTGGTTATAAGCCTAAGTTTTGTAGGTAAAATTTTACCGTACGGTCACCCTTGTCGAAATTTTCACAAAGTCGCCAAGAGTGACCGTATGATGAATTTCCGATCGGGAGAATCGGCGGTAGGAACATAGCTGAAATAGTGACAAATATTTCATACATTGTTGTTATCTAACAATATGCTCAGTTAATTTTACAAAATTAACAAAAAATGCAGATTTATAGATTTCAAACATCAATGGTAAAATAATAAAGTTGATATGTTAAATTATCTATAAAACGTTTTTGATTAAATTTTATATTAATGAATTTAAATCGGTAAATATTCGTGAGAAATTAATGACAAATAGGCTTGCCAAAATACTAGTTTCCCAGGTTTCCATTTAAAATGTTCGCCAAATTTGACGCCAAAAAAATGCGCCAAGGGTGTGACCGTACAGTAAATCTGATCCAGTTTTGTACCTTGTTCCATAATCTTAAAATAAAAATAGTTGAAAAATTACAACAAAATAAATTTTCATAGTTTAAGGAAGTGGCGTTGGTGGTCTGGTTGGTCAGGATGTCATTCTAATTACAGAGAAGTTATGGGTTCGAATGTCGACTTAACCGAAGATCCGTCGTGTTTACTAATGGCTCACGTTGAATAGGTGGTGGTTACAATGTCCTCCAAGTGAAATGATACTTGTAGAGATGACACGTCATGTATTCAGAGGTCTGTTTAGGTTCTGCTTTTAAATTCTTATGAAGGCTCCCACATGCCTGCTTTCATGTAATTGGTGCAGCCAAACTCAGGCCTTTCTACAGGGAAGGATGATGGTGCAGCAAAAGCAAATGTTTGATTTGGCTTATTGTGAGGGTGACTAAAGTTGACCTATTTGAATTTATGTTATCACACCGAATAGTGCTCCATTCCTTTTGTTTTCCATTTCAAGCAAATTGCATGATTTATTGAATTAGTATTTTATTTATAACATTAAAAACAATAATTTTGGAATAAAGCTGGAATAAGAATTCATATTTCAAAAATTATCTTAGAGATATTTAGATGCAGCAAAATAAAACATTTACTTAACCCATTAAGTTTCCAATACTCGAAACTAAAATGTATAGAAATGTTAGATTCTGTCTGCTGTTAGATACCTCAAATTGTAAAGTATGCAAATTTTAGTATTTAATATGATGTCTTAAGGCAGAAATGCAGATTAAAATTGAAATTTTTCATCAAATTAAAAACAGTAATATCTTAGTCAAAGTAAGTTTTGGTGAAACCCTGCATTTTTGTGTTTTCAAATAAACGTTTTATTTCCTGGAAAAGGTTACGTTAGATTTTGATTTAAAACTATTATTGTTATTCGTCTATCGTTTTTACTTTTATTATAATCAATAATTTAAGAAAAGTCTTTGAAAAACTAATAATTTTTAATCATTAATTTTTAAATAAATTCAAAATATAAATAATAAAATTTTTTTACGTTTCATGGTTAATGTATAAAAAGTATAGTAACTAGCTTTTCAAAATGTAAGATTAAAGATGAACATAAGAAAATTCAATTTTACATATAATAAAAAAATAAATGCAAGCAATTATTTTTAAAAAATTTCATAATTTTATTTTACGATTAATCATTGTTTGCAATTTTTAACATTAACAATTCTTATAAGAATTTTTTTTTATTTTTTTGCATCGTTAGATAACATTTTGAACTTAAATATGAAAACTGGATACGTTTTTACAATTATTGCTTACATTTTAAATTTATTTTAAAAATAGCCATTAAAAGAAATATTAGATTTTCAAAAATTTCTTCCTCAAATACTGGTTAAGACAAAAATAAAAGTGATTGTGGAGCAAGTATAATTGAAGGTTAACTTATTAATAGAAAATCATTTGATTTTTAAAATAAATGAAAATAAGTAAAAGAGTATGTAAATTAAATTTTGAAGATTAAAATAATAGTTAGAGTAAACAAAAAATAAAAATAAATAAACGCAGAAAAAACAAATGCAAAATAACACAAAATAGTAATTAAGAAATAAATATAATAAAGGAAACAGAATTATATTTTCCTTATTTTAATAACAAGGCAAATCTTTCTTATTCTTCGTAGAAACTAAAAGCTGAAAGAATTAGCAAACCTTGTCCTGAAGGTAGAAACCCGGTATCAAATTGCTGGCCTGAAGTGACAAGAGCTTCATTCATTAAAATAGAAATAATGTTATATATAATGTAATGAAGGTAAAACATAACTATGAAAACTAAGGAAAAATATTTTCAGATGAAATAGTGCACATCGATATAAAATTAAAAGTTATTTTCAACGGTTACAAATGATTCAGAAAAATAAAATAACAAAGCAAATTTTATGTATTCGATTACAGTTTAGATAGATAAAAAAGATAAAACTAGACAAAGAGATAGTGATCGAAAATGTTTTTTCGTTGAAATATTGATAACATAACGTTATTAAAGTGATATGCTTCACTTGTAACGAGAAAGTTAATCCTACTATTAATTTTGACTGACATGGATATAAAAGAGCTATTGTTTTATATTTTTTCAAACACACCAAAATTGAAAAGATTAGATTGTAAGAGTTTATGAGATTTTAAATAAATGTATAGAATGATATGATCATTTATTTTCTGATTTAAAAACCATTAAAACAAATATTTTATATAAAAAGTTAGAAATTTTTATTTATTTTTAATGTTTCTTACTTTGAAGAGGTACAATTTCCGTCTAAAATTGTTCTCCTATAAAAAATTTTAAAATTTACTTCTTCAAGCTTTTCAACTCTTATTTATATAAAAATATTTCATAAAATTTACGATTCAAATTATAATGACTTTTTAATCGCTCAACAGTCACTTTTGGTAAAGAAAGACTGATTTTACAGTGATTTACGCTTTAAAATAGATTTCTAGTCACTACTAACCTCCATAACTAAGGTGAAGTTGAAAACGCTTATTGTTCAACAGAAAAACAGATTATTAGAAAAAGTCATGACAAAAATTAAGTAAAACTCTAGTGATGCAGTTATATCATTTTTTTGACTTATCAAATTGAATTACGGAATTTCATGCATCGCCAAAAATATCAGCATCTTTTCCATAAAATTTTCTACATTCGTAATAATTTTAATGTATGAACCTGTAAGCACAATAATTAAAAATATTCTAAATGTGATAATGTTACTTAAAACAAGTTACAAAAGATATAAACCATAGCAAAAGCATAAAATAAATAATATATAAAGTAGTAAAAATAAAAAAAGAAATTAAACATAAATACAGAAAATAAGTAAGAATTTTTATTCCAAGTTTAAGATCAAAAAATTTAAATCGTTTGAATAGGAATTCAAAACTTATTAGTAAAACTTAATATTAATATATGATTCACTTGTAACAGATAAACTATTCCCTTTGATTGGCATAGCATTTGACTAAAAATTTTCGAGCTGCATTTCTAAACGAAACAAAGATTTTCAGTTTCTTTAACTTACTTTCAAATTAAAAAAAACTCTATATACTATCGTGTCCATAAATTAAAGATAATGCAAGTTCAGGTAAAGAAAGAGAAAAAAGCAAAATAATTATGACTTATTTGTAAAGTCTATTCATTCAACAAAAGTTAAAGAGCAAAAAAGATGCTATATGTTTGACATCATTAATAAAAATTGCGATGTGAAAGTCCATATGAAAGTGTGGTAAGAATCAGACTGAAAGCTAAACCTGGACTCGTCGGAAAACAACACACAAAACCACTATTGCGGTGTCCACAGTGCGTGATCTCTACTCTAGGCTAACCGCAGGCGACAGAGAGTTGCCGTAAGTGGAATATATGGGACAGGCCTACGAGCATATAGACCAATGTGCCCTAAGCGTCTGTACACGGTCAGCCTTGAAACCGTCGTACCAGTAGCTGAAAAGAGCTGACGAGACGGGTCTGATGCTGTGCTCCGTGTGTTTCTTTTGGCAGTAACTGCCAAATACTTCTCCTCGTTTGGCATTGTAATTCGGGTGTGACCTGTGCTGTAACCTCTACTCATATTACCATCATCTTGGAACCGTTGCCAAAAACTGGAGATGACACTCTGGGCGATTCCAAGTTCCTCGGATACTTCCAGCTGGGTACGTCCTCATTTCAGACGGCCGATAATTTTACCATGTGAAACATGGTTTGCTAATGTTTCCTTTGATAGCTATGCGGTTCTTGCACTTAAAGACTTTTAAAGTGCTTGTGAACAATTTTACTTCTTTGCAACCATTCTATATATATCCCTCTCTTACACTCTTGTCATTGTAACGTACTATCGACGCCATCTGGTGGTTTCTTGTAATTTGTAAATTAATCTACAAGATGTGTGTGATAATTCTACATGTGAACTTTTTATTTTAGAGTTCAATTCCAGTGTGATTCTGAATTATCCTTAATTTATGGACACGTGTGTATTTTTCAAATTAGCAAATGTACTTTAATTAGTCCTTTATTCACGTTATCATCTAACTTACCGTTTTAACAAGAAGGAATACGTTTTACTTCTTTTTTAGAAGATATAAATTTCTCCTGATAATTTTTCAAGTCACATTACATAATCATGCAGATCATGTCAAATGTAAATGCGATGACAAACTAATTTAATAATTAAAAGTAGCTTACAATAAAATGCGTTTTCAAATTTCACTTTTTTTAAGGTAAACATTTTTTTTTGTAAAGGTAGATTATAAACTCTTACGACAAAAAAAAAACAACTGTAACAAAATCTATAAATGTGACATATCTCTTGCCTCTCTGCAACGCTTTTCGAGAAAATTCGTGCGCATAGCAGGACAGTGGAAAAAATGCGCGGAGTCCATTAGTTCTTCAGAATTATACAAGTACATATCAGTGAAGGAAATAATTTTAATCCATGGAGATAATTTTGAAGTCAGTTATGTCTGGTGGCAAGGTGAATTCAGCGACCGTACTACGTCTCAAACCATTTACACAAACTCTGTATAGCATTCTTCCAGATTTTATGAGAAACGCGATGATAGAACTCTGAGTTCGTACTTTAATAGATCTTTTAATAACATGGAAGGGCATATGGCAAGAAATATTCCCAATGATTAAAGCACGCTTTTAACCAGGAAGTCTGCTTTATCATTACCTGGAACCCCACAGTAGTCAAGAAACCACTGGAAGGTGATAGCTTTTTAACTGATGCCATAGATTTTTTAAATACATCTCTTGTTATGGGATTTTTATCTGAAATGAAAGTCAACAGAGCAGCTCGGGAATCACTTAGGATAACAGCTTTGTGGAAATTTCAAGTGGCATGACAGATGGGACACAGCTATCTGAATCGCAGCGATTTCACCGACAAACGCAATACCTTGGCCCACAGGGATATAATAAGAGAAAATTTTAGAGAAAACTCCGGCACCTTCATTTGGGCCATTAAACAGGAGAAATCCATCGATAAAGATCCAAAGACACTTTGGTTTGATATATAAGTTTGAAAAATTTAGTATCAGGAAATAATAATGCTATTTCAGCACTTTGAAAAGGAAATTTACTGTAAACTCGCCCCATCTGAAAGAAAGTTTAAAATGTACAAATGAATTCTTATATTTTATATATAAAAATGTCTTTGTATTTTGAAAGCATATATTGAGATTATTTTTACAAAAGAAGATGTAAAAATGAATAGAAATTTTCAGACATAACTTCTGATTTAAATAATGATCTATAAAGTCCTTAAATATTTTATTAGCATTAACAATAATATCGTACACAATAAGAAAAATTAAAATAAAATTTAAATTTGTGATTTTATTTCAAAAAATAAAATGTAGATAACATGTAGTTAAGGAAATTAAATTTTATTGATTAACTTAATTTTTGTAATTTTCCCGCGCTCAGAGTTTTTAAAAATTTAAAATAAATTGCTCTTTGGAAATTTCTTTTCTAAAATATCTACTTTACTTATGTAAAAGTAGAATGTTTATAAAGTTTATAATTTTCATACAATTAGGAGATTCCTACAATCTTACATGATTTGATAAGCAAAACTTGTTTTGTATCAATTTGTTTCTATGATATTGATAGTATTATATTGTTTTATTGTACAACAGAAGTTTTACATAGCTCTTAAAGTATTCAAATATTTTTATCATGAATACTTTAATAGCTATTTATAACTTCTGTTCTATATAAGATATGAAGATAAAGTTCCTTATAACTTTCGTTGACGTATTTTTTTCTAAATCGAAAGAATCTGACAATGATGATATTAATTATGTCAGACAAAGGTGTGTCCCGTGAATAAAAAACTCCAGTCCCACCACGTTTTCCACTCACAGTTCTCCTGGCAGGAAAGTACCAATTCCCTATGCGGAAGATTCGTTGATTTTTTTTTAATTATAAATGAACACCTTTCTAATTGAAATGATTGTAGAGGAAACAAATATTTATGCTGAAAATTATTTACAAGGGAATACTCTTACCCCAAAATCAAGATCATGTCAGTGGTATCCCACTGGCATTCAAGAAATGAAAAATTTCCCCGGTCTTCTGATATTACAGAGAATTATTACTAAATACAGGGAATAACTACTAAAAATAAATGCGTTCAAAAAATTAAATAAAATTTTCACTACATCGATTGTACGGTACAAAATTACTAATTTTCATTTTCTGTAAAAAAAAAAAAAAAAACTCTCATAACCGAACACATTTTCTTTTGAGAACTATGTGGAAATTTAGATCAATAAAAATCATAAAAAAATCTATGAACATACACTTTCCAGTCAAATTTTGACGTTTAATATTTCTAAAAGGCAAATTTAAAATCCAATAAATCAAATTCTAAAAGCAAAATAAGCATAAAAAAGGATTTCAGACTAAAACCGCATATAATTTCCTATTTAAAGGAAAGAAAATTTTTCATAAAAATATAATTGGAAAATTTTTTATCAATAATAGTAAAATAAGTATCTAATCAATTAAAAAAATAATAAATACGTAAAGAAAATTATAATTTTCAATTATGATTCAAATTTTTAATTAAGAGACAATTCTCCCATATAAGGTCTCTTTCAATTCGAGACTCTATAAAAATTTTATATTCGTAGTATTATTGTGTTAACAATGAAAACATTTTTAAAAAAATACTTTTTTGTAAGGAAAAAAATGACGTCTTAGTATATTGTTGTATAATATTTTAAGTGAATTGACTTATATAAGTCCTTAATGAAAGCAACTCATTATAATTTTATCCTTTCTCTTTTGCACTTTTGCGAAATTATATGATAAAGATTTATTTAATTATTTTTAATTTAATTATATGATTATGTTATTTTAATTATATATTATTTTATTTTAATAATTATTTTATTTTTAACTATATCTAAATTTCAGTTCCCATACGCCAGGTAAATATGGAAAAGTAACTCAAATAATAAACTTGTATAAGCAAATCTTCTATTCACATTGGAATGAATTGACATATAAACAGTTTAAACTATTTAGTGCATGCACTGAAATTAGATAAAACAAATTAACCAATAAAATTAATTTTCTAAAATAATTTCTAAAAAATAAAATTAATTTTCTTTCTTTCTAAAATATATGACAAGTGATATTTTATCTAAGATTGATTAGTTTCGAGTTGAGAAAAAGCAATTAAGCTAATAAATTTCTGCCTTAACAACTTTAAATAAGCAAAAAATTACATTTAGTAATCAAACAGAGCATAAAATGTCCATAACAATGATTTCAGGATAATTGTTATTCTTTGTACTTCATTTATTCACTAAGTTAACATGAAAACACTGAGGAATTTCTTCATTTTAAATTACCTTAAAAATAGTAACTTATTATTTTTACTTTCTGAAAATAATACAAAAAAATGTGAGGCATGCCTTTTATTTTTATCCACTTTTATTTGGATGTAAAATTCATTCTATCAAACCGCAAAATATATGCAACCCTACATAGGGTAGTAAAGTGGAAAGTGACATCTCCCTCTCAAATTCAGCGCTGTAACAGTTTTCGGGGGAGGGGGTAAGAAATTTCCCCAATGAGAGCGAGGAAATAACCAACAATTTTTTACCAGTTCAAGGGAAGTAAGTAATGAACGAAAAAGTACATCTGGTTTTGAGGAAAGAACACTTTTTGCAGATTCATAAAATATTCTGAGACGCTGAGTCGGTTAATAAAAGCAATTCTTACTTTTTCTCCTGAGACGACCGATGACCGAGTGGTTAGCGTTCTTGACTCCTGCGCTGTGGGTCCCGGATTCGAATCCCTGTTCGGGCATGAATGTTACTTTCACTCTGTGTTACTCTGTCCTTTCTTCTCTGATGATGTATAAGTAAGGCCAACCCTATAAACGTGTTTGTGGTTGTATGGCACGGGTAATTCTATTCAAACTCTTTTAAAACTATACATTTTTGCATCCATATTACAGGAGTTTCAATTTATTTAATCATTCAATAGATTTTTATATTTCTTTGTTACTTATGTTTCCAAATATATGTAAGACATATGAGATAAGGGAGATATGGAATATTTATGTGTGTGTTAGCTCAAAAAATTATATTTAAATATTAATATTCAGTGAATTTTATGCAATACAAATAAAACTTAAAAAAATAGAAAATGAATCTATTAAAATCACTCGTCTGAGTGCATAGCATGATAATCTTGTTAGTGATTACTTCACTTCACTTAGTACACATAAATCTAAATACTACATGTAGTCATGACTAAACTGGATTATCGTGAAATTATTGTGTTTGAATTGGCAACACGATAATGGCTTAACTTCTTTTGTTTATACTTGTAAACGATATTCTTGAGAGCGTAGGAGTGTGGGTTCGATTCCCACCGTGGCCTTGGGTGTTTTTTTCGTTATCTTCTGTGGTTGTACATCTGTCATTGTGCTATTTGTCTTATTATCGGCGAAGACTTACAAGCGGATCTCAAGAATCAAGCATACAAGTCTGAATATATGTAATGTAATAAATAAAATATACCATATTACTGGATTTTTTAAGAGATTGCGTTTTGATCTTTCAACTGTTTTGGAGTTAAATTTAAATAGTGGAAAAATTTTCTGAACTGTGAGTTGTTTTCAATATTCTAAAGAATTCTATTTAGAAGTGTCAAGATTGTGTTCTCAAGTTCTCAGAATTTGCAACAGAAAAAGTTGTAGACTTTTCTCGGTACATACTTATTTCTTTGATTTTTATTTGCTTTGAAAAGAACTCAAGCAATTTATTTTCATTTATTTAAGTTTGTAGGAATTCCGGAATTCCAATAACGTTAATTTAAAATAAGTTTCTCAAGTATGTACAAAATGGTACATTCATCATGACAGACTTACAAGGCGATATACAATTTATTGAATGTGAGTATCGCATACCAAACCATACATCGAACTCTGTATTAGACTATGATGATACTGCACCCCTAGCTATACATTTAGCTTCATTTAAAACAGGCTTAGATTATTAAAATCTGAAATATTAAACGCTATTTCCAACAAGAACGGATTAAAGAAGTCTGACATACCATAAATGGAAAACTAATTATCACTACAAATGATTATAAAACTGCAACAGAAATTTGTAGAATTGAAACAATATAAAATGTTCCTGTAATTCCCCAAATACAAATTGAACAATACACTACGAAATTTAATTCCCCGTTCATATCAGTAGACGAAAGTCTAGAAAATCTAACGTTAGAAATTGAAAATAATGGCTTTATTTTATTTTAAATACGACCTTTCAATTATAATTGATTCTCAGAACTTTCAGAAACTATTTTGGTAAGAGTCTACGGGCATATAATCCCTTCTCAAATTAAAGCGTTTTATCTATTGTAAATGTAAAGATTTTTATGGATAAAGTTCGTCAATGTGGAATTTGTTTTAAATTTACACATGCAACAAAAAAATGTAAAGTACAATCAGCTTTGTTTAGACTCTGTGGCTCACATCACAATAGTGATCCTTGTTCGACTTAAGTCCCATATTGTGTTAACTGCAAAGGACCTCATGCTTCAGATGATCCTTCATGTCCATCTCATGAAGAAGAAACTCGATTTTTAAAATTTAAATCGATAAACCATCTATCTTTTATTGAAGCAAGAAGACAATTTAAAAGCTCTGAAACTAATTTTGCTACAATTGTCAAATCTAATCAACCATCAGAAATTACTCATGCTAAAATAAATGATATAGTCACCTAATGACTACTAACGAAATTTGAAGAGTCAGTAGAAAAAAAAATTTTAGCTATTCAAACCCAACAAGAAGCAATTCTTAATACTATTTTCCAAAAATTTGAAGAAACTGAAAGTAAAATTTTTGAAACTAGAAGTCTCTCGTCCTCCCCTGCTAGAAGGAAAACTCGGAAAAGTAGTCGAATCCAAAAACAATCATCAAATCCTAGTAATAATGACATTCATTTCAATCCAGTTTTACCTGTTAACAGTGTATTTAAATTTGGTAACTCTTCTGAAGAGCAGTCAGAAATAATTGAAAATGCAAAATTCAGAAAGGGAAGCAGTAAAATTTCCTAACAGATGGGACGCAACTTCTATCCTGGGTGCATTAGTCTTTTGAAGTCAATTGTGATCATAATAATTGTTACTTTTTCATATGCTCGTTAATTTCATGGAATGCTCGTAGTGTACTCAATAAGCGGGCGCTTATACATGAAATTTCATTATTTTAATGCTGCAGATGTTATTGTAATACAAAAAACTTAGTTTAAAAAGTTGATAAGATAACTTGGACAAGATCCTGAGCCAAAAAAGACGTCTTTGGTGTAAAACTAAACGCACATGTGATAAATACGTCTGGATGGCATATAAAATAACTGCAGCAGAACTACATCGACTACTCATATATTTCTCTCAAAACTTTTGGGACGAAATAATAATTTCAGCTGGAGCATCAAAAAATATTTTTAATTTATTAAAAAATATCCAAAATAGAGATACAGAATCTCCAACTTCATATTTGATCCTATTACATAATAATTCTCCAGTGAGCGATTCTACCCATCAAGCTAATATCTTTACAGGCTTCTACACTCGTCTACCAATTTTAGAGGGCAAGTTTTGGCAAGATACAAAAACTCGTTTGTTGGTCTAGATAAGATGTCTACAAAAATTTTAAAAGGCCCTAAAACTACCAACCTAAGCTACCTCCCCTGATGAATAAATCATGGCTTACAGGTATTGTACCAGAAATATGGAAATCTTCCATTGTGTTATTCCAGTTTTAAAAACGAGAACGATGTCCAATCTTGTGGCATCGTACCGTCCCTGACTAGTGTCATATGTAAATTGATGGAAAAATGATTTTGAAAAGATGCATATATTGATCAGATATCAACCATATCTTACTTTCCTAATCATCACGGAGTTCTGCCACATAGAGGTTGTGACAGCATTTTTATCCATCATTCATCATCACATAATTTCAGCGAGATCCTTTAAAAAATTGTCGTTTTGGTTACAGGAGATATTTCCCAGAGCTATGATTCAGTTTGGCCAGACGGTCTTATCTATAAATTACTTCAAGCAAACATCAAAGGAAACGCTGCTTTGTGAATTCAACAGTTCGTCACATACCGTTATTTTTTAGTAAAATGGAGAAATAAGCTATCTTCATCACCACCTCATATAGGAGAATTCCACAAGAGAGCGTATTATCACCTTTCCTGTTCTCAGTGTTTATAGCAGACTTCTACGATATCCTTCCCCCCGACATCAAATGTTTCATGTACGCATCATATTTCTGCTGTACGAATCGGTTAATTTGGGAAAACTCAGCAAAAACTAACATCAGTACATGGAATATTACAAAATTGGTGTCAAGAATGAAAAGTATCTACAAACCCACAAAAATGTTCTATGATTAACTTTTCTTCAAAACGACAACAACCTAATTTCAACGTGTTCATCAGCAATCATCCTTTTTCCTGGAGTAAAAATATTCGAATTTTGGGATTATATTATTCACACAATTTACCTTTCCGTTATCATTTTCATGAAAAGAGAGAAACGGTATCAAAAAAGTTTAATGCTTTTAAAGGTATCGCAGGTAATAGTTGGGTATGCTCGTACCACTCATCTTCTTGAAATCGTGAAATCCTTTATTGTCTCCAGTTTGAATTATGGCAGTCACATATTTTCCTCAGCATGCGCAACAGATCACAAGCTCTTTGAAACTGTTTATCACGTTGCCCTAAGAATTCCCACAGGTCTTTCTAAGTGGACTCCCATACCGATACTTCTTCAAGAAGCAGGAGTAACTTCTCTTCACTCCAGACATGAAATGATACTCTTAAACTTTTACATTCGGAATTTAAGCAAGTTACCACTATCTATTTGTGCCTTAATTTGGAAAAAGATGACATACAATCAAGTTAATCATAATCATTTTCTGGTCATTAGAGCCAAATGGTAGCTCTACCAACAAGAAATATATACGTCATGAATATTGAATGTTCGAACAGACTGGTCAGAAATGTCAAAAAGTTATTTCCATTTGTTCCTCTTATCTCCCTTTTCAGACTAAATCATTGCCAAAAGATATAATTTGTAAGCTACTTCACCAGGTTTGTGAATCATCTCATGACAGACAGATACTCTGATTTTTTACAGGTGTTTCCAAATAGGGATCAAATGTGTGCTTTGCAATAGTTAATTTTACAAAAATTGTATCAATAACATGCAAAATAAGTTCCATAAACTCCATTTTCTCGGCTGAGGCTATGGCACTACTTATTGCACTCTCTAAAATTTGCACTGGACCCAAAAAATATGTCACTTTCACAGATTTTCTTCCTTGCATCTCTGCTCTATAATTTGTTCCAGGACATCACCAACTATTACTCAACTGCTTTGATTCCAAATGCTTCAATCTACTCAAAAGTGTTTGTCAATACAGTCAGTTTGAGTTCCCGGACATTCAGGGATTGCAGACCATTAAATCACACACTCATTGGCGAAAGCAGCAACAGTGAGTCAAGATGCTGTACGATCTACTTCTTATGAAGATCAGGAATAACACATAAAGATTTTTACTTTAAGGAAAGACTTAATCAATGGAAAAATAGCAAATATGCTGATTCATCTCTCATCTCACATCTATTCGCAAAAACCATAGGCTATTAACGAAATCCAGACTTGAAGGCGTATGGCTGGCCAGAGATAGAACAAGATTTTTTCCAACCAATTCGATTCTATTTAACTAAAATCTCTGGAATACAGATCACAGTCAATGCGATGAATCTGAAACCATAAATCATATTTTCCTACACTGTCTTGTTATACGAACATCTGAGGAACCATTTACGAAAAAAATTAAGAATAGGAGTATTTTCATTCTCTTGGATATTTGAACTATCTACAAATCCGAAAATTAAAATTCTTGCTTACAGCGAATTTCTACGTCAGACTAAGAGATTTTAATGATATAAAGAATGAAAGTTATAACACCAAAAATCCTTGAACTATCCTCTATAACAAATTTTATAAATCTGAATTATTTGCTCTTATCAAGACATATCTCTTAGTGTTCACCGATTAACTAAGACTTCAATCGACTTTTCTTAAATAATGTTTGTCAATTGACTATAAATCCTCTTGAAATAATTATTGAATGTGAGCTACAAGCATCTAAGCATAAAGCTCCAAAAGTGTCCACCATAACCTACCTACATACCTTGTGATTGAACTAGGTCATTGTATTAGTCATCGAACGTGATGCCATCTAGTGGTAATATTAAGAGTTAATACTCAATTAGGTTTTCGAACAATTTTATTGAAAATTTTAAAATATTAAAACAAAAACACTAAAAAAAATTATAAAATTTTTAACAAAAAATAAATGCATCAAGGCAAGTAAAATTTCCAGCTGTAATTCACGATTTTCAAAAAGTCAAGTAAAAATTCCAGGAATTTCAAGGGCCCTTAAATTTTTTTTTCAAATTCCAGGAGTTGTACGAACCCTGAATGCAACTATATTGACACGAATTACTTCAGCATAGCTTTAAAAACCATGAAGGATGGATTCTCGAGATATTCGAACGATTCAAAAAAGTACTCTTGAGTTTATAGTAAATCATTTCAATACAAATATACTTGATATCAAATTGAAGAAGGTCCAGAAATGCATGCACGTAGCACAAGTGAACAGCTCTAAAAGAAATAACACGAGTTAAAGTTTTTATATTCGGGATATGGAAGTCTTCCAGAATAATACAGCGAGATGAAATTGGCATATGGCGTGCTGACAGTATTCGAGTCGACATTTTACTGCTAGAAAACGTTCTTTTGCGTGAATATAATAAAAAGTAAAACTAGAAGTCAACTAACAAATAAAAATTTAGAAAAAACAAATTATAAGCCAGATACAATCAAATTTTCAAAAGGCATGCAAAGGATAAGCTCCTATTAATGAATTAGTGTTTGTAAATAAAAAGTTCGCTCTCTATCCAATTTTTATGTATGATCACATAGCAGATGTGATACGAAATAATGTGAAATTGCAAAATAATAATAAATGTAGGGATTTTAAATTTTGATATGCACATTGAATAAGAACACATATACACTTTTTAAAAGAAGGAAATTTTGTAATTTTTGGCGTTTCAATAGGTTGCCGGCCATTGATCAGAAAAGTAGGATAAAATATTGACGCAACACTAAAAAAAAAAAGCACATTTTATTTCCCTATTTATATTTTAATCCTAATATTTTAATAATATTTTCCCCATAAGAAATTCAAAATTTAAATCATGCAAACAAATTAAAACATAAGAAAATATTTCGATGGAATTAATCAGGCTTTATATGTAAAGCACCGCTTCAGGTACGTTATTGTAAACATTTTATTACTCTTGAAAAAATTTTTTATCCTTCACTGAAATACTTATTTAAAATTTCACAAATATTCAAATTTTTATATTATAATTTATTATATAACCAAAACTGTGTGAAAATATTTTATAAATAAGAATATAAAGGCAAGCCAAAAATATTTGTCAAGATTTGAAACAATATCAGCGCAACATTAAATTCAGTTTTTTTTTTAAGTTATATTATTTATATACTGATAATTATTAAATATTTTCTTTTTCAATGAAGCGTTACTAATTGCCGTCTTAATCGTAGTACACAATAGAATTCATAGGTATCAGTTTGAAATTTCAATATTAACATTTTTTAAAAATAACAAGGTAAGTAAAAAATAAAAAATCAAACAAAAAAGAACTAAAACTGTCTTATTCTGAAATTATAGAATAATTTTTTCCTAAACTGAAAGGAGTCGATCAATGTGAAGATCAGAGGGGGGGGGGATTTGGAGAAGCCCTCTCTAATAGAAAACTACAATCCTGATCGTATTTTTATTTTAAAATAGAATTTTCGTTAAAAACTGCAAACTAAAATCTAGAAAACATTTCCAAGAAAACTTAAAATTTTTAAATCTGCTTTCTATTTTTCCAGGACATTTGGCAAATCAGGAGTTTATGTAAATATGTTCAAGTTTAAAAAAGTGGACACAAAATTAATAAAATCAGGTTCTAAACTAAAAAAAATTATTTCCCAAATTAAATGGGATTTTATTTCTGCAATGCATTAAATAATTTTGTTTCCTTTCTTATTATTGTATATTATTTAGAGGCTTAAAAAAGAATGCAGATTTGAAAAAGAATGCAGAGATCAAATTATCAACGTTATCATTGGAAGCAGCACTGCATATGTACACATGCACATTTATGCTTTACATAAAACAATTATTTACTTGAAAAATCATTCAAAATGGTTACTTGCTAACAAAAAATATAGAGAATAGTCTCAAGTGCGAGGGGGGGGGGTAGAATTTTTAACGCTCTTTACAAGAAAAAAATATGCAATTTTTCTTTTTCCCACTTTAATAGCACTTTTATGCAATCCAATATTTTGAAGATGGTATCAAGATCATTTGTTTGCAAGACAAGACTTTATCTGGTAAAAAACAAATTCTTTAACAATTCTGGATTTTGCTATTAACTTATATGTTTTTTGAAATTTTATGTGTTTCAGGAAGGGTACAAGCATTATGATGGTAGTAATGAAAATTGTGATTTTTTCATGTCTAAAAAAACACTAAATAATTTGCTATCGTTAAAATAATTACACAAAATATCTTAGAAAGTAGTTATTCAATATATTTCCCTATTTTAATTTCCAGTGACCTGTAGCAAACATTAGAAATTAAACATTTGCACATTAAGTTTAAACATTTATTTAATAGATATATAATTATTTACAGAAAATGAAACAAATAAAAATATTCACAATACTGTACATAAAATTTTGCAAATGAACATACATATATATTCATGTACAGATTTTTAATACTGTAACAAAATGAAATAAAAATAGTTATCAATTTCATTCTTACTAATCCCATAAACAATTCTTTTCAAAAAATAGTCTCGTTATATTTGCTTTTAATATGTGAAAAAATTATTGATAACAAGAAATTTTACAAACATGTTTACTTTATATAAAACCACAATTAAACTTAGAAATTATAATGTATTGAAGATTATTAAAAATATTTAGTTAAATAAATATAAAAAATTATCTAAATACTATTTCATGCAGTTGACATAGTTAAAAATAAAATAAGAAAACGAAAAAAGCTTTCATGTCTGAAATTCTCTTTAAAACCTGAAACTTATATATTATTTTTTATTTATATATAAAAAAAGAATTCAGTCTTTGTAGAATATAAATTTCAAAAAATATTAAAAACCATAGTTGTAAGCTAGTTTTTGTAGAGATGTAGATATAAGGTAATGAAATATAAAGAAAACTCAAAATAGAACTAGAAGACTCATTAACATGAATTATATATATATATATATATATTGTTAGAGGATCTACAAACATTTAATAAAAATGTTATCAAATCATTATTAAAAATTAATCTTTATAATGCGATATAATATGCAATATACCTTATAGGGAAAAAAATGTTCCCATGGTGTAGGGTGTATATATTGGCATACAAATA
The DNA here is from genome assembly GCA_037975125.1 of Latrodectus hesperus. Classification (NCBI taxonomy): domain Eukaryota; kingdom Metazoa; phylum Arthropoda; class Arachnida; order Araneae; family Theridiidae; genus Latrodectus; species Latrodectus hesperus. The sequence continues at coordinate 104,108,231 of CM075854.1, forward strand.
GAGATTTTCTTTCATAAAAATTATAAATGTATGCTTAGAAAATTTGACAAATATGAAAATTTTAAAATCAGTCTATTTCAAAATGAGTTATTACACAAATTCGCGAAAAATAACTAGAAATAGTAAAAACAAGACAAATATACACAGTCATTGGACATATAAAATATGAATTTCATTCAATCTAAGAAAATAAATTTGAATCAATCTAATTTTTCGGTTCAACTATTTCCACATGGAGACAATAATTCTGTACACATTAATTTAACATTTTAGAGTAAAAACAAAATATCCTTTTATGAAATTTTACGTTTGTTCATTGCTCAAAGGTTATTTTTTGCATCAGACTTGGACTTCGAGTTGAAAGTGGATTAAAAACCCTTAAAATAACCAAAGCTCGAAGTGGGAATCAAACCAAATGAAGGACTGAAGCATACGAAAAAACATTTGTCACTGGAATGTCAGCACCTTTTGTAAAATTACACAATTTAAGCAATTTTTGAATACATTTAGTCTAAAAGTTTCTTAAAATATGAATCTTTTTACAAGAAAATATACATATATTCCTTGTATACAGCAAATTGTGGTAAGGAAATAATAAAAATCACAAATGTGACAAATATGCATAAAAAGAACATTGATAAAAATAGCCAATAAGGTATATCACAAAACAAATGGAAAATATGTTGCATTTAGTATGCATATTTTCAAAATGAATTATGTATACACATTCCTAGATACTAAATACAAAACACAAATCTATTTGATAGGAAAAATTAAAAAAATATTACAGAAACAAGAACAATACAAAAGACAAGTTCATGTAAAAATGAGATTTAAAGATGTCAAACAACAAATCAACAAAAATGAATATATTATACTTTAAATTTTAGAAGATCAGAAAAAAATATGTAATTTAAATATTAAACAATCCTAAATTTACAGCTTATTTTACAACATTAAAGTGGGAAAAAAGAGAGTTAAATTTAAAACAAATATTTTTAATAGACCACCAAAACAAGCGATATTTTAATTAATCTTTAAAAAAAGTCATAAAAATATATATTTGTAATCTACTAAATACATAGTGTTCTAAACAGAAACTTCATAGAATTTTTAAAATGAGCATCAATAAATTAATTCGATAACAAATTCTTATATAAGAGAAAAACAATATAGAATTATATTTTAATTTTTATAACAATGGAAAAGTAAAAGTAATCATCAAAAATATCAAAACAAATACTGACAATTGTTACTAAATCATTAAAAATATTTTTATAAGTTAATTGCATTAAGACATATTTCTTTGCTCTCACACACAGGCAAACATTTTATAATATTATAAGAAATAAGAAAAGCGATACAAAATTTGAAGTAGGAAAAACCAAATAAATCAATAATATCAAATACCACAAATCACAAATATCAAATAGCACATATCTAACTAAACATATTGAAATCTAATTACAATAAACTTTTTCTACAAACTACACAAATCATTCAAATATAAATGAATATTTCGAGACACATCAAAAATGTTTTTAAATTGATTACAAAGATGCGCCATCTATGTGTTTTTCAAGAAAAATCTGATTCTACACAAAGTTGAAGATTTATTACTTTAATCAATTAATGTCATAAATAATTTTAATTCATTTAAAATCATTAAATGTATGTCTTAAAAACATAATATTTATGAAATGTAAATAATAAAGCACTTAGAATTATAACGAAGAAAAAACCATTTTAATTGGAGTAAATATACATCTTGTAATTAATTACATATTGTAAGTAAATATACACCTTGTTTTACACCACTACATGCATACATAAATAGCTGTTAATTTGCCAAATTCTGCGAATGCAAAAATAAAATATGTTTTAAATGAAGTATTTTTTTAATTACTTGATCAGCATTTTGAAGAATTTTCAGGCAATCAGAAACAATAAGAATTCGGCCTAGTAATATCTGCATCAAATATTCTACTTAAAGCAAAATTGGTGTAGAAAGTATTGAAAGCAAAACTTTATGTATTAACAACAGACAGTGGAAACTTTAACATAGAAGAGGGATTCTGTTAAAAGACAATATATACATGATAAATATTATATACAATGCTGCATTGTAAATTAAGAATTTATGTGAACATCAAGTCATTTATACACAACTAAAAATTTCTTTTTGTATAAAGAAATAGATAACTCAATACTAAAAATACAAAATGCAGCTTGTGGGCATAATTTAGTAAATACAAAAGAAAATATTTATCTCTTGTAATCCATTCACACACACAAATTAAATAGTAAAATTGTATTAAATTTGCAGCAAAGATCATAGCTAAATAGAAATCTTCAATTAGTTTCTTTTCAATACAATTTAAAAGTTTTTCAGATCAATAACTAGATAACTCTGCTATTTAATATTTATTATATTACAAATATACAACATGTATTTCTAACCTATTTCAAGTTAACATTGAATAAAACAAATACTTTTTACAATAATTAAGGAATTATTTTGTAAATGAAACCACAATAGCACACATTTTCCATGGAACTTTTTAGATTAAAAAGAATTAAGAGATGTTGTCCTCACAATTTAAAATATCATTCAAAGAGATGCCGTATGTCTGCTCAAAATTATCCTTTGACAAAATGCCACGAGTTTTATAACTTTCCAAGGCTCTAAGGCAACTGCTATTAGAAGCGCTCGGAGGATTCAAAACACTGACGTTTAATTGTTGGTCCCAGAGAACCATAAGTTCTTTCAAAATCATAGCATGCTGTTCAGATGCGCTTTCATAGCATTCATAAGGGTTGCTCACTTCAGAGCTAAAGCCAAAATAATTTGCACTCTCTCTAAAACTGGAAATAATCATTTGTTCAAAAAACAAAGTAAATAATTCAATGAGCACTTTTTTATAACTTTCTTTAAACCACTTCTTTTCACAAATGGATTCATTAAATAAATAAGAACTTTGAAGTTTCCTAAAACCAAAAACATGTAAACATGGTAATGATAATAAGTCACAGAAACTGCAAGCACAAACAGTTGCATTCATATGAAAATTTCGTTCTGCTTCATAATAAACTGACGGGTCCATCATACAATTACAGTTATCAATCTGTCCAAAAACTAGTTTTGCAGCAAATGGAGTCAAAATCTTAGAATATTTAAAACAAGCTACTTGAGCTGCCTTTATAACTGGCCTTTGGAAAGTAGACCCGAGATTTTTGAATTTTTCCTGTCTACTGTTTTCAATGAAATAGGAGCAATGCTTCAAAACTTTTTCTATCGTATCGAGTGAACAGATAAAGGGTCTAAGTGATTTTCTGATTGAATACAGAAAGATATTAAATGATCTCCAAATTAATTTTAAGTCAAATTTCTTACTTAAGACCCACTGCTCCTTGATTTCATTCCAAATATTATTGATATTCAAAAAGGCCTTATTACTACATTTTAACTCCTCCAACAAATTAGACCATTCAGTTTCATCTGAGGCATCAGACATTTTTTCAAGAATTATCATAACTTTCTTTGTGATTTCATCATTGGCATTAAAACCAATATTAAAAAGTTTCTCCTTTAAAGACTGCATAAAATGAAAGAAACTTGTTAAAATAGGTTTGCCTAAAAAGGCATTTTGAAATACCTCATTACTTCGAAGAATTTTATTAGATAAAATAATTTTAGTATCCCCCTCAGCCTTTTGGTTATGCTTTATGAAAGTATCACAAAGCCACTTTATTCCTACATCACATGTTTTTAGCAAACCAAGTGCTATTATTTCACAAGTACCATTTGTATCAATGGCTATAAATAAATAAAAATTCAGTTTAAGTTTAGGTAATTCACATAATATATCAACACATATAAAATCAGGATAGTAACCATAAAAAGTACGCATATATTTATCTTGAAGGAAAAAGAAACTTTCCTTAACATCTTTGTTTGGTCTGATCTCATACAGAAAATCACGTTCCTCTAGTACATTCTTCAGTTGAAGAAGAAAAGGTGCTTGCTCAAAATCGTCCTCTGACATTTCTTCTGTTATAACATTGAAGTCATTCATGGATTCTTCACAATTTTTCCCGTAATAGTTGGAAATAGTTTTTGTTAATCTGAAACAGACAACAGAAAACTAAATATTATTTCATTTTAAAATTTTACCATTACTTTTACCTACAATGAATTATTGTAAAAACTCAATATGTATTCGGAAAAATTAAAAGACAAAGCATACTATGTGAAATTGGAATATAGGTAACAAATAAGAAATTAGCACATAAATATAGAAAAGATCTTCTACGAAAGCCTAATTTTTACTAATGAAAAAGTAAATTTTAAGAAAATATTACTTTAAAATTAGATTTAATTTAAGAATGAATTAAATTTTAAAAAAAAGAATTTCAAATTATGTATATATATATATATATATATATATATATATATATATATATATATATATACATATATATATATATATATATATATATCCAATCATAATTTCAGAGATTGAAATATCTGTAAAATTATGGTTGGAAATATATTATAATTTCTAGAGCTGAGAAAACTTTTAAAATATGTACACTGCCCACCATTGAAAGTGCAACAGCAAGGAGTGGCCAGAAAATTACCTAAATTTCAGGGTAGAAGCACCTTCTCCACAGTTATGCAAACGATGTGAAATGCGCAGCTCTCCTGTGCACGTAAGATATAAGGTGAGGAACTGGCAGAGAGGGCAATAATCACACCATTATATCTGCTTTGAAAATAATCATATGAAGTTGTTCTTGTCGCAAAAGACGCCTGTAATAGTAGAATATGTCAGAACATCATCGACGGAGTCAGTTCCAGCAGACAGACAAATTTACAAGGGTATGGTGATCGGACCGAGAAGGGCACGTTAGTCTTTACGGCAAATCGCAGCAGACAGGCACCCGGACGCGTCCACAGTGCACCATCTGTGAGGAAGATGGTTGGAACAAGGAACTGTGGAATAATTGCAGGTAGCCGTTGGAGCCTGAGTGACGTCAGCACGCGTAGATTGTTGCGTCCAACAGGAAGTGGTGGACCCTGCAAAGCACGTCAACCGAAATTCAGCAGCATGTGCAAGACACTCTGGATGCTCCTATAGAGCCATTTGCCGTCGATTTGTTGTTAGTGGTCGGCGCTCATGGCGTCCGTTAAGAAGACTGATTGATCCTACAACATAGACGCTAACGTCTTAAATGGTGCTGAATTAGAGCGATGTGAACGACGAAGTGGCACAGGATCTTCTTCTCAGATGAGTCACGCTTCTGTTTCTTCAGACGTATTGCTTCGTGTATCGCCGTCCACGGGGTCCTATAACTTACTGACCGGACTCTGTTCAAGTTCTGCATTATGCATATCATTTTGAAATACAGATCACTTATTGTTCGTTGCTTTCTCTCTCCGTTTGCCGAGTTTCGTCATTTTCTGGCAACTCCTTGTTGATATTGCAATTTTAATGTCCGGCAATGTACCAGAAAATAGTAAGATGATAAGCTTAATATGTATATTATTAAAAGACTACACTGATAGGATCAATAGGATATAAATTTAAAATACTATAGAATATATTTCTGCACTGTTTTTCTGAAATCAGACTTTTACATAACTTTAACCTTCTGACCAAAAAATCATCTTTAGTGTTAATGTAACATAAAATTAATGTCGTTTTTATATTATTAAACATAAAATAGCTCATTCATATAAATAAAAACATTTAGTAGTAGTAGTAAAACTTTCAACAATAGAAATTTCTCAAATGGTAGCTCTTTAATGCATAAAATAAAGTAGTACTTGTAGAAATTCCTTCGTCTTCGTAAAAAATATCTTAAGAAAACATCATTTTGAATAGAAAGGGAGCTAATGTCTGTAAGCGTATATAAATAAAATGAAAAAGGAACTTTTTTCTCACAATGTCTCAACAAACAGAAAGATAATATAAAAAATTTTTACAAAGAAATTTTGCAGGATAAATAGCAAGACCTGCTTAGTAAATACAATATATTGTAAAATTAGTAAGATAATACTAAAAGTAAAAATTGCTACATACAAAAATAATAATATGTATATGCATAAATTTATAATACAAAGCATAAATTACTTTCAGTTCTGTCACTTTTCTTTAATTTAATATTAGCTACAAATGAGACACTTTTACATAACTTAGATTCAAAGTTAAAACTCATGAGAATATCGAATTTTCTTAGTCTAGTTGAAGCTACAAATACAAGGTGCACAGCAATCAGAAATAAAATTTTAAGAAGAATTTAAGAATTTGTAAAATAATTATAGGAAAATTTTAGGAATAATAAAGTAAATTAAAGGTTTAAATTTTTGAACTTTAAAGAAGCAGAATTATGTGACGCTAAATACTTTTAAAATGCATTAATATTATTACATAATGCTAAAATAATATAATTGAATTAAAAGATCGGCTTATAATTTAATGATTTTGAAGTGTTTCATCCACTAAATTCTTTTATTTAGTTTATCATTATAAAATACAAAATTCAATTTATTCAAAATTACATACATAACTTTAAAATATTTATGAACTTCACAAAATATGCATTCTTTTTGTAATATTTATTTCTTGTTTGTTGAAATAATTCCATTCTATACTCATGAGAATTAAAAATTGTACTCAATTAACATAAATATAATTTCTAATGAATATTTAATACAGTACACTGCCAATTATCCATGAAGTCTAATATTCCAAAAAAAAAATCTAAGCCCTTGTTAAGAAGCTTTAAAATACATAAAAAATCCGGAACATAGGACTGAAATTTCAAAAGCAAAGTGTGAAAAAATTTGTAAGCAGTGAATAATTTCATTATGCCTCAAGAAATAAAGGTGCTTATTAGCTATGGAGAGCATAAATTAAGTTGTATCCTTTTTGCAACGCCTTGAATCCTTTTTTCTTGAAACGGAGAATGACGATAGACTACATATTTGCAAATTGGGTGGTTAGCAATGTATAACATAAGTAATAAATTCAATTATTCTAAAAATTTAGTTTCGGAACTCTCAAGTTCACCTAATGAATCAGAGTATATACACATTTCTACCAAAACTCCTATGATAATTGATAATCAAAATCTAATGCTAAATGAGAAAGATAAAAAAATATTTCACGTCAATATTAAAAATATTGCTGCAAAAGCGATTTTAAATTTAAAGTCGTATCGACATCTTTTTTACTGCAGTTGGTCAAATGATTAATATATGTGGAATTATAACTACAAATACTGTTTCAAAGATAAAAGTTGATGTTGTTAACTTTGTATATTAAAGTGGTATAAGTACTCAATATCAAAATTATTTAAATTTGATGTTAAAGTTTGAATTATTTTCAGATCCCCTTAAATGCTCGAAAAAAAGAACAAATTAAGTACTACAAAACTGAGTCTGTATATTTCCAAGGAGAAATATTAAAATAACTATATAAATATAAACTTTAATTTTAAACATATTTCAAATGATAAATTAGATATTTAATATCAGTTAGCAATTAAAACATTAAATGTAAAGTTACACAAAAATATATGAAAGATAAAAGAAGTATATATATATAACAACTTATTTTTGTGATTAGAAATACATGAAAATTAAAAATTGAGTAAAATAGTTCATTCATATGCCTTTCCTTCAGTAATAATTATTATTTAATTATTCGTTTTACAGAAGTAATGTATATATATTCAAATGATTTATACAATATAAGTCCGAATAAATTATTAGTGAAATTTGAATAAATAAAAAAGTCATATTGCCTAATACTATTCTGTAGATTAATATTTAATTTATATCGCATTAATATTTAAATTAAAAAACTTTGAATTGTTTATGAGACTATTTATTCTTTTCAAATATTAAATGTTGTATTTGATATCAACCGCATTTGTAAATAGTAGCATAAAAATGAGAGTTCAACAACACTCGCAGTAAAGACCGTGGAGCCAAGTTTTATTATTGTTGCAGAGGAGTGACGTCATATGTTTGCCATCTTATACGAGGCCGCTATCACTTAGCAAATTGTGTGACGTCATATGCAATATTTGAATTGAACTGCCATCAATTGAGAATTTTTCAAACCTTAGCTTTGATGTTAATGCTGTGCCCTCTATATGAACAATTTTGGAACTATCTCTATTAATTTTTATATTTTATTTTTCATTTTCAGACAAAAATGAATAACTTCCTTAAACAGTAAAAAAAATAACTGTTTTAAGAATAACTTTTTTTAAGTAAGAAGAATAACTATTTTAAACAGTAAAAAAATCAGTTTGCTACCTTTTTTTAAGAAAAAAATTGAGTAGAATATAGACTTAAAGGAAATCTTTCTGCTTAAGCTAAGCTTCTGCATTCACAGCCATATGCATTATGAAATTATTTTATCACAAGTTTCCATCACTGCCCTAAAGCATGGTTTAATTGGTTTGCTTGTTGCTCAATGGTCATTTTTACACACAAGGGTTAATTAGACCAAGAGTTGAAATTTAAAGGATTCCAAGTCATTATAAACATCTATACCCAATGTTTGATTTGAACCTATGAATTGTTGAACAAAAGGCACAAGATTACTAACCATACAGCTGCCAGGTCTTATTCCACAGCATAGACCTGACAAGAGAAGACTAAAAACCAAGTGAGGAAAAATATACCAGTCTGCATTGATTAATTTATTCTCCTTATCCATTAAGTTCATTAAATTATAGGTGAAATAATATTGCAACTATTTCGCTGGACCATACTGAAATAGCTTGCAAATCTGAAGTTGAATTTTTGAGGAAAAAAAATTTTTGAAAAGCCATTTTCTTTTAAAACTTTGAACACATATATCTTATTTAAAAACTAGTCTGATAACAGATTAAAGAGTTTAAGTGGAGAGAATTTAGATATCAGCATTAAGTTAGTTATAAAATTTTTTGCTCACGATAATTTTGTGTATATGGAGATCAATTAGACTGGAACCTACAGTTCAAAATGGGGATTCCACACACTAAATATCACCTGAGGTGGGAATCAAACCTACTAACTATTGAAATGAAAGCCAAAAGATTATCAGCTTAATGTCAGCATACAGATGATTTATTCAAATTCTTGTATGTATATACACACACTTCATTTTATGCTAACACACTTGTAAATTTTAAATAATAAAATTAAATACTATAAATCCAACTAAAATACTAATATCTAGCAATAATTTTTCATTCGTTCACTCGAAATGTTAATTTGAATAATAATAAATATATTTAATATGTATGTATTGTTCCATTTATTAAAGCAATAATTTTTTTTCTTAAATACTATCATTTGTATTCGTTAAGATTACGAGAATCACTCTAAAAATATTTAAATACCTACAGACAAGAAATGGTAGAAAAATTAACATTAATTAATTAATAAATTTAGAGTTGAATACATGAACAATCTTATCCGCTCAGACAATATTTTATAAACCAACTCAACTAAAAGTAGTTTAGCAAAAAATAAATAGAAGGGGGGAAATAAACTTGATACAAGAATACCATGCTACAATTTTAAAGTGACATTAAATCAAGAAAAATCATCTATAATTAACATTTAAGTAAAAAAAGAACCATCTCATACTTTTGTATTCAGGTAGTCTATAAAATTTTAGGTGTTCAATTCTCTTCAATCTAAAAATAACACAGGAACATGACCTAATTAGCCCTTGTGTGCACAAAAAATAATCATTGAATGACAAACAAACTACACCACTCAGAAAGGTCATTGTTAATAGTAATCCTAGATAACTCATTTGCCATACAGTAAATGTTAACCAACGATAATTAAAGTACCTACTGAATGATACAGAAGAAATTAAGCATTTTACCCAATACCATGCACAAAATTATTAATAAAAAACTGCAAAGAAAAATATTTAATGTTTTATAACAGGGTAATTAAATTGGGCACCAAGAAAAATACAAATATTAAAACCATTGTAAAATTCTTTAAGATGGTGGCTAATTATATGTCAATTCATATAACTATGATTAAATATACATACCATTTTTATGCTTAATGTTAAGAGAGTAAAATACAGATCTTTGAAGACAATCCTGCAACCACAATGGTAAAAAGATAATGGCATGAAAATGTAATGTATGAAGTTTCTTTCAAAAATACACAATTGAACAAATCTATCAAACTGAAAGGACAGAAAACCATCATAGATATTTGATTTAGTTTGTTTTTCACTCAACAATCACTTTTACACAGGATGATTAGACTCATAAATGCAGTGTTGATTCCACTCCACTACAAAAAATCCACTTAAATTGGTATTAAAACCTACTAGTTATTGAACCATAAGCCATAGGCCTAACCATTCAGCTTCCTACCAAGTGACACAGCTAACTAATACACTAAAAAATATTTCCACAAATTCTTATAGAATTGGATGTTAGAGGATCTGCGCTCCATCATGACAGTAGAATTTTTGATTCTTCTAGATTGATAATCCAGTTTCTTGAACAGAAACAAAGTAATGGAGTATTCACCCTATTTACAACTTTAAACTAATAGCTTGTGCATTTTCACTGACTTTTAATCTAAAAAAAAAAATTAAGTGGATATTATTTTCTTTCCTAAGATGAGTTTGATGGAGTTATAAATCAAGTTTTTTCATTGATTCCAAGAAATGAATTCTTTAAGATATTTAATCTTTGGACTATTTTCTTACAGAAAAGTATTGATATAGGAAGAGACTATTATGAGCACTCTAAAAATTTTATAAAAAACTTGTAAAACTAAATGTATATTAATTTTCCTATGGTTATAGCTTACAAAAAATGTTAGAAGAAAAAATAATTTAACATAATAGAAATTAATTTCAAAAATATCAATCATAATAAAGAATTAGCTTCAGCTGAAAAATGAATAATATAAAATCACATAAATAATATTTCGATTACATATTAAAAAGTTATATTTTTATAAATCTAAAGGCACTAGATATAATACAATTACTTACAATATAATCTAAAAATTTTATAAAAAACTTGTAAAACTAAATGTATATTAATTTTCCTATGGTTATAGCTTACAAAAAATGTTAGAAGAAAAAATAATTTAACATAATAGAAATTAATTTCAAAAATATCAATCATAATAAAGAATTAGCTTCAGCTGAAAAATGAATAATATAAAATCACATAAATAATATTTCGATTACATATTAAAAAGTTATATTTTTATAAATCTAAAGGCACTAGATATAATACAATTACTTACAATATAGCAACTTTAATTTAATATGTGTATTTACACTCTTGAAACAAATATATCAAGATATGAAAAATAATAATTCTTATTAAAATACTCAAAAGAAGAGAAAATTTTATTATTTTCATTTAAATAATTAAGAAAGGAAAATCCCTTTTTTATTCTTTACATGAAGTAAGTCTGTAATGGCTAATTGTTAGAATAATTTACTATATTTGATTCAATAAAACTTGTGAAGTGATTATGATTTTATTGATTAAATACTTAAAGATGCAAGAGTAGAATGATTTATATACAGTCAACCACACTGCTAGTTATGAATAAACTAACAATAATTGACTACATCAAAATTAAGGTGTGCTTATGAAGAAATAATCTAACTGCAGTAATTTGTTTTTGACTTTACCCCCACAGTAGTGTTATACAGAAATATGTAACAAAGAAAAAATAATCAATACAAAAAAAAACAGTATACGTTAATGCAAGTGTCAAGCATCTATTTTTGTTTCTACTAGGCATTCTTGATTAGTTTTTCATTGCTGGAAACATGATGTTTATTCTTGTAGAAATTTAAATATATCAAAAGTTCTGCCTTTCTGTTACATTTTAAAACTTTTTATAACCTGAAAAATAATTTATATAATCTAAATATGATACTATAAGATCACAAAGTAAAAAGAAATAGAGGACTTACAAATTTTCTTTTATGATACTACAACATTAAAAATTGTTTCCCAATAAAAAAATAGCATTCATTTTGAGCAAAATTTGATTTTATTAAATATAACTTATAGTATTCTAGAAAAAAACAAAAATGTGGAAAAGTTAATTACTGTGGTAGTTTTAAAAATTTGCCTTTAATTTTGTTACCAAAAAGACAAAATTATCAGCATTATCTCCAGATAACTGAATCATTTTAGAATAAATTTCAATTGCTAAATTATTTAAATCGTACTTTGTCATTTATCATTTAATGTCATGAAAATATTTGAATTTTAAAAGATAACTATAAGAAGAGAGAAAACTTTTACTATATTACTTTTGCCCAATGGTTTTAATTTATAAACATTTCAGAAGCTATTGTAAATGCATAACACTATTAATACTGAAGCAAACAAACTGTTAGCACAGTAACAGCACTTAAATTAGCATAAAGTATTGCCTTTAAGAACTATTCAAATATAGGGGACAGTATTCTAATTTTATAAGGTAGAAAGCTTAGGAAACTGCAACATCTCCAAAGACAAGTACATTTAGAAACAAAATGTAATGTTATCTTCTGAAATAAAGTAAATATAAAGCAGAAATAATTTTTTTTTCTAAAACTTTTTGAGAATATAAAATTATTAAACATATTCATAATATATAAAGGTTTCTAAATGATTACTTTACAAGAAATATAACAAAGGTTAGAATTGAATAAGAAATTTTCTCATTTTGTAAAGTGCAATTATATTAATAAAACACATTAAACTCTTACAATTTTTGTTTTTTTACACAAATTTCATAAACATTTAAAAGTTTTATTTTGGAATACTTATACCTTTTTCTATTTTGTTTACAGCACTTGTTCATTTGGAATAAATATAAAGATTGTTTTTTTTTTTCTTCTTCAACAATAATTTTAACACTGTATAATGTAATTAATGACTTAAGAAAAATTAAACATTTATATATAAGGACATAAAAGTAGTTATATCATTTCAAAACCATTCAAATTAAAATGATAATACAATACATTATCAAAGAACACAATATTTTAATTATATCCACAATTCTTAGGATATCATCAAAGTTGCTGACACCAATGTATTACAATTCACATTGCAAATGAACACCCATGATACTGATCGTTGTTCCAGTGAAAGAAATAACATATGTAAAGATTTTATCACAAATAGATATAAAGGAACATTAATTTACAAAATTTATTCCAATCAACAATTTTCCTCAAGCTAGTTTTTCAATTATTGTACTTTTCTCTTAAAGTATCACAGATCCAATTTCAAGTAAAATCCACTTCTCATTTACATTAAAAGCATTATACATGTTGAATAATGCTAGTGAGAAACTTCAACACAACAAGCAATACAAAAAGACAAGTAAAAGTAATCTAGTGGCTTTCAATATAATTATTCTATCTTAAGACTGATATTGGATGTCTCATAAGTATTTTTAAGCTCCTAAACTGCTTGCCAAAAGCCAATTCTTTGAGATGAATAAAAATAGCCCTTTCAGACTTCACTTTCATTCCACACAATGAACCAATTTTCAAGACTCGTTTTAAGCATTAAAAACTATGGCTTTAAAACTGATTAGTTTATTACAATTTGATATATTTTAACAACTACATAGAACAATGTAAATCTAATTTGTTAATAAATCCTTATATTACAATTTATATCATCAATTTCTGTAGAGAAAACCAAAATATTATTTATTTAATATAAGATTCAAACCACTCTAAAACTTGTAATCTAATTTTTTATTTTTCTATTTTCTGATAGTTTTTGAACACGAAAAATCAAATAGTGGTACACAACATATGTGTACATTCAAAAAAAAAAAGTACAGCAATCTACAAGTTTTAAAAGATTTACTAAAATCACAAATCGAACATAAAATCAATAACTTATAAAACTATAACACATATTTACCCGCAAACAACTTTCCTCATATCAGATTTTCTGATGTTTTGCATTTCGTTCGATTGATCATCCACTTCGTTCAATATGGAGAGCATTTCTTCGCCATCATCAGAGTCGCTGGAAGATGCTTCAAGATCAGCAGATGCAGACGTAGACACTTCATCAGCTTCCATGATTATTAATTATTTTCAAATTGAAATAGAACTTTTAAGGATTTAAAACAAGATGATAAGCAAATTCTACAATTAAAACTGTGAAAAATGGTTCACCGACAAAAGCAACATGTTGTTATACTGTTGCATAAGCACCTTGCAAAACCAGAAATAAAACATGCGCGGAAATGTATGACGTAAAGCTGAGGCGCATTCGTCGCCATAGCGACAAGATGAAAGGGCTGCCAATCTTAGTGTAAAAATGAAGTCAAAAAAGTAAGGGTTAAATGAGATAAAAATAGAGAATAGAGAAATAGAAATCAATCTCATTTATAATGCACCACAGATTTGCATAAGAAATTAGATTGATTTCTATGCATAAAAAGAGAATTTTACCAAATTCCTGGCTTCAACGAAAACTGTAACCGTACTTAGTGTATTTTTTGCGATGGCTTTTATTTATTACAAACCTAATCCTTTTTTTTATAATCACCATTTTATTTATTAGAAATAAACATTATTATTTATTCTATTACTACTTCAATAACATTTTATGTTATATAATATAATAATAATATCAATAATTATTCTAGAAAATAATAGTTTCCTTGCTTTTTATTTCGTATCTTTTACACAAACGTTTGGGCAAGAGTAATTTCAATTCCAAGTATGATTTAATATTTAAAAACAGTTGATGTCTTTAGTGTGATCAAAAAATGTTTATAATTTAACTAATTTAATAAGATCTGATAGCCATAGTAAATAATTTAACTATTTTTGTTTATGGTATTTATATTTTTAGACAATATTTATAAGACTGTTTGAAATTTTTTATATCTGAAAATTTAAATTTACTTTTGAATAAACGATATTTTTGTCTTATTTTAAATTATTCTGTTAAAAGAAAAAGATCTATTTTATGAAATATACTTTCAGAAAGAAATTCTCAGTGATAGAAATTATTAAAAAGTTGCATGTTATATAAATATTTAATTTATTTACTTTCTGATATTAACTGAAAATAATTTTTCAATTATTTCCAAAGACAAGATAAAATTTAAGCCAAACCTGAATAATAAATAAAAGTAACTCTTTCTTTAATAGATATATCGTTTGAAATTTAAATAGCTTTCTATTTTCCTGAAATTATAGCTGTTTTTCACTGTGTATTACAATAATAAATATTTCTCTCGTTTTTGGGGCTAAGCACCTTGAATGACGATATGATGGTTTGAAAAATATTCTATTTTGCAATAGATTACAAACATGAACACAACTCTATAACATTCCTTTATTTATATATCTTTAAAAATTACTCAAATAGATTATTTTACTACTTAAAAAGAATTAGCTTTCAAGATCCATTAATATAGTAAGCTTCAATATATATCCTAGAACAGAAATACAATATTTATTAATAAATGGCAATTTTTTTTCAAAATTTTATTTGTAGGTAAAAGTTATATCACGTTTGAAGTTTTTCTGATAAAGAAGCATTACTTGTTTATTTTTTAAAAATATTATTCCCCAAATGTGCTGGCAAAATTACTTTTTTTTAATAAGAAACTAGCATCCTTAGTAAAAATATTATCTCTCAGATTATTTTTTAAATTGTTTATCAGAAATTAACTTCATTAGCTAATTGGAAACATTTTTTACTCTTTAAACTAGTTTATTGCAGTTGATGTAGTAAAATTATCTGTTTCGCTGAATTCTAAAAATTTGAGTTACGTTTGTTAAATGAGTTCAAAATTCCCGTATTGAAATATATTTCAACAGTTCAAAAAAAAAAAAGAAACAAAACATTTAATTT
This sequence comes from Latrodectus hesperus, assembly GCA_037975125.1. Lineage (NCBI taxonomy): Eukaryota > Metazoa > Arthropoda > Arachnida > Araneae > Theridiidae > Latrodectus > Latrodectus hesperus. Next base: position 104,124,140 of record CM075854.1, read on the forward strand.
TTTTCATCCTGCAAAGGCACCGAATTGTTCAGGAAATTAAGATAATCATATTGCATTGCTTATTATCCTGGCATTCTATTTAATGTAAAATGGTAAAACATAATAATGTATTAAGAAATCAGATTTCCTTAATTTTGATAAATTTTTCAATACAGACAAAACTTTTTTATTTGAATTTTAAAAAATAATCAGTTAGAAAATTTATCTACTTAAATTAGTCACACAAGATTTTATAAAATACCTCCAAAAATAATAAAAACTGGGAGTTAAGTAAACTAAAAAATATGTAAATGGAAAAGATGGAAAGTTGATAGAAAGAAACTTTATTTTATACATTTACGAAATTTTATAGATTTAAACATCTTTATGCATTTTAGATGTTTTCTATTTTAGTTTAAGCTTATTTAGCGAACTATTTTTGTGTTGATGTTATATATCTAGATTTATGGATCAATAATTCAGGGAGATTCCCAAAAGGTAAGATCATGAGATATAACTTTTTGTCTTCACATGAGATATGGTGAATCTAGCAAGGTTCACTGATTTTTTACCAGAGTCCTAATTTTTCTTTACAGATTGTCTAAGCTAAGTTAAATGCCTGCGAAAAATTATAATATTGTTTAATCAAATAAATCTTTTCTATTCAAAATAAAGAATTGTATTGTCTAACTAATATTGCTTCGGCTGATAAATACATTATCACTTCTTTCGGGATATACATGATATTAATTTTTTTATAAGAGATAAGATCCTTTTATTTAATGAGCAATATTTTATGAATAATTTATATTTTCTTTTGTAAGTAAAAAATGTTAACTTTTAATCGTATTTTGATAACAATAGCATGCTGAAATTTAGCTCCCAAAAGAGGAAATTTCATAAAATTGAGATATCATAAATGAAAACTTGTCAGAATCATAGATTTAGTATCAAGAAGCATAATAGAAGCGTTTGTTATTTCATAAATTAATCTTTGTGTTCCGTGCATAAGATATTAAATTATTATTTGAACCATATTCAAACAAAATTTATATACCTGAATTCAGACAGATGATTTATGAATGTTTTTGCCAATTTCAGCCCCCAAGTAACATTGTTTTGTTAAAAATGATGGACTTTGTTGAAAAATTGTGACTTTTAGAAACCTTGACTTATGGTACTAAAATAATTATTGAGATTTATTTTTTTGTCTAGCACGTATTCATTACATTTACTTAATTAACACACATTTTTAATTATTACAATTTATAACAAAAGCATATTTTAAACTGAAAGAAATCATTCTAGAAGAATATAATGAAATCTGGCATAATTATTATTCCGCATTGTAAAAAATTAAAAATTAAAAAGATGTTTGAAAGTATAAATTATTGAATAAAAAAGAAAGTATACCTTTGCTTAAAACAATAGGAAAATAATTCAAAATTTTTTTCTTTTGTATAAAAAGTATATATATATATATATATATATATATATATATATATATATATATCATAATCGTAAGAAATTCTGTTTAATCATTAAAAATACGTAGAAATTCTTCATTGGTAAAATAAACGACTGAATAAACTTCTCAAAGTAAAAAGTAAAATAAAGAGCTGTCTATGAATGTTAAAATTTCTTATATGAATACCTGTATTCCTAGTTTAATTTGCTTTTTGTAAACGAGATCTAATTATAAGGGACCAACAATTAAAAAACAAATTCCAAGTGAGAATTTGAGTCAAAAAAAGTTAAATACTGTGTACATCAGTTATGAAAAATGAAAAATATTACAAAATTATACTCTTTGGCTAAGAATATTTAGGATTTGATTATACATAAAAAATATATAGTTGGATAACTTAATGTTTCAAAGATATTAAATCTTATTCTCTACATTGAAGCTTTTAACTTGCATAATCTCGTATAGTGAATACTTTTTAAAATTATGAGAATCGCGCTTCAGACACTTGTTAGTTGTGTTCCAACACTTGTTGTTACTACACTCGTGTCCATAAATTAAGGTTAAGCGAGTTCAGTCAAAGAAAGAGACAGAAGCAAAGCAAATAGTACTTATTCGTAAAGTCTATTTATTAAACAAAAGATAAAGAGCAAAAATGATGTTATATGTTTGACATCATTAATAAAAATTGCGATTTTTACTCCCTGGAGCGAATTTCAAAAAAGAACCTACTTACGAAAATCAATATAATATGGTTGGGGTATGATGGTTAATACATAGTATGCCCCCCAGACGATGCAATACAGGCAGTACAACGCCTAGGCATGCTGAGTATCAAATTATCGATCTGATCTTGTGGTATATTACACCACTCATGAAGCCATGCTCTCCGAAGTGCCGGTAGACATGTGGGAGGGGGTTGAAGGGCTACAATTCGTCGGCCAAGCATGTCCCACACATGCCCTATTGGATTCAAGTCCAGTGAACATGCTGATGCTGGCCAGTCATACGGGTGATATCCTCCGATTGAAGGCATTCGTCTAAATGTTAGCACAGTGAGGTGGTGCGTTGTCATCCATAAACAGAAACCCCAAAACAAACGTGTTTACATGAAAAATTGACCATTTTTATTATTTTTTTTATGTTTAGTTACAGAATATAAGAACATTGGCTCTACACATCATGGAGTTTGTGACTCATTAATTATGACAGCTTCCAGAGTAGTGCTAAATTGTTTAAAATTTTCCTCGTAAGATGTTTTTCTTTCTGCTCTTCATTTTAATATTTTGTACAGTTACAAATATTCTTAAAATGAACAGTTAAGCTAAACAAACATTAAATTATTTTATTATAAGATCAAATGCTTCTAGTTGAAAGAGTCAACTATGTCATATACAAAAAACAATTTTTATCTTGAAATTTTTAAAATTAAGAAACTATATTGAGTAAGGAAAGAATTTTGATTACATTTTAAATATAATGTATGGATGTGCACAAAGTATTATTGTTCCAATAATTTTCTATCTAATAAGTTTTTATTGTTAAATTTATAGGTTAAATTTATAGGACCAATTAAAAAAAAGAGGCCGCTTTAGTGATTACAGTGAAGAGCAAAGTTTAAAGCTGAAATTTAAAACAGAAGTGTGTATTATCTAAATTTCAAAAATATTTGCATTTTGTTAAATAAAATATTTTAGAATTAACTGTTCTACTGTCTGGTTAATATTTTCAGGATATAATATTTTTGTACCTGGGCAACTTTTGTTGAAAATTAATGTTGAGCTATAATAAATAGTAAATAGAAATAGGAAAAATAATAAACAAATAATGCACAAGTTTGTTCATATTTTTGTAGTTTCTTGTATTTAAAATAAGTAATATTTTAAAATTTGCCAACGAGATGTTAACTAAAGTTTAAAAATTCAGAAACAATTACTAGTTAATATCAAACTGGATATTTTTAATTAAGTGTAATACAAATTTTGATACTTTTTTGTTTGAGATAGAGCTATAAGTCAGAAATATTAATAAAATTAAGAATTTTTTTTCTTCATGAGAGCCATGAGAAAAATGATTTGAAGTGCTTAATTCTCAACTTAGTTTCTTGCAGAAAACAATTTTTAATTTAACTGGAAATCACTTTATGGAAAAAATTAATTAATTTAAATAAAAATATTGAAAAACATAATGTAATTATACTCATTTATACACAGAAAATGAAAATTTGATTATATAAGTTTTTATTGTTTAATTTTTATGTGCTGTTTTAGTCTTGATAAGTGTTCAGCAATTCAGAAATGTAATCTACTTTTAATATCGGCATGATAAATTGACCATGTATTCACAATTGGTAGGTAGTGAATATTTACTTTTTTTACTTCACTTCGCTTACTTTTTGCATGTTAATCTCAACATAATGTGATTTTCATCATATAACAATAATTTGTAAATTTTGCTAAAATTTTAAGTATTGTTAAAAGAATAACAAATCTATCGCTTGTGTTTACTTTTCAAAATGGAATACAAAATAATTTTCAAGCATAACAATTATTTTACTCATATAAGATGCAAAAATACAGGTTTAAATGAAAAAATTCATATTTTTTGCAATAATTTAAAATAGCATCCTTCTAATTAGGTAATTCAAAATAAAATCCTTCATCATTATAAGCTACATGTAATGTAGACGAAACTATAAGTCAAGATAGGACCTATCTTAGCTGCCTAAATTGGACCAATTTCGGTAGCCAAGCTTGGTCCTTTCTTGACAGCCTAAATTGGACCAATTTTGGCAACCAAGCTTGGTCCTATCTTGGCAGCCCAGATAGATCCATTGTAGGTTGCCAAGCTTGGGCCTATCTTCGCAACCCATGTTGGTCTTATATAACGAAATGTAGACCATTCAGGATTGGTCCAATATAGGCCACCAATACTGGTGCTAGACAAAGCCACGATTTGCCAATATAGGGCCAAAATATTTAGCTACTTGGGATGTTGTGACTTGGCAAGCATTTTTGAAGAATGACATTCAAAATAATTTTAACAGGGTTCAGTGTAGAATCAGGTACCACTTGGTTTGGTGATACATTTCGGCAATAAACTTTAATCTCAGGAAACCCTACCTTTGCATAATTTTTGTGTAGTGGCTATCCTGTTAGTTGCATCTTGGCGTCAAAAATATCGCCAAAGAATAATGTGGAACCCAGTTGTAAATTTTCTCGTTAACATTTAATTCTGATTTCTATTTACCATATTTGAAATGATGAAACCTAGAAGTGAGAACAAATAAATAGCTTTGAACTGTAAATAATTTCTTAAACGTAACAAAAAATGATACTTGTGCAAAATCTTGGCAACCTGGGGATAAATGACACTAAATACGAGGTTTTGTAAATAGAAAATTATATACAATGCATGCTTATTACTACTTTGAAGAAACATTCCTGTTTTGTTATAGTTCTAATAACATTTTGGCTTTAGCACCATAAAATATGAAAAATTTTAAATGTCAACTACAGAATTAAATAAATCTGTTTTGGCTGGCAGAATAATATTAAATTTAGGTTGTCCATTTAAAAAGTTTTTGGTTGTTAAAACGATGAATTTATAATCAATATTTAGTTTTTTTAGTAAATAAATAGCGGCGTAAATTTTCTTAATAGTACATTTTATATTATAAAATTGTTTTAGCTTTCATTAAATATGCACTAAGGTACAAAATGATTTGGTTTTAACTTGATAGATTTGCACCAACTTTCCATGTCAACAGTATTTTAACGCTTTCTTAAAGCACATATGATTAGATTGAATTCAATAACAAACACAGAATTAATATTATGGAAACAGTGATAGATAATATTGACAGCAATAACGATGTAAGTATGTTATCCCCCTCTAAGGGATTTCTCGCCAAACCTAGCGCCATTGTTTTGATTTTAGTATTGCCAATTTGAGTATTTGTTTTATTATAGTGTTGCCAAATAATAATTATTATAGTGTAATAATTAATTAAAAATTATTTCTATTATTTAGAATGATACAATTTGTTTGCTAATGAGAGTATAATGATAAATTTTTGAATGTACATTTTAATTTATAAAAAAATTAAATAACCACAAAAATTTTAAGAATATTTTTCTATAATTAGTGTACAGAATTTGTAATGTAAAACAATTCAACTTAAGAGTGTTTTAAAAATTTTCGAATTATTTTCAAACATATTCAGTGATGACGAATAAACAATGACCAAACATCAGCACAATTGAAAAAGTAAACACTAGTTTGTAATAGTATCTATTAAAAAAAAAACGATAAAAACTGATACTTTTTTGTAAAGAATTAGAGAAAATAGATTTTTCTTATTAAAAACCTAATTTATAATTTACATAGTTCTTTTTTAGCTTTAATAATGGAAGAAATTTTTAAGGAACAATACCGATCTTATATAGCTTATATTTTATGATGTTTTTTTATTAATATTTTGTTCTTCTTAATAACAAATCATATTGAAGAGAAAGAAAATAGTCTATTTAATCAGTAATAATGATATACAAAATAGAAAAATGTATTAAAATACTGGAAAACTCAGAAAATATTTTCAAACAAGTTCTTATCACTTACCTCGTTTGTAAAATTAAACTTTTAATAATAATTGGGTTAGACTTTACATCCCTAATTTAAGATCAACTCACTTGATTTTACACAATGATCTTTTTAAACATTTCTTTTACCACAGATTAAACTGAAAATTTTATTTCATTTTTTTATTTCAAAAAAGTTCCAGTGAAAAACAACTTTGACTTTATGGGAAATTTCACATTTAAAATAGCTTTTTAAATTACATCCTTCAGACTATTAATGTAAACTAAAATTATTTTTACTGTAAAGAATTTAAATCACAAAACGTAATATTGATAATTTATAATATTTCATTTTGATACCATAAAAACCAATTTTTCTGATTCTAAAATTAGAAGACCTTTGTTAATAAGTCCATCTGATTTCATTTTAGGTAATTAAATTATGCCATAGCATAGTCAATGCAAATTTCAGATAAGCAAAAAAACACTAATACAGAAAACAAAAATATTTTGCAAATTTCTTAAATCAAAACACACATAAATTCAAGTAAAATTATGTATATTTTATATAATTAGAAATTTTCAGCCAAACAATATATATTATATCATTAAAAATAATTTTTTCCTCAAAACTGATGCATTCTATATTGTTCTTTCAAGTTTTACATTGATTCAAATTATTATCAAGAATTACAAGTGCTGACATAAAAAATATATTTTAACTGGTATATCGCCTAATTTTATTTAAAGAAATTTTCTTAATCAGTTATCATAGTAATGAAAATTTTCTTCGTATTTTTAAGGCATTAAATAAAACTGTTTTTTAAGATATTATAATATATTTTATTATTAAAATAAGGGCTAATTTTTATTAAAATCAAAATTTATTTCTATTAAGGACGATTTTGGAAGCGCTGTTCATGCAATGGCATAAAAAAATTTTCTTTCAATAAATTTATATAATTTAAAAACGATCTTAAAATTTTACAATATACAATGAGAAATATGTACGATTTCTTTATAAACTCCTTGAACGAATTTTTCAAGTTAAAAGGTTTGTTATATATACATGAATTTTTCAGCTATCTTTAGGTTGGAAAAAATTAAACATTGGGGATAGGAAAAAAATTAATAAAAGGAAATATATTACTGCAAAATAATTTTCTTAAATAAAAATTATTAACTTCTGTGTCCTGCAAGTCAAAATAATTTTCTTCTAAAGCTCTGTTTAACTTAATTTTTCTTAAGCAAGGATTTAAGCATTTATCACTTGTTGATCTCATCAAGGTAAAGTTTAATCATTGGTAAGAGTTAATCCAAATTCATGAAACTAATTTTATGGCAGTCTTATTACAAAATTCAGTGTTTAATTAATATATTTTTCAGTACTGAATTTTAAAAAAAATGTGTGAGTATTTTTTATTTAATATCAAATTGTAAATCAATAATTCAAGTGAAAAAACTATATCACCCTGTTTAATTTGTTTGATTTATGCTTGATGGATCTATTTTAACTTAAGAGCCATTAAAATTCTTAAGGGCACTCCGTGGCTGAGTGGTCAAAGGCATCACCACTAATCGCTTGAGAGCGTAGGAGTGTGGGTTCGATTCCCACCGTGGCCCTGGGTGTTTTTCTTCGTTATTCTTCTGTGGTTGTACATCTGTCATTGTGCTATTTGTCCTATTATCAACGAAGACTTACAAGCGGATCTCAAGAATCAAGTATACAAGTCTGAATATATGTAATGTAAAAAAATAAAATGCTTAAAAAGTTCTTGAAAATTGATGTTTTTTGTATTTTGAAGTTTAATAAAAAAATATTTATTTAGATCCTAAAGATTTTGAAAGATAACTATTTCGAAGATGTGAATTAGCTCTGTAAATGTCTTTATTTTTAGAAGTGTGAATTAGTAGTAAATGTCTTTATATTTTAATTGAAAAACGATGTAAAAATGATTAACTATGAATTATGTACACCTTTGGTAATTCAGCCTTTTAAATGCTCTGTCTACTGAAAAATGTAGCAAAAATGAGCAATTGTAACGAAACAATAAATTTTTTTGACATTTACAATTTCTTGTTATGTGTTAAAATAAATTGTTTTTTTATTTTATTTTCATGAGAAGTGATTTTAAAAATTTTGTCCACTTATAAACAAAGTATACAAATTATCTTTTGTTGATTAATTGGCTAATTTGTTAAAAAGCTAGGTATTTAATTATATACTGTTTATGTGCTTTACAATATCTTTAGAATTTTGCATTCTTAAAAGTATATATTTTTCATTTGATTATTTGAATTTAGTTTTCTTTATTTGAAGAGGTTGTCAAAATTTTCAATTTTGAGCATATAACATAGTAAAAATCTACAAATGTATTTTAAAAATGCTTTCATCACACATTTTCTGAGAAAACTAATTTTTCAATAATTCTGGATTTTCTTTGTCAAAGTGCTCTGAGTTTAGGAATATGTAATGTATTTTATTTTTGTAGATACATTATACACATATTTAGCATATACTAATGAATATGCAATTGTATTCCACACCTATATAATTGTTACATAATTTTAACTACTTTAAATATTTTTTATTAAGAATTACATTTTTTATTCCTGTATTTTTATCTCCTGAGATTTAATTTTGAGTTATGAATTTAATATATATTTATTTATTTTTTTCTATTTTGTGTGAAAGGAAATTTTTCTTTTCTATATTGATATTAGCAGCGATAAATACAAAATGTAATAGTGAATGTTTTAAAAGTTTTATTTGATATATCAGAGATAATTTCTAAATTATTAAATGTTTTATTTTGCTTGAGTTGCTATAATATATTCTTAAAGTGATTTTGTGAAGTAAGATATTTGGTTTTTTTTATTCATAGAAAATGTAGCAAAGATTAATTTAAATTACAAGTTTTGCCATTGAAAAAGAATATGTTAGACTTTATTATTTTTGAAACAGCAAAAAATAGTTTTAATTGAACTACATATGTTTATGATATAATATGCAAATTTTGATTTCTTCACGACTTTTGGAAAATATTGCCAAAAAATAGTGTTTATTGAATTTGATTTATTGCATTACAAACTATTCTAAAGTTACATCCACAGGACCTTGATTTAAATAATTCCTTCATGTAATTTTAAAGAGTACTGTATTTTAATGTTTATTTAAGCAAGAATATCAGAGATTATTTGAAATGCAAAATTATTTTCTATAAAAAAAATTTAATGGATACAAAAATATAGTAAAATACCGTATTTGTGCGAATCTAATGCGCATCCCCATTTTAAAACTTTAAATAATAAAAAAATTGTTTGTCGGTGAATGTAATGCGCATCAATGGTATGAGGAATTTATTGGGTCTTATTTTATACAACAATGGATTTGTATGTAGTCTATCAATCAATGGTATGATATTTTTATTTAAATTAAGATACCATATTTTATATAACACTGGTTTTATACATATAAAGTAGCAGAACATAGAATTAACCTATTAGTGGGCTATTTTATGTGAAACAATAATTGTTAATTACTACTACCGTATATACGGTACCTATCGTAAAATATGAACATGAAATAAATTGTAGCATTTCTATCTAGCTAAGAGTTTATCTATCGTAAAATATGTAAATCTTCAAACAAGCCTATCGTAAAATAAATTGTAGCATTTCTATCTAGCTAAGAGTTTCTACAATCAGTGATTAATAGTAAACGTCTTTATTCACTAATGTTTTCATCACTGGAATTCTCGCAGTTCTCTTCGTCAGAAGCAGATTCATTTCTTCTTTCCTCCTCATCATCGTCATCCTCGGCGTTCCAGAGCATGTCATCTTCACTGCCATTCAATGAATTTGAAATGCAGGATTTCTTGAACGATTTCACAATCATTGGTGCTTCGATGCTTTTTCAGGCAGCAGAAACCTAGTGTGCAAAAATGTGTGGTGCAGCACGCTTAATTTTTCCTGTCGGGTCAATTCACGGTTTGACTGATAAAACCATTTTTCGTACTTCGCCTGGGCCTACCCCTTAAAAGGTTTATTTATACTAACATCCAGGGGTTGTAACACAGACATCTTCCATCCAGGATTATTAACAAGATCTCTGCCTAGTGTGTGCATCTTCTTTTTTACGTCGTCGGTGAGATGACCACGAAATACGTCCAAAACATTGATGGTGGATTGGAGAGCCCACCGAGATGGCGTTTCCATACATTTCGGAGCCACTCAAGCATTATTGATTCCGTCATCCACCCCTTCTCTTTGTTTCGAATCAGGACATCATCTGGGAACAGCTTTTCATTCTTAGAAGATATAGGGAATGTTTTTTGTTTGAAGATTAATAAAGGGGTAAGTTTGCACCCTTCTCCTGTTATCTGCAGCATCACTGTTACGCATTGTTTTCCACATCCCAAAATTTTGATGATAACTTCCTTAGTCCCCTTCTCCGTAATGGTGTACTTACGAAGCATATCAAACCAAATTGACGTCTTATCAGCATTGCCAATTTTCCCCATTGAAAAATTCCTTCCGAAGTGTGATGACATACCGCTGAAATGTTAGTAGTTTTCCTCAAAATCTGCTGGAAGCTTTTGGCATATTGTTGTATGGCGTCTCATCCGCTTCATAAGCCGATCCACCCATCCACGGCTAGCATCAAACTCTTGTTTCGGTATAATAAGAACTTCATCCTCCTCTTTTGCTTTATTTTTTATGGCGTCACTAGTCACAGGTTGTTCATTCTTCCTCCATTCACGTACAAATTCCAATACTTTTTCTTCAATTTAAGGTGCCTTCCTTTGCGAGGGCCAGTGAATTTCTTTCTACTAGCTTTAGTTGTAAACAGTGCCAATTTCTGTTGCCGCCACAAGCGAACATTGCTCTCAGCTATGTTGAACTCTCTACCTGCCTTTCTATTGCCATTTTTTTCAGTATAAAGAATTAATTTTTTCAGTATAAAGAATTAGTTTGAAAGTAGCGTTATATGAAATTTTTCTTTGTTTACTCTCCGTTTCGTGACTACGTACTCAATTTGTATCCTTTATGCAATAATGTGTCAACGATAAATGTAACGGTAAGTGGGGGAAATACAGTAATCCATTGTAACGATTTAAATTTGGTTGATGTCATCAGCGAACTGCTGACCTTGCACTCGAATCTAATGCGCACCCCAATTTTGAATACTACATTTGGCCAGAAACCATGCGCATTAGATTCGCGTAAATACGCGGTAATACATAGGAAATAGTTTAATAGCGATAATATATATATATATATATATATATATATATATATATATATATATATATATATATATATATATATATATATATATATATATATTTCATTTAATTGTATTAAAAAAGTTAATTCTTGTTGAGAATAATAGTTACTTTATTTTCATTTATAGTTCTCAAACTTTGATATAGAGAGCTATAAATGAAAATATATCTATACAGAGTTATATTAGTGTTAAGAGATTTAAAATAAATAATAATGTAAAAAATGAGTTATAAACTTCATAATTCTATAGCCATGTATGTGTAGTATTTTAATATGTGAAATAAATATTTAAAAAGAAAAATTTCGAAATAAAGACGATTTAGTCAACATGTTTATTATGAAAGTGATTGCCAGCTGGCAGTTTGCTGAGGTACCTGGTTCTGGTGAACATCAACCCTCACTGGCTATCTGAAAATGAAACTAGAAAGCTATTTCATGAGCTGATTGGCATAACAAGTAGAGGTTTTAAATGGGGGAGTTAGTTGAGTTTTCTTGAAAAACGTTAATTTTTTATACAGAGTAATTAAAAAATTAGCAATTAAATTTGGATTTTTTGGATAAAAATTAGTTTGTGTTATAACTCATAAGCAATATTTACAAAAAAATTTAGTTAAATTAACACAGGAATATCCTTAACTCATCTGCTAAAAAAAGTATGAGTGATAGTTAGAATGAGTAGAAAACACATGAGAATACACGAATACAAATACTTTTCAAACACTTATAATCTTTATTTTTTTTTATACTTTTTAATTTTTTATTCATTTTTTTGGATCTATACGTTTTGTTTACTTATTTATTTATTTTTATTTTATTTTTATTTATTTATTTATTTTGTTTATTTTTTATTTAAATTAGTGAGTAAGTATGGAAAAAGGTTAGTTGTTAGTATTAAAAAAAACGTATTTCTTATGTGTCAGGATCATGATGGTTGGTGAGGAAACTTTGGACAGAAGCGAAGTAGTGAGCGGGGACGGTGCCGATTATGGGTGATTTTTGTACATGTTGTACATGATTTTGGCAAAATATTCACCTACTGTTTGAAGTTTAAGTTCTTCTCTTATTTTTTTGTTTCGAAAATACCAGGGTGCTTTGACTGCCTGTTTAATTATTTTGTTTTTGGAGAATTTCTAATTTTTTTTATCTTACTGTCATGGGTAAAACCCCAGAGGGGGCAGGCATAGGACAGAAGTGATCTGAGGTATGTTTTGTAAATAAGCACTTTATTTTCAATTGACAGTTCTGAGTTGTATTTTAAGAGGGGGTACAATGCAGCAGAAGTTTGTTTGAATTTGTTTATAATATTTTGGATGTGAATATTCCAATTTAGTTTTTTGTCAAATGTGACTCCTAGATATTTGCAGGTTGGGGACCATGGGAGTGTTGTTTCATTAATTTTAATTCTTTGCCAAGTTATTGCTATTTTTCTGGTAAACATGATTGCAATGCTTTTGCTTTCATTAACTAGGATTTTCCATTTCTTGAACCAGAGCTCAAGTAGCTGTAAGTGTGTGTTTAGTGCAGTAGGAATAGTAGATGGTTTCCTGCATTGTGCTTGGATAAGTGTATCACCAGCAAATAGATGCAGTGTTGTGTGTCGTGATTTGGGTATATTGTTCACATAAATAAGAAATAATCTGAGCCCTAGCTTGGAACCCTGTGGTACGCCTGCTAGTATTGGCTTAAATGTTGAATGTGTTTTACCTATGCGAACTTGGAACTTCCATCTAGAGATGTAAAATTCCCGGGAATTTTGAAGCTTGGGAATTTACTCGGGAATTTTGGGAAAAAACCGGGAATTTTGGGGAATATTGGGAATTTTGAGGGAATAAACTCAGCCAATCATATTTCGTTTTAGAGATTCTTTTTTTCGCATATATATGAAACGAAGTGGAGTAAAATTTGATATCTATAAATAGTTTTTAAACAAAGTGAAATTTAATTTCTACAATAAGCATTCATAAAAGCAAAAGCAGTGAAAAGCATAAAATATGAACATTAAAATTGTAAAAAATATAGTATTGAAAAATTTCGTCCCTAGGGGATATTTTTATATCGGTGTATGTATGGCGAAATATGTCGCTACGATTGTTGGGAAGCCTATATTTCTCACAAATATATATTTAATGAAACTATGAAAACAAACTGAGTTATTTGACCAAAAATAATATTGTTTCACTGTAACAAATAAAGATTCTTTTCTTCATTTCTATTATTCCATTTTCAGTTATTTTAAGTGGTATAAGATTTATTATTTTTTGCGATCATTCTTTATATGATAGATTTGTTTCTTTTTCTTTCGAAATGGCTTTATTTTTTAAAAAAATGATTTCACTTTAATTTTAATGTATTAAATTTCTTAAAAACAAATTATTTGATAAAAGTAAGGTAGTACTTCATTTTTCAGTCTTTTTAATAAACTGAAAATTGATGATTTAAAAATAATGTCAAGCAAATTGCTTTCACATTTGTTTTGACTTCTAATTGACAAATCTTTAATTTACCAATGATAGAAAAAGATACTGTTTCATGTACTATTTCTCAACTCAGTATGTGTAAATGTTGTACAAATTTAACCAATATGCAAATGAAAGTATGTGGTGAAGCGACATGTAAGTTGTGAACAAAAAAAGCTCTTCCAGCGAGTCATCATTTAAATCATATCTTGTAGGAATTAATGTGACAAAAATTCTATGAAATAAGCAAGCGTCAAAGCATTATTACAATTTGCGTGTAATTTTGAGTTGCATTGAAACAGCAAATGTTACTCCATTCCAATTATAGATATCTTTATTTGCAGAAGGAAATTATCATCAATATTTATGAAAAAATTTTGAAACTTATTTTGAAAAAATTTTGAAGAATTTATGAAAAAATTTCATTGACAAATGTAATCATGAATAATACTTTTTCTTTTATTATATATGAAATATTTAAAAAAAATTTCTTTTATATTTTAAGATAAATTAACACTTTTTTAAGTACAATATATAATGCAGACTTTAAATAAAACCATTTTTATTTCTTTTGCAAGGATCTGATACATTAATTTATACAATTACAATATACCTACAGTTGAGTAATTCATTGAGTTTTTCAAAACAATTTTTTACATTAAAAATGATTTCAAAACAGTAAGGTAGAATCAAAATCTTTTTAAACTATTGTTCATCATTTCTAAATGATAAGGCAGAAAATGTGGGTGAGTTAGAAAATTATTGATAATCTGTGTCATTGAAAATATTTCCATTTTTTCAGACTTTAGAACTAGAAACGGAAACAATTTTATGATATGAAAAGAATTTATGAAAGCCAAGCAAATAAATTTATTTGCTTGGCTTTCATAAATTCTGAAAAAAAAGTGTTGCTTTTTTAACATTTTGCACTTACGTAATCTTGTTATAAATTCAAATTATTTTTAATTCAATGCATCTTGCTTGTCATAAAAAGGCTGAAATGTGTTATTCTTTTCAAAAGAAAATTTGGTTAAATACTAGCTCTAAAAATATTAATGCCAGTTTGATATAAAAAATAGGTGTTATTATTTTTCTACAATCTTGTTATAAAAACTTGAAAACTTATATTTTTTAAGATTTAGTTCAACTTGAATTTTTACACACAAGATTAAAATTTGTACATAATACAAAAATTTTATGACAATTGACAAATCTGTAATTTTGTGAATTATATATTTCCAATTCAAAAGCTTGAAGTAACAATAAACAATTTGTTCAGAAAGGATTTTAAAAATTGTACAGATGCACTTAGAAATCTGCACAATAAAAAGATCCCATCTAAATATGTTTATACCTGTTACCTAGTGAAATAAAATTAGGTATTATTTCTATGGTAGAAAATATCTAATATTTACAAATATAAAAATATTGTTTAATAAATACTGATTGATTTTTATGAATATAGTTGTTCAACATGACAACTGAAGTGGATATAACAAAAATTGTTATTATAAATAATGTATAAAATTGATGCTACATATTTTACTGTAAGACTAATATTATATTTAAAACAAGCAAATGACACTAAATTAAATAAAAGTTTTAAAATATTAGTTTTTCAATGTTTATACTACTACTTTCACGAAGCAACACCAACTTGATGACCAATGATATAAATGTGTCGAAATTTAAGCCTTTGTAATGCTGAAAGGTATAAATCCTAATAGCGAGGTATTATAAACAATATCCTACCTCCTTGCTGATCTTTGATCATTTTAAAATAGCAAGTTTCAAGAATTTTAAATGCATTGTAAATCAATGCATGTTGGTCATAGATATGCTGTCAGAAGGAAGACTTGTGAACTTCAGCTCTCATTAAAAAAATTCAAATACATAAATGAAAAGTTTGTTTTTTTCTGGGATAAATATAAAATACAATGAAATTTAGAATTTTTAAAAACTCTTATATGAAGTAACATTAAACATATCACACATCAACATTATTATGTACAATCTCATATAAGTGTGTCATCACCAACCATCAACATATTCTGTAATAGTTGATAATAATTATAGTGAAACACAAGACACGTTTTTGAATTGAGAAACAATCTCGATTCACTAAGCCCCTGATTATGTGATGTGTGTATACATATTTAAAATTATGAAATGATGTAATCTGCATATATATATATATATATATATATATATATATATATATATATATATATATATATATATATATATATATATATATATATATATATATATATATATATATATATATATATATATATATATATATTTATATATATATATATAAACATCTCTATATGACATAATTTTTTAATTAAGCAGAACTTTTAAAAGCACTTTTCAGCTCACACAAATTAATCAACATGAAATTGGTTGAAATTATGGTGAAAATCAAAAGTTTTATCTATTATCTAGTTCATTTTAAACTATAATGTAACAAACACAAAAGCTATATCATGGAATAATTTAAGTACGATTATAAATACTAGCCAATCAAGTTCAATTTTAACTTTTTCCAAATTATTGAAAAAATCATCAAATACCACCTAAAAGATGGGAAACAGATATCTCAAGATGTTGAAAAAGAGGAAATGGAAAATGCTCATAGGTGACAGGTTCTGCTAATTAGGACAAACAGGATTTAATGGTTAAAATACTGGTAAAGAAGTTTATTATCGATGCAAACTGGACTAATTCACATTCATTTATTATAAGAAACACTCATCAAAATTTTAAGGGTAACTTCAAATGCCACTATTTAACTCTTAATTTTCTCAGTAAAAGCAAAATGATGATATAAATCTCTACAAATCTAAAATTATTGGAACTAACATGCATATTCAAATTTTAAAAGGTTCATAGTAATGAATGAAATTTAATATTCTTGCCATGTAGTAGAACAAAATTACTGATTTGTCAAATTGTTAATAAACTATTAACTAGTAATGAGATCCAACATGGTTAATTAAATCTAGTTTTTCTATTTAATTTCTCGTCAACATTTTGAATGATAATAGCTTCATTTTGATAAAGAATAATATCAAGAGATTTTCCTGCATCTTTATTACTAGCAAATAATTAGCAATTTTAAACACAACATTTTTTATGTGACAGTATTAAAGTTCAGATATTTTCCAAATCTTAAACACCAAGTTTATAAACTTTAATAAGTATAACAGTAAAAAATTGGGAAAACGTTCCACTAAAATTAATAAGAATGAGTATTTATTATAATCTATGAACAATCAGTTTTGTTACGAAGGTTTTTGTATCAGTATTCTAAAGAAAGTACACAACACTATGTAATAAATCCTACAGCAATTATATAAACATTTATGAAGTATATCTATGTATAAAAAATTTGCAAAAGAAAAAAGTCTTGCCTGTTAAGAATGCCAAATAAAATTATCAGTATACTTCACATCATTACTTTTGATGGCAAGAGAAAATGATAGTCTTTTTGTATACAATACGCTCAAAATCTTAATCGATAAACAGATATTTAAACATGATTTCCCTAAAGTGAAGAGATGGGCACGAAGGGTAAAATGCGCCAAGCAGGCGATAAAGTGGTGCGATAAGTTCGTCAAACTGGTTTAACGGTTCGGATTACGTATGTATGACCTAATTTTTGTTTATTGGGTAACGTGATCGCGTGACATGCGCGTTTTGTATGTAACCCTTGAAACTATTTTAGAATAATATTTAATAATTGAGTTTCAATATTCGAATTTTGGAGTTTGTGTGTTGCTAACGATAATTAACTATGGATGAGAATGTTTTGAACTAACGTTTTTTATTTTTTATTTAGAGCGTGATGGTAGTAAGAAAGTAAGTATATGAATTTTTAAGTTGTGTGTATTGCATGTTAGTGTTAGAATGTGCCGCGTACTGATATTTTTTTATGTGGGTGCCATTGCTCGGTATATTAAAATTCCAGTTTAAACAAAATTTGAAATTTGTTAACGTTCGAAATTTAGTTTTATTGCCGGTTGGCACTGCAGTAGGTAGCGCTACACTGATGTTTTTTTTAAGGTGGGCGCCATTGCTCGGTATATTAAAATTCGAGTTTAAACGAAAAGTGAAATTTGTTAACGTTCGAAATTTAGTTTTACTGCCCGGTTGGCACTGCAGTAGGTAGCGCTATACTGATGTTTTTTTTTTTTTTTAAGGTGGGCACCATTGCTCGGTATATTAAAAATCGAGTTTAAACAAAAAGCGAAATTTGTTAACGTTCGAAATTTAGTTTTACTGCCCGGTTGGCACTGCAGTAGGTAGCGCTACACTGATTTTTTTTTTAAGGTGGGCGCCATTGCTCGGTATATTTAAAATCAAGTGATAAAAATTTCCTTTCTATTTATTCGAATTTTAAAACTTCTACAGTATTTAATTGTAATGAAATGTTTAACTTTTTAATATTTGGAATTCGAAAAAACGCGTGATTTCAAAGCTGAAGTTCGAACGTGATCGTTATTGGTTGACATTTATCGCGCGTAGTGACGTAATTTAGGTTGGCGACAGAGCTGTAGAGCGCTTGGTGTCAAAATTTGAAATCGCGCCAATCTCGTACCCATCTGGTAACTTTTACCCATGATTTAACCACGGAAAATAAAAGCACAATAGTTAAAAATTACTTTCTGAGTGTTTTAAACTATAAATGTACATCCAGGCTATTACTTTTATTTAAATTGATCAAAAGTAACTCCAGATATCTAATGACAAACAAAACGAATATCTATATACACTAACGATTGACGTTATAAAAAAAATTTCGTATGCAATTTTAGAATCAGCTATCAATTTAATCTACGGCGTTTAATTTAACATTTTATAAATAATAGTAGAATAATATTTTTGAGAAACATTTTTCCAGGAATATATATATATATTGAAAGACAGCATATCTAAGCGATTTCTGTCCAAAAATTTAAAAAATACACATTCAAATAATAAACATTACGAATAAGAATTGCAATGAACACATCCAGAAATCTCTCCAATCTTTACAAATGGCTGTCATCCTTTTCAAAATGTTTTCAGAAATTTCTATTGCCATAAATAAAAGTAGAAATCATTGAAATATATCTTTTTAAATATATTATGTGGTTTTAATAGTTATAAAATTATAAATTTTTAAGAAAATTCAAATTTTTCCCCAATTTTAAAAATTTGGGAATTTTGAAAATTCCCGGGAATTTTCAAAATTTCCATGGGAAAAAACCCGGTTTATTCCCGGAAAAAAACCGGGTTTTTTCCCATCTTTGCAACACTACTTCCATCCCAAAAGTTATGAGATAATTAATCTAATGAGTGGATCAGTGAGACCAACAGTGATGAGTTTGAAGACTAGTCCACCAATCCAAACTCCTTTACTAACTACGAAAGTAATTTGGTATTATTCTGCATGACATATACGTAAGTATTTAATCACGTGACTAATTTGACCAATGAGTTGTCAGGTTTGACTCATCGTTTGAATAACCACAGGTTCAATTACTTTTTCTATTAGGTTATCGGTAAATATTACTTTCTAATTCTGAGGTTCGGATTGCTACCTAGTGGTAATTGAAATCCCGATTAACCTTTGGTCAAGATTAATGGTGACTGCGGGGGTTAGCACAAATGACGACCTCTCCCGTTAGTTAAGTCACTATGCTTTGATAGTACGCACTGAAATTTGGCAATGAAGGCGATGGAATGCGGCGTTTGGTGGAGCAATCACAAATACCTGTATATCCCCGATATGAGAGAGAGACAAGTACAAAAGCATAACTTTATTACAGCATTTGTACTTTTCTACTGCACAGCAAAAAAATAGAAAACATGAAGTGACAAACAGCACCACTTAGCGGCCAAGCACATTGCTTTTCACTTTTTAACAGTGATAAAAAATGTTAATTTATAAATTGTACTAAAATTATATCTAAGTTAAGGTGCTCATTTGAAAGTGGCTCTCTTTTTTTCAGACATTTAGATGCGCTTGAAGTTTTTATTCTTCGAATATTTTATGTTTAAATTCGAAACTGTATATTTAGCTTTTTTTCTTTTGGCAATGGCTAATTTATTTCTACTATTGAATCTACGGTTTTAGGCCACGTTGATTGTTTATGTGTTTATTGTAAGAAGTTATGTGAAATACACATACACACTTCTCATTGTATATCTGGTTCCATGTAAATATTTCGAATTTTTTTAAAAATATAACTAAACATGGATTGCATCTCATATGCTTCGTTTTTCCTTTATTTTCTTATTTCATCTGTAACCGCTGTAGAATTGACATTTGAGTTGCCGGATAATGCTAAACAATGTTATCATGAAGATATTGAACAAGGAGTTAAATCTACAATAGAGTTTCAGGTAAGTAGCTTGGCTGTTTATTTTTGTATACTTACTTATGCTTTCAGATGTGATCAAGTACTTCCATCTAAACTTCTATGTTATTCTTGTTTGTGTTATTCAGTTACTAAACTAAGGTTTCATATTCTAGATTTACTGAACGATATGTTAAGTTTATGGTTTTTGATTCTTATAATCATCTGGACTATATAATCGAATTGTTACGTTTTGGGGTGAACTGTTGCCGCTTAAAACTTGCTCTATATTATTTCGAGTTTGTGAAGATCAAAATGTTTGTTTATCCTATTGAATTGATTGTTGATTTGTCCATAAGTTTGTATCCTTGGATGCAAATATAATAATCTTTCACTAATCTTGCTTATTTGATGTAACGTTAGTCCTATTCTTATTAGATGATTATCTTCATTAATCTGATAAATAATTCTAGTTTTATTTTAAACATTTACATTTCGTTATAATTTCATAATTTTCTAAAATCAGTAAGTTTTTTTCTTTTTCTATATATAGTTATTAATTTTCGCTTATGATGGATTGTTGTAGTTTATTAAATATTATATCAGGATCACATAAATATTCTTTTCATGAAGCAGGGAATTCACATCATTTGATATTTTATAAATTAATTGTATTGAAGTTTGGTGATTTGATCAATTTTAAAGCCATAAACCTTGTTGTAACTTTTGTTAATTTTTAAATATTTGTTTAAACTGTATAATGAGGAATTTATTAATGTGTATAATTTTCTCATTTTATCCCATTTTACTGTAAACTATGACATATTCGAAAAATATTTGTATTTACATTTATAATTCTCGTGTTATGATGAAAATTTTCTTATCAGAAAGCAAAAATTTTTTGATTATAAATATGGAAGCTGGAAAGGATGTAAGGAATATAAGTTTAAAAAATTGGGATTCCTCAGTGTTATATTCTGTTTTTGTGAGGTCAGATATTGCACTTTGGCTATAATAGCAATTGGAAATAAAGCTTAGGTTTTTCAGACTTTATCTGAGTACATTATGATCATAAGAACTTCAGAAAACTTTGCTATACAAAATACCATTCTTAAATATTTTGATTTTGGACTGTTAATTACTACTGTAAAATGTGAATCAAACTTAAGAATTTTTTATTAATCCAGATTAATGTTACATTTCCTGAGATAACTATCTTATTGTTGATTATTAAATCTTATTCCTCATTATTAAAAAAATATTAGTTGATGAGAATGAATAACTTAAATCTCATGTCATTGAATTGATTAGTTTGTCATAAGCTTTGGATGATTCAATACTAAAATACCTCTGATGGAGCTCACCTTTTTTTTAGCTAAGTACAGGTATTTCTAACCATGAGGTATTCAGAGATCTATAGTCTCTTTTTGTTTTTCCTCTCTTCTCTTAATCTCTTCCTCAGTGTCAAGCATGGGAGCTGTTAGTGAGTACTTATCTGAAAATCTTGCATCAATACAATCAAATCAAATTACTACCAATATGATCATAATACCATAATGAAGTAATTTAATTGTTTAATCTGAAAATGAATATGGAGATCATCTCAAGCTACTTTATATTTTTTGGGAAAATATGTACATTTTAAAATATGCATTCAAATGTTTTTTTATGAAAGAATAAACAAAGTTAAATTTCTTTAATGCTTAATTTATAAATTCTGCTTGTTAAAATATTTTATAATTGCAGTACTAAATTATTTTTAATTGCAAACTTTGTATTCAGCAATTTATGTTAATTTCCTTGGTATGTTACGCGCTTATAATATAAGCTAAAATTGAGAATCATATATAAGGTAGCGGAATATAAAGAGTTCTCTGTGAAAATTAAGATACAATGAAAAAAAAAAAAAAACATTGGCTAAAGAACTTTGGACAACTTAAAATTTCTTAAGAAATTAATTTCACCATTTCAGTACCTAAAGAATGAATTCCCTTTAATTTTGTGCATTGAAATTTTAAATCATCAGCTCTGCAATTTAACAATTGTGAGAAGCTGAAAACTTAAATTTTATTGAAGACACTAAAATTGAGTTTATAGTATTTATTGAGAATATTGGAAACTTGCCATCCCCGACAAAATATTTTAAACATATTGAAAGGCTAAGATTTGGGGTTTTTAATATTGTAAATCAATAAAATCACAAAAATACTTGGCATTTGTATATAAACTATATTATATCTTTGTTCTCTATAAACATTGTCATGTTAATGGAAATTCTTGGCTAATACTTTAAAGGATTGAAGAAACTTGTATCCTAGACTTTAAATAAAATCTGAAAATCAGAGTAGTTATTGCAACAAAACTCAGCTAATTCTAGTCTTTTTATTAACAAAATCTTTTTAATGTTCTTTACAGCATAAAATTCAACCTTATATATATCTAGAACTTGTATGCCCTAAGAATATTTTCAATCACATTTTTACAGTGACAAATGCTAGCATGATCTTAGGCACATACATATTATATTTATTTATTTGCTAAGGTATTAAAATGATAATATAGTCTGAATTGATGAAAACCTATCTGAGAGAGTAAGTACCGGTGATAATTCTCGCCTCATCAAGGAATGATTCTGTCGCTCTTCTACCAAAGCAGGTGGCGGCTGTTGGATGGTAATTTGCGTTTTGCACCTTCGAGCGCTAGGTAGGAAAATTAGTTATAGAAACCTCGGCTTCTGGCGCTAAGCCTCACAAACTCGATCCCCTTCTGTCCCTTTAGGTCTCCTTGGCAAGTAGAGCTGTCGAGCCTGAATCCTTACAAATATCATGAAAATAATTCTCACATTATTGAAACCAATTCATCTACTTTTTACATGTTGATAGACACATCTAGCAATTTTTATACAGTATTGCATTTTTTGATACAAAAACTTCTCACATCATCTATTTGTAACATACAAATGTTATAACAGTCAGGGATTTTTTTTATTTAAATTCACTCAAAACAAGCTTTGGTAATCAGTAATTTAAAAAAATTAGGCTCATATCCATTTGAAACATTTTACAAAACTTTAAATGGTTCTTGTGTCCTTTTTAAGCCTGATTTCATACATGTTGCAGAAGCAGAAATTTTAGAAGAACCACATGATCAAGGAGTTAGCTGCATGCCGTAAAAGCATTTGACCTGGTGGTATACTTATCCCATCCAAAATGTTGCCTTTAATTTTCAAACAATAGTATTACCAAAATCCATAAAAGCAGGTTATATGCATTGCAAACTTTGTCCATACTTTCCTAAACCTCTTAGATGTTTCAAATGTCAGATATGTGGTCATTCTCAACAGGCATGTAGGAATAGTGATCCAATTTGTGGAAAATGGGCTCAATGTGTATCAGTCTTCATGAAACTAATACTTGTACTTCAGAAATTTTCAAGTGTTGTAACTATTCTGGTTCATATGTACTGCATTTTCCAAATCTTTCCCTATATGGTTCTGATGGATAGGAGAAAGAAGTAATTACAACCAAGTTAAAACAAAATATTGTTTTCCCTGAAGCAAAATAAATAGTAAAAAACATAACACCAAAAGTTGGCATTTCTTATTCTACTTTAAACAGATGCACAAATATGCAAAGAAGAGTAGTTTACCAATATCTGCTCCACTTTCAACTTTGTCAAAATCCACTTCACTCTCAACTTCTAACAGCACAAAGAAATCTACTTCAATTATCAGTAAATCTAAGACTGATCATACACAAAAATTAATGAACCAAAATCTCGAGAAAAAAGTATTAAAAGAACGATTGATATATCTCTTCTGAAACAGATATGGAAATATATTCCTCTATGTCTCAGACAGTTTCAAAATGTAGAAAAGACGAGTGCAAGAAACAGTCAAAACTGCTCCGGGGGAAACTTATTTCTTGAAATTGTTGTGGCTCTCAGAAAACATTGTTTTTCTATAATATTTATCTGTTTTGTCTTTCTGGCTTTCATAAATTTGTTATAGTGCCTTTATTCTTCTGAGTCATTCATCTTGGCATTCTGAATTAGTTCTTATCCAATGATTTACTCGAGCACTTAATTATCAAACATTATTTTGTTTTCGGTACAGCTTATCCCAGCTGAGAATTTTTGCCAGTAAAATCAAATCCATAGAAAATTTAATAAAGCTTTCATCATGTGAACCAAGTTATTTAATAAGTAAAATTAAAAAAATCTGTTTAAAGAAAAGAATCTTATACTTACCCCTAGTCTAAAAAATTAACAATCCTTAATATGTTGGACCAAATGTGATAAAAGTATCTGTAATGAACACAAACATGCCATGCACATTTGCAAAAAAGTGTGAATAAATTATTTTTTAGTATTTGCTTAGATTTCTTATTTTTAATGTAATCATAATATCTGTTTTACAAAAAATGCATTTAGTGTTGTAAAAGTTATCTTAGTACTATTTAACAAAAGTTCTAAACCCTGGTCCATGGGACTCAACATGCATTCTCATATATATATATATATATATATATATATATATATATATATATATATATTAGTTCAAGTGTCTTCCGCTGGGTTGAGTCATGGCCAGCTAGACATACAAGGCCGTGTAAGCTTGGCAGTCACGTGACTTGATGTCACATTGGTTGTCTTAGGGAGAAACGATCAAAGCTGTGTCAAACATACTTTGTTGTCATTAAGTTCGAAGTTTAAGCAATTTAAAATGCCTGATCCTCATTGTGTTCCTCATTGCAAGTCAAATTATAATGGTACTGGCTCATATGTATCCTGTTTCAGATTTCCTAAAAAAGAAACAAAGAAAATTTTGTGGTTTAAAAAATTCCCCGAGAAGATATTCCTCTAGCAAATGAAACGTTGTTTGTGAAAAACATTCCACTTATGATTAAATTATGAGATTTGATTATCTGCCTCAAAATGGAGAGGACATTAAAATACCTCGAGATTGTACTAAATTGAAGGATGGAGCTGTTCTTACAATATTTCCTGGCTGTCCAGCATATCTGACCCAAAAAAGTGTGGTGAAAAGAATAAGCAGAAATGAAAAATTACATGCTCTATCTGAAAAAGCTTTATCGTATTTTATGACTGCTGATAAAATTAGTTCTTTTGAAGAATTAATGAAAATACCAGAAAAAGTTTCTTCTTCCAGATAATATTATAGTACACAAAACTGAAACTGAAGCTCATGTTATATTTATGAATTTTCAATCTGTTCCCATTCTTTTAAAAAGCATTAAAATAAACATTGATTTTTCAATTTCAGTTTTTGTTGAAATGTTGCTCAAGAATTAACAAAGTTTGATCATCTTTTGAGTGATGGTAAATTGGAGTTATGGAGCCAATTAGAAAATGTTATACAAAAGACAAATTCACTTCCCCTGTCTATTGAAAAAAAATATGAAAGAGCTTTGAAAGCATGGAGAAATTATATGCAAGAAGATACTTCTGAAGATTATGACAGAAGAAATTTTATATTTGAGTAAATAACGCTGTGTTCTAAAGTAAAATCTGTGAGAAGATACAGTTCCAGTATTTATGAATTTGCTGCTTACTTGTATATTATTTCACCTTCTTGTTATCAAGATATTTTAAACTGATGTTTAAGCTTTCCTTAGTACTGATATATTAAAGTTCTCAATGTTGGAAGCTTAAATTCCTCTTATAACAATGAAGAAAACATTGATTATATAAGAAAAAAAAGGTGAAGGGAAATTAGTGAACTTGCTAATTGATGAGATTCACATTAAGCAAAAAGTAACCTACAAAGATAATCAAATAACAGGTTTTGTTAAAAATTGTGATACTCTTGCACAAGCTAATTCCATTCAGGCACTCATAATCTCATCTTGCTTTTCTTCATATAAAGAAGAAGTCTTTAGTGCCTGTATTGTCAATGACAGCCGAAGATTTGTTTAATTTGACCAAAAGAACTTCGGATATACTTCACAGATCAGGATTTGAAGTTTTATCTGTTATTTCCGATAATAACTCTGTTAATAGACACATGTTTCAATTGATGTGTGATTGCCCTCTCTCTAGTAATGCAGTAAAAAATCCAATTACAGGTAAATTTATATCTTGTTTTTGATGCTATACATATACATATCAGAAATAATTGGATTTCTCAACTTAGAAAAAGCTTTCACCTGTCCAAGTATTGAAGGAATAGGGAATGTCATTCATCCTTCCTTTGCACTATTGAGAAAGGCTTTTGCATTTGAAAAAAGTTCTGTTGTTAAATATGCTTTTAAATTAAATGTCAAATCATTATATCCAACAAATATTGAGTGACAGAACTTATTGGCAGCTATACATATTTTTCATGGAAGTAATCCAGTTGCCTTGCAATGTCTGGAAAAATACCATCTGAAAGATATAATCAAGGATACAGTATCTGTATTAAAAGATATTGGGATATAATGAATGTGTCTCATGAGCATAAAGCAAAGTTCTCAAGAAATATTGATTTATTGCCTTTTTCATTAAATAATACTGAAAATGTAACATTTTTTAAATCTTTTGCTGCATGGGTAAAATCTTGGATGAATATGAAACAGCTTTCTCGAAATGGTTGTTTCAGCAAGGAAACTTTTACTGCTCTCATCCACACAAGTGAAGTTATAATAAACATTGCTATGACTTTGCTTTCAGATGGAGCAAAATGTCTTGACTTTGAAGTTTCACACTGATGACTTGGAGTTCAGATTTTCACAATATCTACAAATGTCTGGCTATAATTATCATGTATCCTTGCAACAAGTGTTGCAATCAGAAAGAAAATTAAGAATTAAATCTATTCTAACTTTGCATTCAGAAAGATATGGGGACATTTCTGTTAGACTGTTTATCAATGATGTGTGCCAACCTATAGAAATGATATCAGTCTTGACCTATTTGCAGCTATTATTGATGCTTTGACAATTGATATTTCCCCTGATGAAAATGAGATTCTTACATACATTGCTGGATGTTGTGTTTTTAAACTTTAACTTATGTGTGACAATTGCAAACTGTTTTTTCATGGCTCATCAAATATTGATGTAGAAGTTGATGCAGAAATGTTAATTTCTCCTCTCGAAATGATTGAACAATCTGTTTATTTAAATATGATTAATCGAGAGGGGTTGAAAGCACCATCTGCAAATATGGTATTTACAATTTCTGTTTGTTATGTTATATTTTAAAAATTAATTTCTAAGGATAACGAAAAATTATTTCTTAACCATGGTAAACAAGTAATAATAAACAATGATTAATTTAACAGAAAACTATTTAAAAGAAAGTTGTCTCTGTTTGACTTTAACAAAATTTGCACTTATTGTAATTCATGTTTCTCTATAAATATTTTAAAAGTTATTCAAATGTATGTTTAAATAATTACTCAAAATTTGAAACAGGTAAAAATGTTTTCAATGAAAATTAACAAGTCTAACAATAAGAACATAAATTGTTCTGATCGGAAATTGAAAAAAATTTAAAAATTTATAAAGCTATAGAAATTTTCTTTTAATATACATTAATAATTTTAATGACCTTTTATATTTATTAAGAAAGCTTTAAATGAATAATTTTTATTTATTGATTTATGCGAAAATAGTGTTATGTTTTCCAATATCTATTTACTTATACTGCATCTAATGTATTATCTTAATTTGATAAAAATGAGTTTATTGTTTTTAAATGATAATTTTCTTGCAGGTATTCTTAAAACTTAATGTCTTTACATCACTATGCAAAACCTATTTGGATTGAAATTTGTCATTGGTGATATTTATAATGTTTTAAAAGTTATAAAGCGTATCATTTACGTTAAAAAATATCCAATGTAGAACTGAAATATAAGGCAAACTCAAAAGTTATATTTTATTTGTAATATATGTGGTTTTCTAATCAAGAGTCAATGATTGAAAAGAAATGCTTTTTTTATATTTTTTCAAAATTTGTATAAAATATGTTTATATTTGATAATTAAATAAAATTTCCTTAAAAAATTTTTGCTGTTAGTATTTTTTATGCGAAAAAATTGTTTTATTTGTTTATTGTTTAAATCAGTATGATAAAATTACTCCAAATAAAACTTGTTTAACAAGCATTAACAGTATTACCTTTTATTTGTGTAGAAGCCACTATAAAAGTTACATTTGTATTGATTAATATTTCAATGATTAGGTATCTGTAATTTATTTTAGTACTTGCACATTGTAGTGTTTAATGTATATATAGTAAAAAAATGTGTCTTGGATTGAAAAATTATTTAATATATCAGAAAGATGTTTACTTTTAAAAATTCATAAAGGCAGAAACTTTTGAGTCTAATGATATATTATATGCCAACTTGAAAATTTCACATTTACAAGATATTTAAGCATGCATTTTTAATGGTTAAGAAAAAATATATAGCTATCATTTTGGATTATACATTATAAATATGTTTCACATATATTTTTATGTTAATTTTAAAAAGTTCATTTCATAGCTCAGAAATGTTGCACTGTTTAAATAACATTCAACAATAGCTACATTAAAATATATTATTTGTAAGTTAATGTGCTTGAAAGTATAATGTGCAGATGTTTGAATAAATTTAAACTTAATTGCTTAGAATTAGCAAAAAAACTTCAAATAACAATATAAAAATTTATAGTTGGTGTTACGACACAATCAGAAAAATAATTTTATATTTATCATATTACGTATAATTACTTTTTGCTTAAAATGTACACAAGGCAAGAAATGATACATGTATATAAAAAAATAATTTTAGCTAGATGTCTGAATTATTAATGTGTTTTTGTAATAATAAGTACATCATTAAGATAAAAAAGAAACTCCTTTTTTGTTTTTTAAATCAAAACTGGATGCATAATTTTGATTCCCCCATGTTTATGATTTTAAAGGGGCAAAAAGTTTCTTTAGAAAATATTTTCATATTACAATTCAAAAAATAGCGGAGTGAAAATTTGGATAATTTTTTTATTAATTTGTTTATTTTACAATTCTTCACTCAAAGTAAGGTAATTATTTCAAAATATCAATTCACATCAATTTAGATGTCAAATGAAATTTCCTTTTCTTTTATAATTTCCCTTAGTTTATTTTTATCATAATATTATTAATTTTTATGATTCATGCTTTGTACCTAAGATAGTGGAATATGTGCATTTGATTCATCAACTTACAGAATATGAACTGGAATGAAAGCAAAACATTTCACTCAAAAATACGTTTAAAGAAGTAGTGAAATTATTTTGTATTATTACCTTCTATATATTTCTGATACTAATGAAATATAAAGGATACAATAGATTATATAAATTCTTAAAGTATTCACACAAATTATTTTTTAAGAGTATATAAATTACAGATTTCAAATGAAATGATAAAAAAAAATACTTTTAGAATTATTATATTTTAGATTCTGGATGAATAAAATAATTCCAAACTCTTAAATGAATCCATGTTTTGTATGAAAGATAATTGAATATGTGTATTATCAACTTACAGAATATGAATTAGAAGGAAAGAGTAAAGAAAAATTTTCACTCAAAAATGCACATAAAGAAATAGTGAAATTATTTTGCATTATTACTTTCTTTATATTTCTGATATTAATGCAAGTGAAATATAAAGGACAAAATTGATTAAATTATAAAAATTGAAAATTGTTTTTTAAGTGTATGTAAATTTTGGATTTTTAAATAAAATGATAAACAGATAATACTTCAGATTTTATTCTTTTTTCAAATATTTCAGATTTTGGACTTAAAATTTAAATAAATGAATTAAAAAAATAGTATAAATATTAAATTCAAAATTTTTATTGCAAATAATTTAAACATCTAACTTTGAATGGTAATTCTAAATTAATAGGCTTAAGCAAACTATTCCTGGTTTCACTTCCAACGAAACCTTTTGGGAGGAAGGATGGGCTCTGTGACGTCACGAAAAAACCGTATTCTGTGGTGTGAAAAGATACTTTAACAAAACTAAATAAAAATATAATTGAGAAATAGTCTGAAATTGAATGAATATATCATATATGAGAAAATTATAATTTCCAAAAACTTTTATTTAAGAAATAGTTAATGCTCTCTATGTGTAACATAAATATGAAACTCAATATAATATACAATTTTTTGCTCTGTTAGTTTGTACTGAATGTCCATTATATAAAGAATGTATGGAAATGGTTGTACTTATACTTAACCTTCCATTATAAGAGAATAATTTATTTACATATGCACCAAATGTATGCCATGTTATGTTTGCAATATTAACTATGGAATATAGAATGAGTTTCAAGAAAACTAATGATTTTAAAGTGAATATGAATATTGTTCTGTATTTTGATTGTAATGCATTGCCACAGATGCTACAGGATTGTTTAAAGTACAAAAAATTGTAAGAATTTGCTCACATTTTAATTTTTGGGTCAAGATTGACTTTATAGTATATGAGTAAAATTAAAGATTATTTGTAAATTTTGCATTGTAAAGAAGTTATATTTAGCTAAAGAACTTTTTCTATTATTTTATATCAGTTTCATTTTAATGTTAGATATATTTACTCACACTTATATATAAAAATTAAAAATGTGTGTGATATAAAATTATTCTTTTTACCTCTTTATATGTATGTATATATAAATAATATGTGTGTGAAATTTATCTATGTATACATACATGCATATTTTTTAATAATTTTCTGATTCTTAAAAATATTGCTATGTACTAATCAAATCATTAGAGTCACGAAATCTTGAAATCAAATGGAATAATTATTTTATCAAAAAGTAACTATCAACTTTGAAAGATTTTTAAGCTTACAGGATGGCTAATGAAACAAAATTCATTAATTTATTATACTCGACTGATATAAAATTTAAATTGCCATACTAATAAATACATCCACTGAAAAAAAAAAAGAAAACCTATTGGAAAATTGTTATGAATTTAGGCACCTTAAAACTGATTGCTTAAAAGGTAGAAGTTGTTGCAAGGTTTTTTTAAGAATCCATTATGTATTTGCCTTCTGGATGAACTTTTAATTAAATGGTGGATTGCATTTATGTTGCATGGGAGAAAATCTGGAAAACTCTCAAGCGCTTGTACTGACAGTACAAGATCTATTTCCTGTTCAAACAATGGCTGGAATTGAACTTTGGCATTTCAATCTAAGAACAATGCACTATGACAGCTTGAATAAGTATTCTTGTTGACCAAGTAATTCATTTTACTGCATAGCTTTCATGAATATTAAACAGTTTATCTTTGAATATTCCTATAGAATCTCAAAACTTGATATATGTTAAAGCAAAAATGGCTATTTAATGCATTCTCTAATTCTGTAATAAATATTTATGTTATAATTTTCTTTATAGTTAATAAGATTCTTTAACATGATTTGTTATATCATATTTTAATCTCAATACAAAATATTTTTGGTGTGTATAAATATATATTTAGATGGCGTGTATAAATATATATATATTTAGTTTAAATCTTAATATTTGCACTTTTATTTCATATGAAAGTCTTTCAATAAATTGTATTTAATTATTAAAATTAGTCGTTTCTTTTTACTATGCAAGCTTCCACATTGATCAAAATATTTAAATTTCCTTTTTATGTATAGGTTGTGACTGGTGGTAATTATGATGTTGATGCAACACTAGAAGCACCTACTGGGCAAGTACTATATAGAGGTATTAAAAAGCAGTCTGATAGTTATTCTTGGGTTGCTGAACAAACTGGAGTTTTCAAACTTTGCTTCAGCAATGAGTTTTCTACATTTAGCCATAAACTAGTCTATTTAGATTTTATTGTTGGTGAAGAAAAACCCCTTCCCGGTATAGGTGAACATTTAACAGCAATGACAAAGGTAATGTTAAAATTTTTTTTACTATACTAAACTATTTAACCTTTTATATTAAACTAAGTTTTCAACTTCTCCTTTAAATCTGAATGAAGAATGGCTTGTCATTGATATCGCCAGTTTACTTAGAACAAAAAAAAATAGCTTGATTATTTGCTTTTATTACGGAAAGAGTGGATAATGTTGAAAAAATTTCAAAACAGCACAAGTGTATTTGTTTGAGCCATTATTTTATTTTTCACCTCATACTTACATGCTCTTGGCGTAATTTGTCCAACTTTGGACCTTGCGCCATAAAACCCAACCAACCAACCTCATACTGATAAAAATTACATTCAATACCTTTTTCATACAATAAACAATTGGTCATTATACTGAGGGGAATAATTACATAGAATTAATATTGCTCTTATATACTTTTTGAAAAAATAAATGTGCCAAATATTTATTTCAGAAAAAATAAATATTTTTCTAAAAAAAATTGAAGTTTCTCAGATGCATAATTCTGCTCAAGTTCATTTAAAATAAATGTAAAATTATTTAGGAAATTTGTTCTTCAATCTATTGTTATAAGCCAGCATTCAATTAGTGTTATAAATGGCTACCCATAAATTTCTTAATTTAAAACTTTATTCCAGTTTTAAATTTAAAAATCTAATCATTTTTGACATTTTAGAAAATCAAATATAAATTGTCTTCACAGTTGTTGGTTGGAGGAAAAAGGTTTGCAAATGCATTTAGTGTAGGAAAGAAACAGTACAACACAATAATATTTTGTCTGGACCATTCTTCTCATCCTTTCATGCCTTCAGTGGATCATTAAACTGAGTACCAAGTATGCTAGGGAACTAAACTTTGTGGGTTTTGTAGGTTGGCCACACCTAATCGGGACATATGCCTCACAATCCAGGGCCACAGTCACAGTCAGATATGTGCACTGTGTGCCAAAGCCCACATAATAGTCTGTGTCATACATTTAGTTTTTTTTAATATTTTTGTGCTAAAATCGTTAATACTGTATTTTACTTGGCTCAAGAGATCCAAATTTTGACTGCGATTTTTCTCTTTTAAAATATAAAGTTAATGTTTCTAATTGAAAATGAAAATTTCTCAATTGTACTTCAAAAAAGCATGATTTTCCCCTTATTTTACTCATAATAATTAAAAATCAGAAGAAAACATATTTAGAACATTTTATATATGAATTACAGGTTGACTCTTGAATAACCTCTACACTTATGTATTGTGACCTATCTGCCTAATGCAGTTTAAATTTGTCATTCTTTAGCATTTTTTAAATTATATTTATAACAGTTTAAAACTTGCTTAGCTTCCATATTTGTAGAACTTATTTTGTTAACTTAGAAGGAGATTCTGTAAGCACATACGTCTAAGTAAAGGGACCCTCTAATTTGAAATATTTGTTTCATAACTTTAAGTCATTTTTATTTAATTAAACAATTAAAATATGCCAATTTACAGTTGGTACAAATCTAAATGGTAGATTTTTGAAAATGTATTTTATGTATTGAAACATTTTTCAGATCAATGATTTTTTTATTTTATTTCTTAAGTATTAATTGTAGGTGTAGAAACTTTAGCTTAGAATGGGAAACATAATAAATATCTTTAAGAATTGAAAAATTTCAGAATTAAATTTTGATTTGTAAGTTTGTATATTTACATATGATATAATTATAGAATTTCATCTTTTTTATCTTAGCTGGAATCTTCATCATCCAATATACATGAGCATTTGAATACCATAATAGATTATCAAACTCATCATCGATTAATGGAAGCTCAAGGAAGAAAGCGTGCAGAAGATTTGAATACACGCGTAATGTATTGGTCTATGGGAGAAACAGTTCTGATTCTTTGTATTGGTGTTGGGCAGGTTATTATTTTAAGAAACTTTTTCAGTGAGAAGAAAGGACATTCATGAAAATATACATAGTCTTTGATAATGTTTTATAAATATAGAGGCGTATGAACAAGAATGTTTAATTTTTCTTCCATTTGGGAAAAGGTGTGCCTCATGTTTTATGTGCTTTATATGAGGACATCAGAACTTTTTTGTGAAATGTTACTTCTGTTTACCCATGCTTGTTTGAATTTTATTTAAACTTGTGAAAATCAAGAATATTGCATAAATATATATAAGAAAAGAATTTCACATTGCATATTTCATTTAAGTATTTTTTTCCATAATGTATTATATTATTGGCAGTATAATTAAAATTAGATTTCATATATTTTATTTAAATAAAATGATTAAATAAATTTAAATAATCCATATTTTTCAATTTTTTAAATAGTTTATTTAATTTATTCAATTGTACTTAATCAAAAAATAATAGTAAATAAACATCAATTATCAAAGTTTTTTGTTGATTAAGTTTATACAAGCTAAATTATATAATTAATTCAGATTTGAAAAACTTTTTTTTAATATTTTTGTAACAATTTTATTAATCTTTAATGTGATAATAAAGTAGATGTATTATTTATAGATGTTCCTGTTTTCTTTCTTTGCATTTTTTTTTTTTTTACATACTTTGCATTTTTTGTCTCTTATTTAATGATTCACACAAATGCCAAAATTTAGAATTTTATGTCTTGTGTTATACATTTTCTCATTAAAGTATAGTTTTCCATGATTTATTATAACCTATAAATTAGTAAAAAGGTAAATAATTTTTAAAGTAAATTTAAAAAAAAGTGTAATATACATTAAAAATGATTGTGCTGTAGTATAATAGATATGAATTGATAATTTTTCTTCTCACAAAATCAATACAATTTATTGAGTAAAATAATTTATTACACAGTATTAGGTATATATAAAACCCTGACAAACAGTTTTTAATGTAATTTTATTAAAAAATTTTATGAAATATAACAAATAATAAATGTATATTAGTAGATAAATTTAACTGGTTTCACAAAGTGTCTGTCTTATGTAATTAATGCAGAGGATCAAATGCTTACTGAAATTTTCAACGATATTGTGAGTCTTCTGCCTTTAATCTATCTCATGCCCTCTAAAGCAATTACTTTAAGGAATCCTAACTTTTCCGTGTTTTATTGCAGGCTGTAGACTCTAAAAGGTGCAATTTATTGGATTGTGTGAAATCTGGTGAGTTGGGTGGCAATTCTTTCAATCTCAAAAATTTTCGGCATCTTTGGAGCAGCATGAGTTTGTTTCCTGAAAATTGAGTCAATGAAAATGAAAATTTCTTCAGAATTTCATTGAATTAATTTTTTGATGGTTCTACAATTATTTGAAGTGATTCTCATTAGTGTCATGGACACCAGTCATTGCCATGCTTTTTAAAACGGCTTATTGCATGAAACAGTGTTTGCCTAGGCACGTTAAGCAAACAATTTTACATAATCATTTTTCATATTTAAACAACTCTAAAATAACAGTTCTTCTTTTTGACATTGTAAAAAATCCAAAAGCAAATGTATAAAATAAGAGATATATTATAAATTTTTTATAATAAGGATAGTAGAGAAAAAAAATGAGTAAATAAATTGAAATCCATGATGCCTTAACTTCGTTCAAAAATTTTTTGCCAGTTCTTGTGAACCTGGAACAAACAATTCCAATTTCTAAGTAATATGTTTATACATTTTACATAAAAGCCCAAAAGTTAAATTATATGCATTTCAAAAATTTGTATTTTGTATATTAATAGCATAAAAAATCTTATGTTTACTCGTAAGATGCAGTGGTTCCATAATCATTGGAAATTTAAAAATACTTGGTTTTGATTCATAATATTTGTGGAACATGTGAGACTTTGAAAAATACTTTATGGTACAGGATATTAAATACCACTTTACTCTGAATAATTATATGATAATGTCTGCAATTTATGTTATAAAATCAGTGATTGTTATTGATTTGGTACATACTGAATTAATTCTGGAATCTTTAAGCTTTGGTTTAAAAAAAAAAGAAAAAATTAAATTAAACGAAATAAATTCTTTTATTTTTTTAAAACTTAATTTTAAAAAGTTTTTCTGTGTTATAAGTTTGTAATAACAATGTTATCTAATTCTTGGGCATTGTTTATCATATTATTCATTTGGACATTTCTACAATTTGCTGTCATTAAGAAATTAAGTATTTTTTTAAACATCTTTCAAATACGCAATTATGTATGTATTTGTATTGAAATGGATACGTCTTGGAATAGTTGCATGTTGGTGCAATTTAGAATATAAGTATTACTTATGCATTGATTGTATTAAATATAATTTATTTGGGTTTTTCAGGCATGTAATTTCATTTTCATTTTATTTGTAATCCATGTTAGGGATAGCAGTGCTTGAAAGAGTAGGAAAGAATTAATTGTGCGTTTATAAAACACTGTTTATATATCGTTTTTCCAATTAAATTTAAATTTTTGATTCTTTAAAATAAACACTGTTTTATTTCTAATATCAAACTGTAGTTTTTTTAATTATTTCATTTTAACAGCAATGTCTTATTTTGATTCAAATCAGTTTTTATAATATTTTTACAAATTTAGAATTAAACAAAAGGCAAATGTATAAATTTAATGTTGAGATTCAATCACTAGTCTTTGTGTTTTATTCATCATTTAGTTATGCTTACAGTTTGTAAAGCAGTAGGTGCACAGAAAATTAAGGAGATATATAAATTCTGGAAAAGTTAGAAACATTGACAGTAGACCTCATTACAGAAAAGCCATGTAACAATCACTTAACTCTGACCTGTCTGTAAATTGTTTAAGTTATATTATTTTAATTAAGGTGTGAAAGTTAATTTAATTCACTAACCTCATTACTTGCCATTTAATACCACTCAATACTTTTATTCTTGCTGTGTATTACTTGACTAAATTTAATATTGTATTAATCTAATGCATCTTTTAGTGTAAAGGTTAGAGTTAACATAACGAGATAAAAATGGAACTTCATTAATTTTTATTGTGAGTTTTTTGTATAAGAAATAAAATAAAACATGAATATTTTGAAGTGTTTAAATATTCTCACAATGTCAACAGTTTAATTACTTGCAAGTTCTTTTTATAAATAAATACTTTGCTAATTGGTAAAAAAAAATGAATCAATTTTTTATAAATCTAAATGAATGCATTATAAAAATTTGCTAGGCATTCCTTGAATAGAGTAGAAATAATGCTAATGTGATCAGTTTTTCCTTTACTTTATTAAAAATTCTATTCATATTGAAACTAATATCATTGTACAGGTACTTCTATAATATTTATTGTAAGTGAAATTATGTAGCTTATATAAAATTTTATTTCTGGTTCTGTTAAAAGCATAATTTTAGTATGATTATGGTATTCAATAAATAAAGGTGAGATATTCGAAAATCTATATTTTGTCTTATTTTTTAAGGTTTATTTAGTATGAGAAATAAAAATTTACTATAATTTCGGAACACTTGTGCTTTTAGTTCCATTTGGCTTTCTCCAAATTCACCGAAACATCTGAAGGCTTTTTCATAACATTTCTTAATTAACAGAAAAATTCATGTATGGAAAAGCTACTTACAATTACTTAATGTCGGAACTGTTCATAATATGTTTATTTGGTTTACATTATCTTTCTCAGCCTAGGTTTTTATAATCGACTGGTGTGGAAAAGACTGGTCACAGATTGGGTAAAAAGAGAGGGGCCTAAAGCAGCAACAACTTTATTAGTTTAACATCAGAATTATTCACGAGCATAGTGTTTAGAAAATACTATTACAATTGCGACAGCAAATAGGCGGCCGAGTGTTAGGGAGAAAAAGGCGGGACTGTGTGCGACTGAACATTCCCCGTTCAATATGTTAACCGGTTGCAGTTAATATTCTCGGCGTGCATGTTAGAGTTAGCAACTTCCGGATCTTGAGATTAGCTAATCGTACACCGCAGCAGTACTCTCCTATTTTTGACAACGTTAGGACCAGAGGCGAGATGGAAGTTTAACATGGCAAACTAAGCCTGTTTGTAGGGGCATCGCAACGGCTGATGGCCTGTCTGGGACCGTAGTCTGCTCGCTCGTGGTCAGATTAAAGTCAGGTTGTACTGCTGACTTCTGTCTTGAGTCCAGTAGGAAAGCATGTTTCAATCTGTCGAGGGAAATGACCAGTTCCTTTGATATTGGTTTTCCTTTTGATTTTAAAAGTTTCCCTTTCAAAATCAAAAGGAACCTTTTCCCTTTGATTTTGAAAGTTTTGTCCATTCCCTCCACAATACTGGAAACAGTCCCTCATATAAAGGTGTTAGTGGAAGTCGAACATGGTTTTGACGGATGAAAATGTGGACGCAAGTTTGTGGATCCTGGAGCACAAATGGTTTCTTTGCACAATGATTACTCGTTGGTCATAGAAAAATTATTTGCATAATTATTCTTTACTGGCGTGAAGAGTTCACCAAGTAGTCTGAGTGTTGTGCCATACAGTAGCTCCACCACAGCCGCCTCTTCCCTTTCTGGGTTCCGAGCGTATGCCGAGAAGAACGGTAGAAAACTTCTCAGTCCTCTTCGCGTTCTGACTAGCCTTTAATGGCCGGTGTACATTTTCCACTAGGCCCGTGTTCATAGCATGAAAATCAGTTGTGTGGATCTGTTTGACCCTCAGTAACTTTGCTAAGGCTTTGAACACGCGAGATTCAAATTGAAGCCTCTGATCTGTAGTGATTTTAATAGATGTCCCAAAGCGCGCGATCTGATGGGTGTATACAGCTGTAAAAAAAGTATCAGCGTTAATGCCCCATAGCGGTACTGCCTCGATCCACCGAGTGAAAAGGTCTATTATGGTGAGTAAGCATATCAAGTTGTCCGAAGCTGGCTACAGCCATACTATAGGGTATATGTATATGTTCAAAGTAACTATCTGGAATGGTGATTTTAGAGACAGGACTAAAAGTGTGACGAAAACTTTTAGACCGCTGTCATGGTATGCAAGCTTTAGTCCGAATGGTTAGCGCTCTTGCCTTCGGTTCAACAGTTCGTGGTGTTCGAATCCCACCTTGGGCATGGATGTTTGTAGTGGTTCGGAATCCACTTTAAACCGTAGGTCCCGGTCTAATTAGCCCTCGTGTGCAAAAAATGACCGTTGAGCGACAAACAAACCAGCAAGCTTTAGTCCATTTATGTGCGTCACTATTGAATTCCAGATGAACCTCCTGGTAAACACCTGGTTTTAATATTGTTACAAATTTATAAATAATGATTATATTTATCTTAAAATATCTCAGACAGATCAGAAATTTTCACATTTTGGGCAAAAATTGCGGTATTTAGACGTGTTATAGTTTAAAAGCGAATTTCCTAATGATTTGGCGACTTGGCGAGATTCTTGGCGACTTTCGGCGAGATATTTGGCGACTTGGCGAGAAATCGATACTTCTGGAAACATCCATCACCTAAGCTCTAGGACCAATATTTTTCGAGATAGCCTAGAAGCTTCCAGAACCTTGGCGAAATTGGTAGATTTCTCCGCCAAGTCAGGTATAAATACCGCAGCCCGACATGGAAGAGTCAGTTTTGTGAAGACAGTCAGTGAGTGAATACGATTAGTTGTGACTGCTAGTTGTTCTCTGTCTGAGGTATTTGAGACCTGTGATTGGAAGCTATTTCTTATTGTATCTGACGAATTGTAGCTGTATAATTGTGATTGTTACAGCGGGAATTTCGTTTATCTAGTGAAGTTTTTACGAATAAAAGTCTTGTGTTCATTAAGTGGTTGCTTTATTCAACTCTCAATCAACACGAACCCGTGGAGCTCGGTACAACTGGTGTCAGAATCGGGGTTGAAGAGTTGATGCAGCGTGTCACCAGAAAAATGGATATGGATTTAATGAAAAGTCTTCTCGAAAAATTAGCGGAGCAGATGGCTGAGATGAAAGCTGGACAAGAAGATATGAAAACCGAGATGATGAAAGAGATGAAAGCTGGACAAGAGGAGATGAAAGCTAGACAAGAAGAGATGAAAGCTGGACAAGAAGAGATTAAAACCGAGATGATGAAAGAGATGAAAGCTGGACAAGAGGAGATGAAAGCTAGACAAGAAGAGATTAACACCGAGATGATGAAAGAGATAAAATCTAGACAGGATGAGCTCAAGAAGGACATTGTAAGTGTTAAAGAAGAATTCTCCAACATCATTCAGGAGAAGATGAATGCAATGGAGGATAAGGTAACTTCAGTAGAAACTAAAGTTCTAGAGATAGAAGAAAACGTGGAAGAAGCATTAGACCATATCAATAAGGAGATTGAAAGCTTGAAGTAGCAAATGTCAAACAAACATGAGGAACCCAACGTGACATTTGTGCCTTCCCTAGCCAATATTAAACTCTCAACATTTGATGGGAAATCATCCTGGCAAGTATACAAGACCCAGTTTATGATGGTAGCGGAAGCTAATGGATGGAATCCCCGAGCCCAAGCTTTTCACCTGGCGGCTTCTTTAAGAGGAGACGCGGCTGACATCCTCGAGACGCTTCCGGAGGAGCAGAGGCACGATTTCCAAGCCCTATCGAGTGCGCTTGAGCTGCGGTTTGGAGATAAGTGCACTAAAGAATATAGCAGACTACAGTTAAAGTCACGCTATCAAAAAGCGGGTGAAAGTCTTCAAGAATTGGCTGCCGATATTCAGCGACTTTCCCATCTAGCATTTTCGGACTGCCCAGCTGAGACACGTCAGGATCTGGCTCTCCATCACTTCATCGATAGTGTGAGGGATCCGGAGATACAGAAAACACTTAGACTCGCCGATGTCAAAGATATTGGATCTGCCCTAGTCTACGCACTTAAGATAGAGGCTGCCCAGCAGGCCGCGCGTAAAGACCGGCACTCAATCAGATCCGTCTCTACTACTGATAAGGACTATGATCTCAGAAAGCAAATCGAAGAACTGCGGCGAAAATTCCGTAACTTAGAAATGAGTAAAGGTGGCAGAAACACGAAAATTCAGTGTTGGACTTGCGGTGCAGTCGGACACGTTCAGAGAGACTGCCCAAAACGAAAAGATGATGGAAATGATCTTCGTCAGAAGCCCCATTTCAAATTGTTTCATATTTCTTCCGTAAGTAGCGGCGACAACGGACTTTTCGTTATGGGACATGTCAACGAAGTTCCCTGCAGAATGATAATCGATACTGGAGCCAACGTAACTATCATTAGGACAGATTTGGCTCGCAAACTTGGTGACAAACTTATCTGGACGCCGCCCTGCATTACCCTCCAAACTGTGACAGGTGACAAGATT
The DNA here is from genome assembly GCA_037975125.1 of Latrodectus hesperus. NCBI lineage: Eukaryota > Metazoa > Arthropoda > Arachnida > Araneae > Theridiidae > Latrodectus > Latrodectus hesperus. The sequence continues at coordinate 104,165,413 of CM075854.1, forward strand.
AAAGTGCATGGAAAAATAAATCTAGACATTGCATTTGGTAATGCCGTGTACCATCATATGGCATATGTCGCTTATATAAATGACGAATTTATTCTCGGATTGGACTTTCTCAAAGAAAACCATTTCAAGTTAGATTTTAAAAATAATGAACTACACTCATGTTCTGAAGACATAGCGATTTTTAAGACGAAATATTCAGATATTAAAACAGTCCATCATATAACTGCGAAGAGTGAAACAACATTACCACCAAGAACTGAGACAATAGTTTGCGGAGCTCTTTCAGAAGATAATAATTTTCATTATGGATTGACTGAATATCCAGATTCCGACAATAGCGTTAAAGGAGTACTAGTGGCTTCTTCACTCGTCGATCTTTCACGAAATGTAATCCCGGTAAGAGTTGCTAATCTAAGTAATAAGGTAAAACTTATAAAAGAAGGAGAAGTGCTAGCGACTTGCACTCCAGTGACCTGTATTAACCGAAATTGTCAAGCCACACTATCTGAGCCTCCTGAAACTCTAATTAATGAACTCCTTCAGAGAGCAGAGTTAGATGATAAACAGAGGAATGCTGCAAGAAATTTATTATTAGAATTCGGAGATCTCTTTTCCAAGAAATCAGATGATGTTGGGCGAACCAAATTGACGCAGCACCGAATCAATACAGGAAATCATCCACCCATTAAACAACATCCGAGAAGATTGCCATTCGCTAAGCAGGAAGAGGTGGATAATCTTCTGATGGAAATGCAGCAGAATGACATTATTGAGCCATCAGAGAGTCCTTGGGCTTCGCCTATTGTTTTAGTTCGGAAGAAAGATGGTTCTACCCGATTCTGCGTTGACTATCGTCGGTTAAACAACATCACTAGAAAAGATAGTTACCCTCTTCCTAGGATTGACGATACACTTGATGCTTTATCCGGAAAACAATGGTTTTCGACTTTGGATCTCAAGAGTGGTTATTGGCAAGTAGAGATACATCCTGAGGATCGAGAAAAGACTGCATTCACCACAGGACAAGGACTTTGGCAGTTCAAGGTTATGCCATTTGGGCTTTGCAATGCACCTGCAACGTTTGAGCGCCTGATGGAGACAGTATTACGAGGACTTTCCTACGAAGCCTGTTTGGTATATTTGGACGATATCATTATTGTAGGGCGCACATTCGAAGACCATTTAAGAAACATCCGAAAGGTGCTGGAAAAATTAAAAATGGCCAACCTGAAGCTGAATCCTTGCAAATGTAATTTATTCCGACGTGAAGTAAGCTATCTGGGACACATTATCTCTGCTGAAGGTGTAAGAACAGATCCTGAAAAGATCTCCGCAGTTAAGGACTGGAGTCGTCCAAAAGATGTCCACCAATTAAGAAGTTTTCTTGGACTGTGCACATATTACAGGAAATTTGTTAAGGGTTTTTCAAGTATTGCCAGACCTCTTCACAAGTTGACAGAAGTTAAACAGAGATTTCTATGGACAGATGAATGTGAGAAAGCTTTTAAACAACTGAAGGAGGCGTTGACATCTTCGCCCGTTCTTGCATATCCCCAGCCCGAAAAATTATTCATTTTAGATACGGATGCCAGCAACGAAAATATCGGAGCTGTTTTGTCGCAAGAAATTGATGATAAAGAATATGTCATTGCTTATTGGAGTATCTAATGTCTTTCGAAACCAGAGCGGAATTATTGTACAACCAGGAAGGAATTGCTGGCAATCGTCAAAGCCATAGAACATTTCCACCATTATCTCTATGGAAGAAAGTTCTTGCTCCGCACCGATCACGCATCCTTAACCTGGCTTTTAAATTTTAAAAATCCAGAAGGACAGGTAGCCAGATGGATTCAACGACTCCAGGAGTTTGACTTTGAAATACGTCATCGCAAAGGAACTCTGCATGGAAATGCTGATGCACTATCAAGGAAACCGTGTAATGAAAGCTGCCGATATTGTTCTAGAGTAGAGAAGAACTATCAGTTAGTAAATCCTTCTGTACGCCAAGTTACTGCTTCACCTCCATCGAAACCAGACCCATGGAGTGATAAAGAACTTAGAGAAGCCCAAAAAGAAGACCCAGATATAAATCCAATTTTAGAATTAAAAGAATCTTCCAGTATGAAACCAAGTTGGCAGGATATCTCCACCTACAGTCCTGCTACTAAACAATATTGGGCTCTTTGGGACTCACTCCATATAAGAAATGGTGTCTTATACAGGAAATGGGAGTCCAATGATGGACGTAATTTCAAATGGCAGCTTGTTCTTCCAAAATCAAGAATTTCAGATGTTTTGAAAGAATTGCACAATAGCTCAACTGGAGGCCACTTCGGAGTAATGAAAACTCTACAGAAAGTTCGAGAACGCTTCTATTGGAGCAAAACGAGACAAGATGTAGAGAAATGGTGCCAATCTTGTGATGACTGTGCGGCACGTAAGGGACCAAAGAAACGTAGCCGAGGAAGGTTGCAACGGTACAACGTAGGAGCACCTTTTGAGCGAATAGCATTAGACATTTTGGGTCCTTTACCACGATCTTCAAATGGCAACAAATACATACTAGTTGTCATGGACTACTTTACTAAGTGGCCTGAAGCGTTTGCAATCCCCGATCAAGAGGCGACTACAGTAGCCGAGGTTCTAGTGCAACAATGGGTTTCCAGATTCGGCACACCCTTACAAATCCATTCTGATCAAGGGACAAATTTCACCTCTGTTGTGTTTAAAGGGATGTGTCAAATTCTCGGAATAGACAAGACGCAAACCACGCCACTACACCCACAATCGGACGGCATGGTAGAGAGATTTAACAGAACCATCTTGAATAATCTCTCACTTATGGTTTCCAGAAATCAGCAAGATTGGGATTTGAAGTTACCGCTGTTTCTGCTTGCATATCGCAGTGCTGTCCATGAGACTACCGGATATACTCCTTCACAGATGCTCTTTGGTCGCGAACTTCGTCTCCCTTGTGATCTTCAGTTTGGTCGTGCACCGGATACATCTTCATCGCCAGAGGAATACCTTCGAGACCTTCAGGCACGTCTTGAAGATGTCCATAACTTCGCTCGAAACCGAATCAACCTGACGACCGAAAAAATGAAGACAAGGTATGACACAAGAGCGACAGGACATGAATTTCAAGAAGGTGACAAAGTTTGGTTGTGGAACCCGATTCGACGTAAAGGACTTTCTCCAAAGTTGCAAGCCAACTGGGAAGGTCCCTACACAGTCCTAAAAAGACTGAACGACGTCGTGGTTCGTATAAGAAAATCATCTTCTTCAAAACCAAAGGTAGTACATTATGATAGATTAGCTCCTTATCGTAATGTAGAGTAAAAATTAGTAGACCATGGTCTCTTTGTAAATAGTATAGATAATTTTTTTTATCTTTTCTATTTTTTTGTATTTTTAGTTGCTTGTGTATGTAATGTATCCTCTTGAAATGTAAATTCTCTTATAATTAATTTGGCCTCCTATCAGGGGATTGTACTGCCCGGGACGTGCAGTCCTTGAGAGGGGGCAATGTTACAAATTTATAAATAATGATTATATTTATCTTAAAATATCTCAGACAGATCAGAAATTCTCACATTTTGGGCAAAAATTGCGGTATTTAGACGTGTTGTAGTTTAAAAGCGAATTTCCTAATGATTTGGCGACTTGGCGAGATTCTTGGCGACTTTCGGCGAGATTTTTGGCGACTTGGCGAGAAATCGATACTTCTGGAAACATCCATCACCTAAGCTCTAGGACCAATATTTTTCGAGATAGCCTAGAAGCTTCCAGAACCTTGGCGAAATTGGTAGATTTCTCCGCCAAGTCAGGTATAAATACCGCAGCCCGACATGGAAGAGTCAGTTTTGTGAAGACAGTCAGTGAGTGAATACGATTAGTTGTGACTGCTAGTTGTTCTCTGTCTGAGGTATTTGAGACCTGTGATTGGAAGCTATTTCTTATTGTATCTGACGAATTGTAGCTGTATAATTGTGATTGTTACAGCGGGAATTTCGTTTATCTAGTGAAGTTTTTACGAATAAAAGTCTTGTGTTCATTAAGTGGTTGCTTTATTCAACTCTCAATCAACACGAACCCGTGGAGCTCGGTACAATATAGAGGAAGACAAGATCGTAAACAGTGTCAATCGCAAGTTGTCGAAACTCGGAGTGAAGATATTGAGGAATTTTTGTAGTCGCTATGTCATAATATATAACGCTGTATCAGAGTGAAAACTTATTATTAGCTTGATGTTTAATACTAGAATTCAAAGGTAATTCTGAAACTCTGCGTCATTCTGTTGAACTTGAGAAATTCCTTTGTAATGTATATACATTACTTCCGCAACATTAATATGTTCAATATGTGACAATGAATCGGCCGGAGTATTATCGACTCAATGAATCTAAAGTAGGTACTGAATTGCCCAATGAGGTCCAAGTGTCGCTGCAGTCTTGGCATGCATTTATCTAGTTTTTGATAGAACGTGAAAGTTAAAGGCGTGTGATTCATAAAAATTGAGAAATTACGGCCTTCTACAATCTGCGATTCCCACCATAGCTGGCATACAATTACCGGTAAAATATAGACCCTGCTTTTTGTAGTTCGGGTCAGAAATTTGTTGAAAAGTATATTAGAGGTAGTTATTTACTTGTCATGTTCATCCTTGACCTATTGGTTTAATAATGAGCCAATAGCCAAATCGATGAAGAGGACTAGTTTAGAGTGCGAACTAAGTGCACTGAAGGAGTCTCATTCACAAGTTGATTTTTTGTATTTTTCAACGGAAACACTGGCGCTTTCGGACCAATCAAAGACGCATTTTTGTTGTGTTTATCTTTGTCCCTTTAAGTAAGTTAATGAGGGGTCTTTGAAGCTTTTCTGCGTGGGAAATGATTCCCCGGTAGTAATTTAATAGAATCTAAAAACTTCTCTGGGCTCGTTTACTGTGCGTGGCTGTAAGAAATTCAGTATAGGTGCAAGTTTTTCTTGTATAAGCTTGATGCTATGTTGATTGACAGCATAACCCAAAAATGGGAATTCACTACTCCAAAAATACATTGTGAGTTATAAGTGCGTGACAAATATATTGAGTCTGTGGAAGATCGTTTTCACACAAATTGTAAAGATCAAAATCTTTACAATTTGGAAATGGTCTTTACATTTTAGAATCGAAGATTCTGGTGCTTTACCAACGAGCGAGAACCAAAGGTATGTATTTTTTCAGTACAGATTTTAAAGAAAGCAACCAGAGCCGAGTCAGTCTGGAAAAATAGTGAAAGTCACAAAATTGATATAAAAAAACTTCAGTTTTTACTGAGGGCGAGAGCTGTGTTGAATTTATATAAAATTTATATAGCTAAATAGTTTCCCATTGCTGAGTATAATAAGAACATTATCTTATTTTAAATTTAGATTACCAAAATGGGAATTTCCTGAAAAATCTTTACTCAAATGTTTAAAGCCCCTATTACATTAGAGTTGCCCAGATTTCAGTTTGAGCAACTCCCGTAGACTAACATTACGTGACGTCACAGCTAAAAATTTGAGCAACTCGTTCTATCCGCCCAATAATATTACAGTTTTTTTTTTTTTTTCACAGCTGCGCAGTTGAAATTTGTAAATCATTTAGTTTTCGCCAAGTTTCATGCCAAATGAAAGTTATTGGCGTTATAAGTTGCCGAGAATGAGCAACTTTTTTGTGCATGCAGCAGCAATTCGAGCAATTCATATCACCAATGATTTTAAACACGGATCATGTTTTGTCTTTTTTTCGCCAAGTATCAGTAATAACATGAAAATAAGTGATTGGTTTTAATTATTGTATTCCATTTCAATCTAGCAGAATTGCCGGTATTAAAAACAAACTAAAAGGAAATGCTCTTCAGTTAGAAATAATCAATTTAATAAACTCATTTGATGAAGATTAAAATTTATTTTTGTCTTTTTTGTATACTTTTTCAATATTATAGATGAAACACAATAAATTTAATAGATAGTTAAAAACTCAGATAATTAAAATTGTTTTTAATTTCTTCAGCAAAGTAGATGAGAAGTGTTCCAATTTCAATATTTATTAAATTTACTGAGTTTTTCAAACATTAATTTCATTTAAAGTTTTGTTAGTTATTCAATACATGAGACTATTTTGTCATTTTACAATGTTTACAGTTTGTGTTGAACTTACATTTGCATATTTAAACTGAAACTTCAGTCGAAATAAGTATGCCATATAAAAATATTTAGTGTTAATTTTACTTTTATTTTTTCATTACATTAATTTCCTGTTTTTCTTTTTAGCAAGTTAATGCATTATAATTAAATGTTGAAGGCACAAGCATTTTGGTTTATTATTTACAAATACATATTTATAAGATTTCATTATTATTCTTCATATAATTAAATTCTTTCATACATTTTTTCCCTAGAACACACTTACATAATGTTCATTTACTCATCCAAAATATATTGCAAACTTACAACTAACTCCATTTACTTTTGACAGTATGTAAATTAGACTTAAAAATAAATTCCTATAATAATGAAAATACTGGAGTGTACAAATAAAATAGTGAAATTATTTTAATATAATCAAAAATTTCTATTTAAAGAAACATTAAAATATTCCTGTATATATTGTTTATTAAATTGATATAAATCAATATAAAATTTTAATAATTTCAAGTCTTTTTCAATTGTTTTTATGATGAAGCATTTTTAACATATTATAGATTATAGTAAAAGTAGTTAAAAATCAAATTTAAAAAGGGCTGTGTTACAATTTTATGTGTTAAGAAGTTACAATTTTAATAATGAAATTAAATACAATATTTGATTAAAATAGAAATCTTGTATTTGTTCCTATTTGCGATGTAAATACAAATAATGTGAAAGTAAGTATAAAAAATATAGATGATTGCTATATTTGCAAAATAATTTAATTCACATCATGGTCAATATCGAGAGTATTTTGACTTCCAATGTAAAGCACAATTAACTAATCATTGAAATGAACAATAAAGACTAATTGCAGTCACTACTGCAAGATTCTGCCTTCAATTGCAAAATTATCAGCTATGAGGTTAAATAGCACTTCATTCTTTCAGTTTCATACGAATTTCATAACATTTTTTTCAATTTGAAAATGTAATATGAAACAAACTATTCATATAATGTCATCACAAAATACTATCAATTATTTCTTTTCTTCATTTTTTTCCCACAAAACAAATATATATATATATATATATATATATATATATATATATATATATATATATATATATATATTCATTCAAAATATACTTATTTTATTGCAGATTATAGTTTAAGAAACTGCATGTAAATAAAGATAGTGTAACGAATCTCTGCTTTTATGTGGTGTGTTTGCTTAAAGATAATAAATAATTAGTTTAAAAATGCGTCTTATTTTAATATGCCACAATATTTACTTGAATAAAAAAGAGAAATAATTGATTTCTTAATTTTTAAAATAATTTATAAATTCAAATTCATAACTAATATATATTTTTAAAAATATATAATTTTTGTGCATTTTCTCAACTTTTAAAATAGTAATTTGAGTTTCTTTTTTTAATATATCAATAGTTAATCAATAATTTTTTATAAACATTGTTGTTAAGAAATTATTTTTGTATAGGAAAATTTTACAATACAATATATACAATTTTGTGTGGTGTTTGTAGAATTTTAAATTGAAGCTTCAATCTGAAATTATTTTTTCTTTCAAATTCTTAGTCTTTTTATTTAAGAATAAATTATACACACAAAAATGTGTTACTTATGTATTAGCATTGATTCTCACGTCGGCAAAGATTATCTTTCCCTATCTTAAAAGTAAAGCTTCACATGAAGCAAGATGGCGTCTAGTAAATAAAATTTGGCTACAAATTAAATTCCCAAATAAGATTTCATTATGAAATGTAGACACCTTCTGATTAAAATATGGCAACCTTAAAAATGTTAGCCAAAAAAAAGGATCTATTATAAAATCTAGTAAAGCTGTTATTTTCTTACAGCAAACCTGAAAGAAATCTCAAGCATTCATTGGACAAAAAGAACGAGTTGCTCAAATTTTAAGCTGTGACGTCACGTAATGTTAAGTCTACGGGAGTTACTCAAACTGAAATTTGGGCAACTCTAATGTAATAGGGGCTTAAGTGTTCGATTTTGTTTTTACTGTAAAACAAAATATGCAGTTATGCGGGAACAAAATCTAACCCATGTAATACCTCATTGATGAATCTTTGAAAGATTTGGGCCCGCAATGATAAATCAAATGCTAAACACATTAATTTGAATAGGTCAAAAGGAGTTGTAAAGCAGTTTTATATGTATCTTCTGAATGTAACGGAATTTGATGATATGCCATAATGAGAGATCTATTTCCGCGAACACCGTTTTGCCATGCAGCTAACTCGCGAAGTCTAATATGTACGACAAAAGGTAACGACCAGGCCCTCTTATTTTGTTTAAAGTGTGGAAGTCGTCGATCAGCACTGTCAGACTTGGGTACCAGATGTGGGTTGGACTAACTAAACTTGCTCGGGAGGCAAATGTCATGATGGAGCATTTATTGAAATTTTCATTTCACAATAATTAACTGTTACAGATACAATATGCACGTTTTGGCATATAACGGATGTCCTATGGTTTTGATTCGGTGAATGGTATTATGCACCGCATCTTTATGGGATGGGTATGGTTTAAAATGTCCGGGAATTTATGTGACATTTGTTTATATTTACAATTGCTGGCAACAGCAGTGACTTGGTTTTGTACTTTAATTGTGTACTGACCATTGGTAGCTAAGGAAGTTTTTGGGTCATTTAAGCAAAGATTTTTAATGTCCACGATTTGATCATAATGATTATGAAAATCTGTCCCTATGATGGATTTGTTGACTCTAGCACGAATGAAAAATCAAGTAAACTGCCTTCGTAAATTGAGATCAAGATTTATACTGCACGTGCCGTGTGTATAAATGTTTGAATCATTTGCGGAAAATAATTTAATCTGCAACCCAAATTTCTCACACGAGTTTTGCTTGTAAGGTAACATGCAAACATTGCTACAGCTATCGATAAGATAAGATAAGATAAGCGGTTAAGTTTTGGTCCTAAGAAATCACCACCAGCTGCGATTTTACGCTTAGTTTCTCAGATCTTGATAACTGCTAAGCTTTGTGCATTTATTTGTACACTATCCAAATATTGCATGGTACCAGCAAATATCTTTATTCACACTTTGCGTTGCTTGCCGCCGTCTATTGCTGGCTCATCATGGGCATCGATATGGTTTCTGGCTATTGAACCTGGTTAATAGCTGCATTTGCTTTGTAAGATCAGCGACCTGTTGTTGAAACTGAGTAATCAGGTCCGTTACTTTGTAGCAGTTTGATGCGCTCATTTCGAGGATTTCATCAACCATAAGGGCTAATATTTCAAGTATTCCATTAGATATCACCATAATTGTCTGCTTTTGATTAGAGAGGCATTGAAATCAAAGGGTTTTTAGCAAATTTTCATTTAAACTGGATTTTGCCAATTGACGCATCTTGCGTAACAACAGGAAGGGTTTGTCATCCTCCAATGCAAGTTCTGAAATTAGTGATTTCAGATGTTTTTGTACTGAGAATCTAAAAATGCCGCAATCAATTCTCTTTTAATGACCTCATACATCTCAGTTTTCGGTGGATCAAGGACAATGTCACACACATGCATAAGCACGTCGGCATTGAGAGCCGTAACAATCACATAAGATTTTGCGCTATCTTCCAAGATTCCGTTCTGGCGAAATTGAGCTTTTATATTCGCAAACCAAAGCTCTGGGGAACCTTTCCCAAAAGAGTGAAGTTTAAGATCTATGCTGTCGACTTCATTCTGCGTGTTTGAGGAATTCATGATTATGAAGTTAAAACTTTAATGCAAAATGAGACAATATTAAAAAATATACACTGAGAAAAAGAAATCGTAGAATACCTTACAGCCTTAAAATTGTGCTACTAATGAAAAGCAGCATATATAACAGTTATTCTTTACAAAAGCAAATGCGTGAGATTAATATAGCAGCAAAGAGAAGAAAAACTACATTCATATGAATTACTGTGCGAATATGAAATTAAGATTTCCTATACTGCATTTATTGCATAGTTATGTTTTTAAACTTCACCTGTTCTCTGCAGATACGAATATTTGTAAAAAAAATTTTGATTTTGTACATTTATAAAAGTTAAAAAAAAATTGATTTTACAAAGTATTGTAGAATTAATTACATTTGAAATAATAATTCCTTCAATGAAGTTTCCTAGTTAATTCTAAGTATTTAATTGTGATTTTTATTAGTAGAATGCTTATTTTAAAATGGTACTTTTGAATTTATAATTACTTTGATCAAAGAAGTATGTATTATTTTGAATTTTTTTGATTGGTGAATATTGAGATACTTGAATACATATAATATGTAGTTATTTATAGACTATTTCTTTCTAGAAATAAAACTAAAATTTTGTTCCTGGTACAGTTATGTTGTTTATGGGGAGTAATTAATATAAAGTTTTATTTATACTTGAATTTTTAATTTGGTGCATTGTATTTTAAATTTTCTATAATAATTTGTAAATATATTTGGATATAAAATTCGTTTTGCTTTAGTTAAGATTTAAAAGAAAGTGTATATTGATTCATTTTCATATTTCATTGTGCTCTAGTATTAGATTTCAATTACAAAATTGTTTCGAAATTGAATTAAATTATAATTGATATAAGATATTTTTTTATGTTTTCAAATGTTCTAAGAATTTAATTTGAAATAAGATTATATTTTGCTTTTGATTTCAAGGTTTAAACTAAATAATGATTAATATTCTTATGAACAATTAAATGGTAATTTTTCAGTTGTAAAATTAAATTGAAAACGACTAGTTTAGGAATAATAATAAATTAGATATGCTTTATCATTTTAATATAAATTATAGTATTGACTTGAATGAACAATATTTTGGAATCACTTTAAATAGACATTTTGAATATAGAAATGTTAAGTTAAACATGTGGCATTTTTGATGAGAGCTAATAAAGAGGATTTATGCGCTGTTTTGCAGAAGAGCTCGGCGAATGTCCGAATCATACTTTGAAAATATTTGCTTAAAAATAATACTTAAAAATCTGATCATAAGTGGTAAAGCTTATGATGAAGAGTTAGTTAGTTTTCTTCGAAACAATTATTAACGATAGAAAAGAAAAAAGACTAAGGAAAGTAGAAGCTAGGGAGAAGAGCAAATATAATTAGAAGTCAAGAAAGAAAGGGAACTAAAGGCATTAGAACCTATATAGATAGGGAGCGACAAATGGAACTCGAACTTCAAAAATTAAGAATTGAAGCACAGTCCATTCTCTAGAGAATAATTCTCTTCCATGCCCCGAGTTAGTCCAACGGATGTCCAAATTAGATCTAAGGACAAAATGACATAGTAATTTATTTATCTCTTTGAGAGACAAGCAAAAAGAATAGGAGTAGATACTAAGGATTGCGTATCAAGTCTTTTAACTTTAATATTGTCAGACATTGTCCAACTTATCAAGAGAAAATAAGAAAAAAAAATTTTGAAGATTCTATATACATAAAGAATATTTTATTAAGGAGATTCAAAATGAATCCAGAAAATTTTCGTAAAAAGTTTGTAATGCCTCAAGAAGCTTCTGATAAATCATGGAATGACTTTATCTTCGATATTTTGAATTACTTTCATTCAAGAATAGTTAGAAAGAAATGTTAAAATTACTTTCAAGAATGGTTAGAATTACATGGGGCTCCAAACAACAGGAATATATCAAGCAACTTCTTTTCCTCTCTTTGATTGAAGAGGTCTTAAAACCACAAACTTTGTAAGGTGATCCTGATAAACTAAAATATATTTATAGTTTCCATCGGGTTGTGATTGAAAATCTATGAAGTCAACCTGACATCTTGTGAATTTATATGTGAGAAAATCATGAGCTTAACAACACCTTTTCTGCACACTTTGCGTTTTTGATGACAAGATTCACTAAAATTCAGGAAAATCTTAATAACATTTTCCATAATATTTTTGTAACGACGATTAAGTTCTTTTATCATTCGGTCTCTACCACTGTGCCTAATAGATAAATGAGTTTCGTACAAAATGTCAAACAAAGAATCACTTGAGCAATAAAACATTACATCTGGTGTTGCATTTGTTACTGGGACTATTAATTTTCCTACTCCTCGAACTTCAAGGACATCGTAATATTGAAGTAACCAATAATCACGTGGCACTTTCATATCTGACGTTTTATATTTCCTTACATCAGCTATCAAGCTTAATAATTTTTCACGGGTGAGCAAAGAACTGTTCTCTTTCACATCACGCTTATTTAGTAAAGATTCAAACTTTTCTTTCATGGCAGCTTTTTTTTTCGTTATCAATTAAAAAATTCATTGTTCAAAGCAACTTAAGGTCTTAAAAATAATTGCACTTTAACGTAAGCAAACTAAATTAACATAATAACAAATAACTAAATTATAAAACTTAAAAAAAAATAAATGTATCTCAATACGTGGAAACAATATTTGACGAATATCACCCGGCACTGTACGTGCAAGCAATCAATTAACCGGAATGAACTGGCGCCAACACGCTAAACAAGTTCTCTCCCTATGGCCTGGAATAGTTCATAAATGCAGTAGGGTGGAAGGTAAATGTATGTATTAGTCGTTGACGTTTTGAGAATATGGCGAAAAAGTATTCTCGTTGTTTTATGCTTTGGTATTTTTGCCGTCCTTTAAAAATTATTTTTATTTGAATTCGAAATTAATGTTTTTTTCCCCGCTACTTTCCATATTGTTAAACAAAACGTAAATGTACCTTATACTAAAAAGTGAGGTATATGATAAAGATTATTTTACACTTTAACGGGCTGCAGATCATTATTCTTTGAAATAACTAGTTAAACCATGAAATACAAGAGAGTTTTACGCTTTAACGAACATGATCAGTTATTTCATGGAATAACTAGGTATTCTATAAAATAACGGATTTCATACTTTAACGATAACATATATATAATGATTTTGAAAGTTTGAAAGATTTATTGATAACAGATCAAATTAAGAAAAGAGTATACCCTAAAGTCAAAGAACATTTTATGGACGAATTGACCAAAATATAATATCTCCTTACCAATTAGCTGAAAAGCTGGACGCATATGAGAATGTTCAAGCTGATAGGAGAAAGACTGTATTTGTTTTTAAAAATTGTTTGAGGGATGTAAATTATACACAATTCTCACACAAATAAAAATTCTAGGATTAAGCAATACAGACCATTTTGACAGCCGGAAATTTCAAACACATATTGGAAAGCCAGATTTCCAGCATCAACACTATAGATCAACTTGTTACTCATGTGGTGTAGAAAATCATACATCCCGCTTTTGTTTTAACAGAAATTTTCCGAAGAGGAATCAGGCGGTTTAAACTATATATAACACTGTCAGGGGACACATTTGAACAATATCTCTGAGCCAATGGTTTTAACTGCTAAATTAACTGCTTCAATGTCCTTATCTGTTTAAACGAAAAAACAAATGTGGTCGAGCTCAAAATCATATACATTAGATGTCGAGAATGATGAGACCATAGCTACTTTAGCTGTAACTCAAAGCAATATTCAAGAATTAGACGCCCGAAACATGAAGAAAGAGTTCATTGAGCTTCAAATAATTGATGAATCCTAATCTTCTGATTGGAATTTGGCCAAGAACAATCTATCTACTTGCGAATTAAATGGTAATCTCCTGATCCCTTCGGAGAATATATGTGGAGAGTTTGTTAAACAGTTTTTCCTCACTGCAAAAGGGAAGAAATTATGAAGATATTTCGTTGGCTGGTCACCTGGGTAAACAGAAAACGAACGAGATAAGGAATCACTCAAATATTACTTTTCCTGGCTTACAATCAAACAAGATATAAAGCTGTTTTGTCAGAGTTGTAAAGTTTTTCAGCTCTCCGAAATGGTGTTATATATGGGGACAGAATTCCTATTCAGCCTATAGTGAAATCCGGAACTCTTTTTGAGGTATGGAGTGTCGACTGCATCGTTCCGTTTGTACCTCCATCCCGTTGAGGACAGATTTATCATTTGTGCTATAGATTTATGCACTAGATGGATAGAAGCCATTCCTACAAAAAATATTAGTGAAAAGACTACTTGCAGTGCTCTCATCTGAGAATTTTTATACAAACTGGATTCCACAAGATGCTATGTTCTGGTCATTTTTGAATACTTTAGGAGTGTCTCCAATGTTTTCCACTCCAGGTTATCCTGAGAGCATGAGTACCGTTGAGTGATGGAATAAGACTCTTAAACATATGTGAAATAAAAATTTCCAGAAAAATGGGTCCAACTGGGACTGGCAACTTCCCTACCTGTTATTTACTTCTAGAGAATTTCACCACCTGAATATTATCTTTCTAGTGGGTATATGGACGTATCCCATTTGGACCGTTGTTGCTTCTAAAAGAAATATGGACAGGTGAGTGGCAGATCCTTTAACTGTCTCTCGTTCTGTCAAAGATTACTTGAAAGATTTGATGGAAAAATTGAGGAAAACCCGTGATATAACTGCTGAAAATACCGAGAAATCGCAAGATAGAAATACCTCTCCGTACAATTTGAAAGCTATAAAAGAAATCTTTCATCGTTGAAGATAAAATGCGGCTTCTTTTACCATCATCACCATGTAAGCTTCTTCTTCTTCTTCGAGTTGGGTTTGTATGTCATTGAGCACCTCTGCTTTTATCAGCATTTTGTACTGTTAACTCCAAACCCAATGTTTCTTAGTTCCATTTGCTCGGATCACCCACTTTATTAATAAAGTCTGATAACCCTTTAATGGAATCTAGGTGTAACTCTCTAGTATGGATGATGCCTAAAGAGGTTAATCTAGGGAGGGCAAGAGCCTCGCATTCATAAATGATATGCTTGGCCGTTTCCTCTTGCATATGACATTTCCTGCAGATAGGATCTTGCTGAAACAGTCCCATTTTATGGAGATGTTTTCTGAAATAGTAGTGCCCAGTTATGAAGCCTACGATTAAACGTATCTTCTGCCTAGAGCATCTTAGAATTTCAGAGGCAATCCTCGCTGATGATCCACAGATCATACTTTTAGCGTGGGTTTGACCAGGAGATTTGAGCCAAGCTTCATACATCTTCCGTTTTTCCCATCTGCGAACATTGGTTTTTGCGGTCTTCAAATTGATCCCACAAAAAGGTTCTGGACCAATGGGAACAAAAGACGATCCTTGTTTAGCAAGCTCATCAGCCCTTTCATTACCTTCGATACCTTTATGCCCTGGCACCCATACAAGGATCACCCTGTTTCTAGTTGCCAGTTCTGTAAGAAGGTTTCTACACTCCAGAATCATTTTAGATTTGATTTCGAAGGAATTAAGCGCTTTTAAAGCGGCTTGACTGTCACTGAAAATGAGAATCCGCTTATCGTAGTAGCCCTTCTTCATATTCAGTCGCAGACAGTGGATAATGGCCAAAACTTCTGCCTGGAAGACCGAAGCGTATCGCCCAAGGCTTACAGACAAGCTGATTCTTGGTGACACGCCACAAACTCCCAGACCTGAGAGGCTGTTCTTCAGTGATCCATCTGTGTACCAGATTAGATCTCCTGTTTTAGTTCCAAACATGTTGTTATCCCATTCCTCTCTAGTTGGAAAAACTACATCAAATGTCTTGTCAAACATGTATGTTTTTTCCATGATGTCAGATGGCATCAGAAAAATAGGGTCTTGAAATTTCCTGGTGATGCCCTTGTGCCCTTTGGCAACAGGCTGGTCATACCAGTGGTTTTGCAGCTTCATTCTATATGCATTCAATCTTGCAACGCTGCATATGAAGATGTCCAAGGGAGTCAGATCCAACACAACCTCCAATGCTCTGGTTGGCGTGGTGGAGATTGCTCCTGTGATGCAGAGACAGGCTAGTCTTTGTAGACTCCTCAATCTGTCAATCACAGTCTTCTGTTCCACCTTATGCCACCAGATCACACAGGCATATGTGAAAATGGGCCTGACAAAAGCTGTGTACATCCATAACATCAGTTTTGGATGTAAACCCCAGTTCTTACCAAGCATTCGCCTGCAAATCACAATGCTTTTCTTTGCTCGGTTGATCCTATCATCAATGTGCTTATTCCAGGTGAGTTTCTGGTCTAAATAGATGCCCAGATACTTCACCTCTGAAGCCACATTGATTTCAACATCAAAAAGTCTTGGTATGAAAAAACCTTTCCGTTTCTTTTTGCGTGTAAAAGGTACGAGGTAGGTTTTCTGAGGATTAACCATCAGGTCCCTATCCTTGCACCATTGACCTACATAACTTAGAGCATCTTGCATGAGATGACAAGTTATGTCAAAATCTTTACCAAGGATAAGGATGACAATGTCATCAGCATATCCCTGCGTATAATAACCCTTATCATTTAGATGTTTTATAAGGCTATTTACAACTAGGTTCCAAAGTAATGGTGACAGAACACCTCCTTGAGGACAACCTCTAGTAGTCTTTTTTTCAAATGATTCACCGAAGATGTTCATTTGTATATATCTATCCGAAATTAAGGCCTCAATCCAAGTAAACAGGGTCTGATTAATCCCTGCCCCTCTAAGTGCATTGAGGATGGATGGATGGGAAGTATTATCAAAGGCACCTTGGATGTCGAGGAAAGTTGCCAAGGCGATTCCTTTTTGATCCAGAGTGGTTTCAATCTTATAAACTAGCTGATGTAAAGCAGTTTCAGTATATTTGCCGGGTTGATAGGCAAATTGAAGAGCATGCAAGGGACTATTTCTACCCAAGTAATCTCTAATATGCCGATCAATGATTTTCTCCATAATTTTAAGAAAGAATGAAGAAAGACTGATTGGTCTGTATGACTTGGCCTGGTCATAAGTGTCCTTGCCAGGTTTTGGAATGAAGACTATCCTAGTCTTTTGCCATGTCTTTGGTATATATCCCAGGGCCAAACTAGTTCTATACATTCTAGTTAGCATTGGTATGACAACCTTTTCTGCCTTCTGGATCATGATGGGCATAACTCCATCAGGCCCAGGGCATTTTAGAGGTTTAAAGGCGAAAATTGCCCATTTAACAATGTTGTAGTTTATGATATTTTTAGCAATGGTCCATTGATTGCTATTGACTCTTTGCAAAGAGCCAATGCAATGTTCCCCTTCGTTGCTATAAATATCTCTAGCTCCCGGGAAGTGAGTCCTGGTCATAATTTCCATAACCCCTTTTCCGGAAGCAGCAAAATTACCCTCCTCGTCTTTTAGGGTACCAACCAAAATAGGTTCATCCCTTTTAAGGAGTTTCTGGAGTCTAGCTCCTTCAGAAATAGAATCTATCTCGTCACAGAACTTTCTCCAGGAGTTAATCTTGCTTTTTCTAACAAGTTTGTAATAATTAGTGAGGGCCCTTTTATAGTTCTCCCATTCACCATTTTTCTTAGCTTTGTTAAAAGTTTTCTAACATTTGCTCTTTCGGCAGCTAGAGAGTCATTCCACCAAGGGCATTGGAGTTTAGCTCTTCTAGTGCGAATGGGGCAATTGTTATGATAAGAATCTAGAATACTTCTCTGTAGGAGATCTGCTGTAACTTCTAGATCGTAGTTGTCTCTAATAGGTCTGTTACCGAGCTCAATCAACCCAGTCAGTTCTTCTTGGAATTTCTTCCAGTCCGTCCTAACCGGGTCTCTGAATATGCGATCCAGACACACATTAGAGTGAATTTCAAAATGGATGTTTTGATGATCTGAACCAGAAGGTCGATCATCTACTATTCCAGTATTTGATATTTTTACTAATCAGCGTTGTCGCTATAGTAATGTCAATTACTTCTGATCGATTGGAAGTAATAAAAGTTGGTTTGTTGCCAACATTTAGAATATCTAACCTGTAGTTTAGAATAAATTCCAAAAGGTACTCACCTCTTTTATTTGTGTCCGTACTTCCCCAGACAACATGATGAGCATTACAGTCTAGTCCTAGGACTACCTGTAAGTTGTTATTACTGCAAAAGTTCATGAGCTTGTGCAGAGAATGGTCAGGTGGAGCCTTCTCTTCATAGGGCAGGTATCCAGAGCCAAAAACAATTTCCCTGTTCCTACCCTCTATGTTGAGTCTGACTTTCACAGCTGTCAGGTCCCTAAGAATAAATTCAGAGAGGGGAAGAACCTCAATGTTTTTATGTAAGAGTATACAAGTTCTAGCGTTACCATTAGTACAATAGATAAGCTTACCTTTAGTTCCTTTGAGACCACTGATTCTTCCCCTAACCAACCAGGGTTCTTGAATCAGGGCCAGGTGTATATCCCCAGCAAGAAACTTCTTACTGAGGTTAGTAGTACCACTTCTACTGTGGTGTAGGTTGGCTTGAACTACCTTCACCCCCATCAGCAGGAGCAGGTTTATCAAGTACTTTAGCCTGCACATGGTGAAGGCCAATATAAAACCTATATCCCCTTACACGAAGAGTGGCAGCATCTAATTCAGGCACACTAAGAACGATGGTCCGCCCAGATGGGTCGTTCTTAATGTTAAGAATGTTCCACTCCAATGGAGTGACCCCACCGTTCTGAGCCTCGATTTTTCTCAGGAGCTCTTTAGGTTCCAGTTCATTACAGATTTTTGGCAGTTTTGCAATTATCTTAGTGGTTCTGACAAGTTTCCTTGCCTCACCCACCAAGAGTTTATGTTCTTGCCAAGGGCTTATATCATTGACATTTTGTTCCAGCCACTTTGAGCTCTCCAGATCTGCACAATTGATAATAAGAGCCCCGTTTTCAAGTTTACAGGATAGGAAGGTTGGGGCAAAGCCCTCCTCATTCCTTCCTATTTTCCTGGTTATCAAGAGTTCCAGGTCATAGGCCTGTTTCTCTGTTAACCATTTTTCCGGATGATCTTCTAAGAGCACGGCCATCTTGATCGCCGTGAGAGCCGCCCTGTAAGTAAATCCCTCAGGTCCTTCTCTCTTGGCAGCCTTTCCAACCTTGCCCTGGTTCATCCGATTGGCAGGACGCTTCTCGCCTTTGGTTGCCTTGGGTTTTTCAACCCAAGTCCCCTTAGCGATTTTGCGCTCCTTCACCAGCCTCTTTTTCTGTGCACCAGATATTCTCTTTTTAAGCTTGATTCTGGTCAGAGAGTCAGTCATGCTAGAGATAGCTTCCTGACTCTCACCAGAAGAAGATGGTTTGGAGGTCATTTCTACCTCCTGTGAAGGTTTCATTGCTACCCCTTCATTAGATTGTCTCTGAGTTACCTTGTCTTTTTCAGAAAGGTCTGCCTCAGAAGTTTCTCCTGCAAAAGCAGAAATGTTTGTTATTTTCAATGTCTTTTCAGCCATATAATAACAGTAAATAATCTCAGGTAATATGACAGTCCACCCAGCATTGCCTGAGATACTGGGCAAGGCAAATTACTCTAGAAGTTCGCCAGGCAACTAGAGGCTCCGTTAAGACACCAATACCGCGGTGCCAATTAGCCCTAGGCACGGAACGCATAACACCAGGGTTTACGGGAGCTGGTTCGCGGCCTCTTATTCAATATTCGAGGCTATCCTGTTATTTCTACAGGACTTTCGGCGATCCACCACCTGCCGACGCGCCTGGTGGCTAGCTCAAGCCCCAGAGGGGTACGCATACCCCCTGGTTCCAGGACCATGTAAGCTGCTGAATGCATGTATAGGACAAACTACAATAATCGAAATGACTCGTCCAAATTCAGCTTAAGTTGCAGTATAAGATAATAGAAATAGATAACTTATTTGAATTTTATATGGTGCTGAATGTCAATTGCATTGTCAAGTTTCCTTCTGATTTCTGTATTGCCATGACAAAATTAATTTGACTAAATTGTTTTTGACACTTATCATGGTTTAATTATAAATTAGCATCTCAAGTTTTTTTTCCAAAGCCAAAATGTCTGTCAATTCAAAATAAAAATTGTTTAAAGAATTTTTGACCTACATGAATTGTTTTACTAAACTTTGGATGTACTATAAATTTCAATAAAAAAAAAATATATATATTTTGCTATTTACTGTCTACATTGTCAATTTAAATTAAAAATTTTAAAT
Organism: Latrodectus hesperus; assembly: GCA_037975125.1. Lineage (NCBI taxonomy): Eukaryota > Metazoa > Arthropoda > Arachnida > Araneae > Theridiidae > Latrodectus > Latrodectus hesperus. The sequence goes on from CM075854.1 coordinate 104,185,604, forward strand.
AAGATAAATCACAAGTTGTAAATATTGAACATCTGTAGTTCAATTTAAAAATGCAACTCATCTTTTTGAAAAACAAAGTTTTATATTTTTTTTAAAATGGGAAAAATTTATACACTCTCTCATTTATATGAATAAAAGACACTCAGTATCACATTTCCTTCTGATTTTTGTATTTTAATAAAGATATTATAAACATAAATGGGGGGATAAAATATCATGTGTAAAAAATTGAGAGGGAATTTAAATAAATTTTTTTCACTAAATATATAATATTTATTATATATTTAGTAAAAAAAATGTATTATCAAAATGAAAAAAATTATTAAATCAAAATATTAATAATTTATCACTTTACCATGCTTACATGACAAGTACCCGGTTTCATTATTTCAAGTAGTTCTTTTTTAATTTAATTAAAATTTGTGTCATGTTTGATTGAAAATTTTTTTTGCTTACATGAGAGTGCTATTTTAACAAACTTTAATTAAAAAAAACTGCATTAAATTTTTTTGTTTATTTAATGTGTAGATAGTCTATCTTTTAAATTAAAAATTCTACTAAGATAAATCGCAAGCTGCCAATACAATTAATATCTGTAATTCGATTCAAAATGTCATAAAAAATTAGAAATACAGCGAAGATTACCATAAAAAAAGACCCAAAAAAGAAAACAAATTATGTGATTTCCTAACACTGAAAATTAAATTCATGGGTTAGATATTAAAATATGACTTTACGTTAAAATTTTTAGGCAGTATTTAAAAAAAAAAAAAAACAAACTTTTTATTATGTAAACAAAATTTTAATTTACAGAAAATATTTCAGTGTTCTAGAATTGCTATGCATATTTTACATTCTAAAATATTTTTTCTTTTTATTATTTTTAAATTTTTTATTCATGTAATCAGATAGATTTATTAATGTAAATCAATACACAAAAAAAGCTAACAAATACTTCTTAACATTTTTTAAATTAAAGTATTTAAGAAAATAATGTTTATTTTATTCAGAATATTGAAACATAGATTCTTTTATTTTCATAATTGTGTTAAACTTAATTTAGCTTATAAAATTACAAAGATATTTTTAGATGATTAACTTTGATATAAAGTTCAGGAATATATTATTAATTTGTAACTGTATTATCTGCATTTTTTACCAAAAATTTAAAAGTAATTTTGTAAAATGTTTTTAAAAACTGCAGCTAAATGTACATGTTTACTTGTAAAGATTATATTCTTGAAAAGAAACTTTTATATATTATATATATGTTTCTTTGGCAATATGTAAGTTTATTGTTGTAAACATCATCATGTAAACTAAATATATGAATTGTCTATACAAGATAATTTTTCATGTAAAAATTAAAAAGAAATTTTTGACTTCAAAATATGTTTTGCATTGATTGTACATTTTTAATTTTATTATTTGCACTTTGTAATTAAATTTACTGTAAAAACAACTAACTCATCCATCGTTTTTAAAACTTAAATAAAATTTTTATTCACTTTTTATGGATTTATTTATAAAAAATAGAAAAAATTTACTATTTTAACAGTGTTTCAGTGAGAGAGAGTATTAAGAACACATATCTCTAATTTAAAAAATATTTTTTAACCTGGATGTAATTGATAATAAATTAATTTTAAGGATACATACATATATTATATCTTTTTGTTTCAAATTATTGTTAAAAACTTAATTATGATTTCTGGATGTCACTGAGTGTATCTTAACCCGCTAGTTGTTGTGTAAAGCACTGTCACCCCATGCTTTGAAGATCAACATACATGGAGTAACTATTTGTCAGCAATCAATCAGCCTTTCAGTATCTTATTGCCTGACACTCCCTTTGGATGGAACAGGTATCAAAATAACAATAGACTATAGATATTTTTTACATGTTTTTCCTTTGTTCATTTGAAATGATAGTTTCTAGAATTTATATTTTATTGGGGATGATTCTGTGCCCCATGTGACCAGTATTGCTTCAAAATTTCTTTTATAAGTAAAAGTTTCTTATTTGCAAGTGTTTTTGTACATTTGTTTGTCATTTTATTTCTAAATAATGGTATATAACTGAAAGCCAATAGAATATAAAAAAGAGATGGAATGTTTGAGAATTCTATCTGATGAAGTTGAATCTTCAGCAGGATATTGATCAAACCTATAAGGATGAACCTGCTGAAGAAATACACAGTTCTCATGATAGTGAATTTGTTTACTGCGATGTAAGTAGTGAAGAATCTGAATTAGGAGAAAACATTTATAAGCAAAAATCTGTTCAAAATAAAGAAAAACAAAATATAAAACATGTTACAATTTCATCATTGATGAAACTGATAAGCAAAAACTAGATATTATTCAAGTTTAGTAATGCAACAGAAGGAATGATAGTTACAGTAAATAAAATGATTGTCTACACTCTGCTAAAAAAACCAAGTGGGGGGGAAGATGAACATTGGTATAACAGATTTTCATGTGATGCAAAAGGATGAGTTTCAGATGAACTGAGATGATTGATTGAGGGAAGAAGAGTGAGGTCATTAGAGCACCAAGGATTTCAAGAATGGATTTAAGTCTCATTTTATTACTTAGGTTATTAAAATTGAAAGTAAATTAGTTTTGGATGCGAGATATTTGGAAGAGAAAGATTCTCTTAAAATTTATTCAATATATATTAAATGAATATTTCAATATTAAATTCTCAAAAAACATTAATGTTTATGAAACAAATTAGGTTGTTTGTAATTTTATTTATACACAATATTTTTTGGTAACTAATAATTTTATTTGTAAGCCAATTTGAGCTGACACATATATTGGCCTGTATAAATAGCAAATAATTGACTTATAAAATATTAACACTTAATTTTTAATTCCTACTAATTGGTATGCATTTTCAATTTGGCTTTGTGTAATTTGCATAGTTTCTTTAACATGAGTTGCCCATGTTTTTCATTTATCCAGGTGAGGGTCAGTGAAATTAACTTTATTTAAAGCTCAATGAATGTAATAAAATTTATGATCCATTAATAACATCTTTTGTTTTAATTATAAATCTTCATAATATTTTTAATTGCTACATTCATAAAATAATTTTGTGATTTTGTACAGCAGAGTTTGTATATTTTTCAAAATTATTTTTACTATAATAAACAGTTCACAAATACAGAATAAATTTGAGTGATGTAAAGATTGAAGCACCACACAGATATAATCATGAGTATTATACCTTTTTTGAATATGCAATATTAACATTCTCTAAGTTTAGTTTTTTTATATGATACTAAGTAAAATGACCATATATTTGTCATAGTCTTTATTTTCAATAATTTGAAGTCAAGCTTTAAGCTTCGGCATATAGTTTTTAACACAGAGATAGTCCCTCCCGCATTGCAACATTCAAAAGTCATAAATAGAAAGCGTCACCCGCAAAAATAAATCAATGGATATTGTGTTCATTAACTCATTGAGGAGCATGTGGACTAGAGTCATCCCATGTTTTGAAAATCAAAAAGCCAGGGAATACTATTTATCTGTAATCAATTATCTCTTCAGTATCCTTAGAATGGGCATTCTTATTCTTACCTGCCTTTTCTTTCTCCATATGCAGTAAACGTTTCTCAGAATTCATATAATATTGGGATGACTCGGTGGTACAAGTACAGCTTCCCCAAATTTTTTTATAAGCAGCTCTGTTTTGTGTTCCAGATTATTTTCATATTCTTGTTAGCCATTTTATTTCTAAGGAATAGTGTAAAAGCATAAAATTAACTGGAAATGAAAAAGATAGAACTCTCTTAAGTTCTCAAAGATAAATACTTCTGCAGTAGATACTGATTAACCCATAAGAGGATGTACTTCATGATAGTGACAATGAATTTGAACAGTGATGAAAATAAAGAATCTGAATTAGGAGAAAATATTTTTGTAAAGAAACAATGACTCACATAATATTAATTATAATTTTTATTTTCCTTTAAATAAATCAAAATATCACGCTAAGCAAATTTCAAAACATAAAATTTTTTCCTAAGCAAAAACTTCGTATAAAATATTTTTCAGCTACTTTGCTTGTAATAATTGTGTCAAAAGAGGTTTAGGCTTGGGTCAGTCATAATCTGTATAACATAGCAACTTACATATTTATAAACAATAGTAAATTATCAATGAATAAATAATTAATTGTTCTAATAATGCATAGAATTTATATTCACATTCACAATGAATTAATAAACAAATTCTTTGTTATATTTACGAAAATATAACACTACTAAGTCGCTAAATCTTTAGAGAGGAAAAGATCATGTAAACGCAATACGCACACATTTATTGTTCTCATAATACTAAGTAATTATATTCATGAAGAATTAATTAAATACTTTGTTATATATTTATAAAAATATAACAATACTAAATCGATATATTCCTCTAAAGAAAACAGAATACGTAGTTGCGAAATCCGCCATGTTTAACAATGAGAAAAACTTCCTAGCCAGACAAATTTATCGCTTTCTTTTTATCGCCAAGTCACTGAATCATAGCCAAAATCTTCTGGGAGCCGAGGCTCCGGGCTCGGTCTCGAGACGCTTGTGGAAATTGCAGGGAATTGCATGTAAGCAAACTTCGATCCTATGTTGCCAGAATTTATCATCTTTGCTTAATATTTGAGCAAGAAGAAGACTTCGAAGATTTACATTATTCCTCAACTGACTTAACAGGTTGGTCATAGATATAAAACCCAAACTGTACAGGGCAAAGGGGAATTTAAAAGATTTGCAAAGAGAGCAACTATTCGAAATTCTGAAAGAATGTACAAATGTGTTTAACAACAAATCTAGTCATGCTCCTGTAGAAGGACATTTTGAGCATGTCATTGAAGAATGTGCTCCGAAAAAATTAGGACCATATCATGTTCCAATAGCAATAGGTAACGAAATAGATTGACAAATTCAAGAGTTGTTCGATTTAAATTTGATTGAACCAAGTGAAAGTGATATGTTTCACCCAGTTGTCTGTGTTGTGAGGAAGAATGGAAGCGTTAGACTCTGCATCCACTACCGACTTTTGAATAGGTTTACTGTTCCGGATGCATATCCAATGAAAATTGCTAAAGAACTGCTGTTTGAGGTTGATAGTGTTAATTTAATCTCAGTGCTTGATTTAATTAAATACTATTGCCAGATTCCTATGAAGAAACAAGCAAAACCCTATACTGCCTTCGTTACTCATTTTGGACATTAACAATGAAAGGTATTACCATTCGGCATGAAAAACATAGGAAGTACTTTTCAGAATTCTACGAACAAGATCCTTAAACCTCATAAAGATTATTGCCACTCTCTATTTACTTTGACGCTGTAACTATTTTTTTCCAAAACTTGGGATGAACATTCTAATCTCATTAATAAAGCTTTACAAACATTAAAAGGTGCTAGTTTCTCTGTGGATTTAAAGAAATGTGATTTCTGAAAAACAATCGTCAAAATTTTAGGACATGCATTTGGTAAGCATGTTCTAGATCCTTAAGTAGAGGCCTAACAAAAATAAGCAAGACCTATCACGGAAAAAGAAGTTTGTAGCTTGTTATGCTTAGCCCGTTTTTATAGGGATTATATCGCCAATTTTTTAAGATTGTGTTACCTCTAATCAAGTAAAAGAAACGTTTCCGCTATCTCTTGAGATAAAACGTCTGAAGATGCAATTTTGAATCTTAAAAACCAACTTTTAAGTATATTAAGTCTTAACACTCCTGATATGAATCCGCCCTTTCAACTCTACTCAGATACTTCTTCAACAGCTATTGCTGCCTGCTTGGCACAAAATGAAGATTTATATAAAGAAATTCTCGCAGTCTTTTTCGGTAATAAATTCACTCTATACCAAACAAAATGGTCAATAATTGAACTTGAATTTTTTTTGTTTTCTCGAAGCGTTAAGAAAGTTTGATACCAGGGTATTCGGATTACAAGCGCAAATCATTTTTGATCACAATCCTCTTAGTTACCTCACTAATTATTCGCCTTATGGAGCTAAGCTATACAGAATGACTCTGGCTTTACAGAGATACAGTATAACTGTAATATATCGTAGGGAGTCGAGGCACACAAACGCAGATACGTTATGCAGGTTAGCTGTGGAATAATATGACATTTTTAGATGAGGTATTTTACCGGGATTATTTTTATATGCATGTGTTGTATTATAAGAGTTAATAAGTATTATCATGTCTTTTATTTAAGTGTATCTAGGTGTATGTGAATTTATATACGCCTAGATAAACTTCATAATGCATGCAAATAACATATTTATTACTCATATATTGTTGTATTATATTTATTTCATTGGAGGGAGTTATGTGAATTCGCGCGCGCGAGCTCGTATTTATATTATTACACCACCTTTATTTTGGTGGTTGTTTATCTGCTTTTTTCTTCTTGTATTTTCAAGTGCAACAGTATTGTTCCTTGATGATGAATGTGCTTCATGTGGGAGGACGTGTAAAGATTGAAAGCACCACGAGACAACACCCAAGCATTATTTCCTCTATCCCACCAGTTTTTACGACTAAAGAAAAATGGTAACAGAGACGAGGGAAGTTATTTTTTGTTTAGTTTTGGTGGGAGTGTGGTACAGAAAGGACCTCACCCTGTAACGACAATTTCTGTTAGGGGCTTCCTATAAGCCTACTTTTACAGGATTATTATGCTTTTGGAGACGCCAGTCTCATTAAAATTACTCAATCAAAAATCTTAAGCCATTTTATGAATAAGTTTTGTTATTGTAGAAATCAGTCTCGAAATTAGTGATTGGTTAATTATTTGGGCATCTAAGGCCAGTTTTATTTGAAATTAATGAATATTTTAGACGTGTCTTTTATGAAATCATCTATTTGATTCTGAATGTGCTTTGTTTTGGGATGCTTAGAAAAATAAACTAAAATTAACATCGGTATTTTGTTAGTAATTACTTTTCCTCCAAGACCAACGGAAAAACATTTTTCACTGACGGACTTTCAAAAGTGAAGGAGGGAAGAACTCATAAACAGAAAGCATAAAATTAATTTCAATGGCTCTTTACTTGGGAAAAAGAGACAGTATTATTATTCATTAAAGTTCTTTAATCGATATATTCAACACAAGATAGTCTACATTCATTAAAAATATTTTCGTCTGAAAAAATGGGAATAGCACTGTACAACATATGTCGAGAAATTGTAGTTGAACGCTACTTTTCATTCCAAATGGGGGTTGGTAATTATGATAAACATGGAATTTAGGTAATCCTAGAACCCAGAGAAAACCAAAGTGGTCTATATCGATCCCAGGGAAGATATAGGATAATTAGGGAGTCGAACGTATACCATGGTTATCCAATCGTAAATTTATTGACAGGATATGCAATTTTCGTTTTGAGTTGGAATTTATAATTAGAATATTTTCAAATTCAAGACAAATGGATATAACTGAAGTTCTGAAAACATGCAAATCATCTCCAAAAATTAAGCGATAATTTTAATTACGTTTTGGAGATACTAAAAATATGAATATCTCGAAACTATTATTGTGAAACTTTCTGTTCAGGTTGAAGGTATCTACAGTCATTAACAAGATAAGTTAGCTGAATAATTAGTTCCTCTTGAAGTAACGATGATTATTAATTTAATTGCGAGTAGATTGTGGACGAATGTAAGTAATACGCAAAAATATATACACAATTTTGTGATGGTAGTATTTCTTTTTAATTGCATTATCAAGCTCATAAGATTTAATCTGGTTTGTCATCTTAGTTCTATTTTACCAATGTAAAGAAATATGAATTGAACTTGGAGTTAGTTCTGAGCTGATTTAAGACTAAAATTAAAGAATATTGAACCAAATGGGACAAATCTAGCCAAGAGTCAAACATACCTCTCTCATTGATGTAAAAATTTGATTTTGTCAAAATCGATGTTTTCTATTTTTTCATAGAAGTCGTAAGAAGAGAATTCTAAAATTTTCGGGACTCTATCGTCAAAAACGTTTTATTTTCCCTGCTATAACCAATCATGGATTGGTTATAGCAGGTTTGGGAAGTCAAATATTTGACATGGCGTGCTGGGCAACCTCACAGCTGAAGCTTGTTTTGCATTTGAACATCCGTTTCATAACCTCTTGGAATGACTTTTTATTTCGAGTCACGAGGGAGAAAACGTGGAAAATTCTTAGGTACCAATCCATAATGATGTGTATGCATGCAGAAAAAAGCTCAACATTCACCCTGCCTTGTTCAGCAGTAACTGGGATCAAATCCAGAGCCTTCCACTCTGAACAGTAGATTCATGGTCATAAATCCATGTTTAGCTTCAGTATTTCACACCTGTAGAGAATAGCCCAGCTGTCGAAAGGCATTTTAAATATCCGATGAATTTTGTTTTCTGGAAAAAACATTTCATAAATAGTGAGCTGTGTACATATGGCGTAAATGAGGAAACACCAAGCAGACCTCCGACTGATATGCACGCAAATATCAGAAATGCAACATCTCTCGTTGTTCAACTGTGGCTGGAATCATACATAGGACCTTTCATTCTGAAGGGAGCTGAAAGTGTAGATATGAAGAAATGGGCAGCTTGATAAATGATCCACATCAAAGGAAGCTTACAAGGGATTTTCAGACGTGTTTCATGAATGTCATCTGGTGTTAATTAGCGAGGCTATTATGATGCAATTTTTTAACATTTTGGTACACAGCACGGTCATTATATGAATAAAATTCCAAACACCTCAACTTTCAGCAATGAAATAATGACTGACCATGACCAACGCAGTTAATCTAATGAAACAATGATTTTCATGTGATGAACTCCCCCAATAGTTGTAGGGTTTTCGACAGATTAAATTTAGCAGTTGTGGGAGCTTACTGAATTTTGACCTCTATCGGTCCAGTACTTTGAAGAAATTATCTGCGATTCCACACTGCAAGTGCTTCCCACTTAACAAAATTGTCTGTTATTATGTATGATAATGCAGAAGTTAGAAAGCATAGCACGGAGGACCTCTTCATATAGCACCATATGTAACATGCTATCTCACAAGCATTGATGAGGCTGCCATCAGTAGTGAACCCTTACTTGGATTCTTCCCTCTATGGGTTCGATTCCCTAAACGCAAACCTAAATATTTTCTTTTCAATTACAGCTATTAATATAACTTACCTATTTGAAATACACATCTTATGTTAATAAAATTTGAAAAAAGCCTAAAAAAGATTCAGTACCTTTTGTAACAGTAACAGTACCAAGGTGTAACAGTACCTTTTGTAATAAAGTCAATATACAGTTTCATAGATTTTTTTGCTATTCAAAATTTGTTTGTTCTTTTAGAATCTTAAGATTTCAATAAAATCTCAAGAATTTTGCGTCAAGTTTTAAAAGTGTAAATTCATTCTGTGATTTAGTTAATTTAAAATTTTTATTATAGAACTATATTGTAGCTAATGTACTTTTGTGATTTTTAATTCAAACTCTAGCAAATCTGTTTCTGTAATGTTTCACTTATTGAGAAAAAGTGTCTAGTTAAAATATGAATACTACAAATAACCTTTCTTTTAGAGGAAAAAAAAAAATTATTCCTGAAAAACACTGAAAAATGAAAATAAAATTTCAGAAACTAGGTTTCCTAACAAATTATAAAATTATTTAAAAAATGGTAAAATGATGAACTTGTTAAAGTAGAAAACAGTTTATGAGAAGGAAAGCATTGTAATATTAGTGAGATTTTTTAAAAAATCAACTGAAGCAATTAATATACAGTTAAAAGAGATTACTTTTAATTTTATATTAATTCACAAATAATTTTTTCAAAAACAATTTGAAGTGTATGCTTAAACTGAGTTAAAATTATAATTCAACTCATTTTAAGCATATTATTTTCCTTAGGTTAATGATAGAAAATTCTAAGAAACGGTATTTTTAATATTTAAGAAACTTAAAACGAATATATATGTATATAAATTAAGTGTTTATAAATAAATTAAAAACAACTTATATGTTTATTTATAAATTAAATAACATACTTATGATTTACACACAAATCACATTTGAGTTATACACTTGCATATGTAAGTTTTTTAAAAATAAATATTAGAAACTACATTTAATACATTTAATTGTACATCAAAGCATTCAACATTTCATTAGTGCTAATATTTTCCTATGTAAACACATTGGATAATTAGTCGAACAAAATAACGAAAAATTTCAAATAACAAGAATTTAACAAAGAACAAGGAAATAACAAGGAAGATCTACAAGGTGCAGTTTACAATATTGGACAGTTTAATGTTATAAAACTGAAATGGAATATTTAAATTATCAACAAGTGCTTAATATATAGAAAAAATATAAAAACTACAATTCAAAACAAAATATATGTTAAAAAAATAATCAACGAATTAAAAAAAATTTAAAAACGCATATGATCAATATGAAAACATATAAAACTAACCTTTCACAGTTGTAATTACTTCAGAAAGTAAATTTCTGAAAATTTACAGAGCTGTAACAAATATAATTTGTATGAAATGAGATATTTAGCCAAATTATATTAAAAAATATTTCATACAATATGTATACAAGGGTTATACAACAAATTTCATTTTGGACAATAACATGTTTTATTTCTCAAATTTGAATTTAAAACACATAAATCCTTTTATGCTCGCAAACAATAAAATGACAACAATTATAAAAATCTATACATTACGAATTGTGACACATTTAAATAAACATATATTTAAATATTTAATATCAAAAAATGTGCATTTACATTTTACACTTCAATTAACATTAAGGAGAAACTAATTAAACACATTCACAGTATTGAATACAATTGTACATACCACTATTTAGATGCTGATATTTTGTGGCAAACAAAATGTAGGAAAATTATGGCGCATATGTTTAAACAGTGTGTAAATTTCAAATGCAAAAATAGCTCTTTAGTCATATAAATGTATGTGAAACAATCCAAACATCAACAGGGTGGTGCAGATGATAAAAATAGAGTTTTTAATTCAGAACTTTGAACATACTTAACTTGTGTGACTGCGCCTCAATTTCACAACAACTGTAAGTAATAAAATAACTTATTCTAGTAATTGCCATTACAAAACCGAGAAGATATTTATTCTAATATATAATTTATTTCCGTTTTTCTTACTTCCATTTCTTCTGTTAAAGAATTGTTCGGTTTCTTGTAAGTAAATTAATGGTTGATATTTTTAATGATTAAGCATACATTAATCATCAAAAATTATTTTATGAAGTGTTTGATATGATGGAAAGCATAAAGTTTATATTGCTGAATAGTAGTAAAAAATGTTTTCTCAAAGTTACACTTTTCTTTTCTTATCTGAAAGTGATGATCAATCAGATTAAGGAAACTCAATAAAACTCTATTCTTTTTATCAAGTTGAACTGCGAACACAGATTATATGGTTGTCTCAACTGATGCCAAACAATGCTCCAATGAAGTAAAATCCATTTTTATTGTGCATGTGAATATACTAAAAAATTGCTTATTTACTACAATAGCTTTTCTCTTTCAGAAAAATCATATTTTAATGACAATGTTAGTCATGATTCATTGAATAGAAAATCTTAATATTGTTTGAATTGCAAGAATTAATCCTATATTTTAATAAATTTCCACAAAATCTACTGAGTTTCTCTATAAATTTATGTAACCAAAAAAAGCGCACTATGAATCATCCAGTCTTTTATCCACCTGATGTATAACTTAATCAGTAAATGGTTACTTTATTTGGTTGCTACATATAATGTTATTATGTCAAAAACCCAATTGTCCTATTCAACTTAGAAAAACACAAAATCATGCTGACAAAACTATTATATGAAATGTTCTAATATGACTTTTGCAACAGCAAAGTTTTGAGAGAAAGGTGTAAAGCAGTTATATTAGGATAATTTAAGTCAGTCTCCCAGTTTTCATTTCTCTCTCCCAACATGGTAAGTTAAAATTCATTTACAAAAATCGTCTCAATATCTCTTCACTTCTATACAAACCACAGAAACATGAACTGTCACAAAGTGAATTGTGATCTTTTATCCATTTCAAAAAAGCATCTTCTGCTGTAGCCGACAGTGAAAGAATTTTTAAAAAATTTTATGTACCTAATACAGTCCCTTTTTAACTATATTAAAATATGAGGTGTAGACTTTGCTTTTTACAGGCAATCATGAATTTGTGTTGAATATAAAATGAATTTATGAGTTTAATATCTAAAACTAAGTATATTAATAAACAGTAAAAAGGAGCTAAATGCTGTTATTTTAATAACAGCAAAGAACCTAGAAAGTATCTTTTCAAAATTAGACGTCAATTCTTAAAAAATTTTAATTCAAAAATAACTAATGACTTATGTAAAAATATCATACAATAACAATTTTTGTCATTATATAAGGACATATAAGGCTTAAATAATGACAAATTCCTTAAACTGTATGCATGTAATTTATTTCCTAAATATTTTTTAACTTATCATTTGTAACATTCTAACAATCTTCATATGTCTTGACACAAAACAATTCACTAAATATGCACTATAAATTAAAATCACAGCAAAAGAACTTGTGAGTCATCTCTTCTCAGAGATAAGTTCACAGACCATAAATTAATTTGCTTCTCAATCATTCCTTTCAGCTAAGTTGGTCTTCAGTTACTGTATTGGTTTAATTATATGAAAATAGCTTTAGAGTAAATAACTTGATTCTCCTTTGCAAATTAAATTGAGAGGAACTTTATACAGAATTTATTTTCTTTAGTTTACATTTTCTTAGGAGATGTGCAATAATAATATCAGATAATAAAGATCAGTAGGCTGTTATAGGATAAACAATTTTAAAGAGAAAAATTAATATGGATAAACAATTTTCTATTTATAGTTCCAAATACTCCTTACAATGATACATCCCATGCAAATAAATTATATCTTTGATCTGGTGACTAGGAGTTAAAAAAAATGTTCTCTCAGGGAATATTGAAAATTGCATATAAGACCTTAGCTAATAGATCAATGAAAAATAAAAAATTGAATTTGTACACATTGTTTTATACAAGATAAGATTTTCAAGCTATAAGTTGACATCAATAACAAATCTATGAACAATGAATCAAATTTTTTGACTAAAATTATGGAAGACAATCATAACATTATTATAGCCACACTTGTTGAAAATTAAACAATTAATACATTCATTACTTATACAACATGATACAAAACCAGTATTGGATTGTTTCAAAAGAATATATAAATATTTTTTCAAATTTGATTAAAAGGACACAATAAATGTAACAGATTCAAAGTAATTACTTTGTCCCATTGAGAATAGAAGTAATATTTACAATTAAATAATTTACTTTTTGGCACACTTTTTATGCATACTTAGGTATAGTTACAACATCATGCATTATTTAATACTAAATATGAAATCTTATATTTAATTTATGTTTAACTAAATAATTGTAATAAATTGAATAGAACCCAAGTTTCTATCTACCTGTCCTTAACCAATTTTTTTTGCAGATTTATGCCCCTTTTGATTAAACATTAAAATTACAAAATTATGATTTGATAAATTGCAGTTCTATTTGTAATTATTTATTTGATAACATAATTAGAAACAATTATTTTAATTTTGGATAAAAATATAGTTACTTCCGTAACTACATCACGTTTTATAGAATTTATTGAATAAAACACAAAAGTATGAAAATATGTAATGTAATAACATAACATAAAAGTATATGCATGCACATATAGTCACATATATAAATATCTAGAAAAATAGCAGAATTTCAAAAACAGATTTAACTTATTATAATTTTGCATTTCTTTTTCAGGTAAAGGACAAAACTAAGCTACAAAAAAGAAAATAACTGCCAAATGTCTATATAGTAATCTTGAAAATTCTACAGTAAACTAATTTAAGAAGAAATTAAACTATAAATAATGATACACCTGAATTAACAGTTTGCTTAGAAAATTATAAAACATCTTATATTTTTTGTTAAAGAAAACACATGTTTTGAATTCACAAAAATGAAGTTTCATTTAATAATTTCTGTAAATATAAAGAGGAAAACACTGTTTGTAATTTAAATAAAAGAATTGCCAAGTATAACACATTCATTATACAAATAAAAATGTTATGCTAGAGGAAATATATTTTTAATTTCATAAACAGTTTTCTATTGATACATAATTCCATCAAAAATTTTAATGATACATGGTTAATTTTTGCTTGAAGAGAAAATGATATTTTTCCAGAAAAATGAGAATATTAACAGAAGTTTAATTTAAACATTTATGTTTAAATAAAAATAACTTTTCGTAGCAGATTTTAACTGTGCAAATTAAAAGTGCAAATAGAGCAAAATACATTAATTTAAGACAATATGTTTGAACCTGTATTTTTTGTTGAAAAAATATATTAATTTTGTCGCTATCTTTTAAATCATTCACAAGTTCCCAATGATCCATGAATTAAGTTAAAAGATATCACCATAAATTATTTTTGAAGCAAGTTTGAAAGTTCTCTTATATGGCAATACTCCTAAATGATAAAATCTTGAATGTATAAGAGTAAAAATATAAATTTTTACCAAACACAAAAAAAAAAAACCTTTTCCTTTGAAAATAAGTATATTTGTTGGTAATCACAAAATAAAAATATTTCTGATTATTTTTTCTGCTCTTACTTTTTTTTTCCTTTGATAAATTCAAACACAAAAAGAATACAGTTAAATAAAAATCAATTTAAAAGTTCAAAACAATGCTTGAAAATAGTAAACAACTATTTGTTAATAAGAGTTAGAGTTATGGAATTTCGGATGATTGTATAAAGAAAATTTTCAAACTTTCTGTAAGTTACATGATTTTCTGGAAATCTATGGTTTTTTTGAATTTTTTTTTTACATCATGCCATATGTAACAATTGTGCAGCCACATATTAAGTGCACTACCTTAGTTTAGTTCTGAAATGTCTTAAATTCTACTATCATGAGCTTTTATGCATATGCATGTGGTAATATTCACGATTACTCACAGGAAAGGAGGTATGATCTTGCCACCAGAGGAAATTCATTTTTCCTGAAAAGAAGCAATTGTCGCAGCACAATGAAGTTTGGTATAACTTGAAATAGTTTCCTTCTGATTTAAGAATGTTAGCAGTTTAAATATCTGGTACTTTTAATTTCTCAGCATCACTATAGAATAAAAAGTTTAATTTATTTATTTAATTAACTTTTATGATTTGATTATGATAGCATTATCACAATGTATTTTGGATTGTGTATTGTAGGTATTAAGTTAAAATGAAGCAAATTATGTCACAGTATTTACACCCTTTTAGACCATAATTTGTTTGCAAGATTCACTGAAATTATATAGCAATACAGAATCAAATTCATGAGTGCTGATAGCATATTGTTAAATTCGAGATGGACTATTTAAAGCAAAGATTATTAGAAAGTATATAAGTAAGCAAAAAGGGTAACATTTATTAAGAACAGTAAATAAAATCTTGATACGTAAGGTGGAATAATATCTATCATCGCAAGGAGATGAATAAAATGTTACCATCTAATCTGCCTGGTTTGCAATTGAAAATACATGAAAACATACAACTAAGCCATTTCTTTTTTATGAAATATATCAGAAGGTGTTAAAATAAAACCAATAAAATGATAAACAAAACAAATTTGATATTATCTTTTTGATATACATCCTTCACTTTCTAGTAATGTGATATTTTAATTACATGTTCATATAATACTGACACTATTAGAAAATTTATATATTCTATTCCTATTTATTAAATTTCATCCTTGTACTGAAATTTTATTCATGGAAATTAAATGACAATTTTTTTATTAAAATTATCTTTGATAATTTTGGAGAATAAAAGATATATTTTATCTGGACTGTTAACGTGCAGTATTTTGAAAATAATTAATAACTTTCAAATTAGATTTTATAGGTCTAATTTTAAAACTTTGTAATTTTCAATATCTTGTTTTGAGATCATTGTAATTTCTTCTACAGTGTTGAAATTGTATACTTCAAATAACTGAAATGCCAATTATTGAATTTTACATTATAATTCTAAAAAGTTTTATAGATACATTAACATACATGATATCTTTTATAAAATAATCAACAAATGAATTATTCAATTATGATTATTTAGTTACAATGTGTAATATCACAGGTAAACTATATGCATTTATTAAAATACACATGATGAATATAATGCAAAAATAACATGAAAGTAATTCACAGGTAAGTTGTATTAAAAGTTCTCACTTTGATCAAGAATATTTAAATTAGAGAAAAACAATTTTCAATTAGTATATATGTTAACAACAATATCAATATTCTATTCTTTAATTTAAACAAATGTTACAAAACATAACAATTTATAGACAGTTGTAAAAAATTTTAAGACTGGAACAAAACACTAATTTTATTCTTAATAGTAAGACATTTTAAAATGTGTTATTATTCAAGCAAAATTCTCGCCATATTTTTTAAAATAAATTTAAGGTTAGTATAACATACGAACATAAGTATTGACAGCTCATAATGCATGAAGTAAAAAGTTAGCAAAACCTTCAAATAAATGTTTAAGATATAGTATACCAATAGCACACATCATATTGCTGTTGAAGATTTTGTGGCAATTTTCGGAGCTAACTGCTTGTCTCTTTCTAACTCACGATCTCGTTGCAATTCTTTTTGTAAAGCTTCTTTTTGTTTTTGTTGTTGCAATTTCATAGCACGTTTCTGCAAATTGGAAGTAAAAATTTGATAAATTTACTGAACATTTTATTTAAAATAAATAAATTACAGCAAAAAGAATAAAGAATACATGATCAAAACAAAATAAGTTACCAAACATACACATATATTGCTATTAATGACAAATTCTAAAAGGAGAGACAGCCAGCTAAATGTTAAAGATGTAGATGTAGCATTGTGATAACAAAAAAATATCTGCTAGGTATGGAAAAGAATCAGCAGTTTATAATAGCCGTAGATACGATAACAGCATTAAAGTTGAGTAAATTTGAAAAAAAATGAATGTTCAAAAATGTTAAATTTTATAAATAAGATGCAAGAAATTTTCTAGCTTATTTATCAGCATTCATACTCTTGTTTCCCATCTCAAGTTTTGAGAAAGACAGATATTACTAACATAAATAAAGATAAATTATCATGAACATAGCACATTCTTTAAACTTTCAAGGAAGCTGTAACAAAATAAAAAACATATTCTTTAATTGATTCGAAGTTTACAGTTACGTATTTAGATATTGGGTAATGAGGGAATAAAATTAATAGCCATGTATTTCATTAAAATGTCTTAAAATATGAAAATTTTGTATTCATATGGCATGCTTTGCATCATCTTATTACAAGGATACAAAATGTGACATGCCAAGTCTCATTTGTTAATGGTTTTTTATTCTTTCAATTAAAAATTAGAAATCTTTCAACTAGAAAAAAAATTAGAAATGGTTTCTTATTCTTTCAATTAGAAAAAATTTTAAATATTATAATTATTTTCATATTTTGAGACATCATGAAATCACAGAGTTATTTTATGAATTTTGGAACATCTATATTACATTTAAATCATCTGGCTTTATTACCATTAAATTAAATAAGATCAATATCTTTTATTCCTGACATGCAGCTGGTCATAAAATTTGGATTTCACTTACCCTGCATATATAGAATTTTGCAGGGACTTTTTCATGACATTCCAAAACAAGGCATTAAAAATTTTAACAAAAATTTAAATAAGTGAGATAAGTATTTGCAATATTGAAACTTATTGAAACAGGCTGATGGCAGAATTAGGCCATGTTGGCCTGATTGGTTAGAACATTGTTCTCATCATCGGAAAGTAGCAAATTTGAATCTTGACTTTAGCAAAAGATCTGTCATGATCACTAAAGGCAGTTGGAGCATGCTAAATAAATCGTGGTTACAATGTCTTCTAAGTAAAATGATACTTCAGGGAGTTGTAGGTCAAACATTGGGGGCTCTTCTGCTTGGTCCCTGCTTCTAAATTAGGAAGACTCCCACTCAGCAGCTTCCACCTACTGATAGATTACTACTCTGGGTTAAGTACATGGAAGTATGACATTACACACAGAGAGAATCTTTTATGCAATTAAATTATCTTTCTGATTGTTAGAAACTTTTTATGTAGACAGAAAAGTTTCCTGCAATATTACCTCTCACAGAAAAAAGGCAGTGAGGAATTATTTGAACTTATAATTCAATTTGTGTAGCTACAATATTCTCCCAGTGACTTTGTCTTTCAATAAGTATATCTATGATTTCACTTTTTATCAGAATGGCTGGAATACTTTTTGGGCATCTATTTATAAAGTAACAGATAACATTATGTACAAATTTTCTTTGTACCTTAAATAAATGGTGCCATACCAATCAACAAAGGTGAGATTACAAGGTACTGCTCTTCAGTGCACAAGTTTTACACAAACTCTACACATAACTGAACTACTAAACTCTGTGGCAGGGCAGCCAAGGCTCATAGTGCCCACCTTAGTTTTCCTGACAGAGAGGCTCTGAGGTGCGAAGCATATGTTCCGATTAGGTGGTCAGCCTAAGGCGAAAAATTGTACACATATGTAAGGATATTTCGCAAGTGTTCATGAATATTACGATTAAAACACACAAAAACATACTTCCTCCCTTAATTATATTTCTAGAAATTACTAAAATACTAAACTGTCAAATCAAGACACGCTACATGAAATATTGTGGTCACGAAAATCAAAACAAATAAGCAGATCTCAAAAGCAATTTATTTTATAAAGACAAAAAGTAAATTTGTAAAGATGTTTTTTTGGAAAATAAAAAATGTAATAAAACAGACCTGCAAAATTAATATATCGTGAAAACATATAGTAATACAGTTTCATTATGTTCTTTTGAATATAATGAATCTATGTTAATAAATCTATTACACTTATTAATATTTTTTTATGATTAATTAGATTAATAAAAATAATATTAATAGTATTAATTAATATGAATTCTTAAGTTAAGATATACAAACCTTCAGCTTTAAAGTTCTTTCATGAATAGCCATCATGTCTTTTTTTAATATTTGGGCTTTAATTTGATAATGCTTGATACGTGAAAACTAAAAAGGTAAAATTTTACAATCACATGATTATGTTTTTAATTTTTTATATGCCTTTAAATTAAAAAATTCAATAAATGCAATACAGTTAATTGATTAATTACAAATGAGGATTAAAAATGAATAAAAAATCAATATATGTTGCAAAGTTATCAATAGATTTTGAAAGCATAATTAAAGATTTTAAAAAAAACAATTGAAATTCATGGTCAACTTGAAAGTTTTGAGCTACATCTAAGTTTTTAGGAGTGTTCAAAGTTGTCCTCATTCACATTAACTTCTATTGACGTATTTTCCAAAATTTAGATGGCACAAGTCATTTATTTCTGACAATGGATGAAAAATGCACTTACATCTCAATTATTCCCATTTTAAGAATGATAATAGTAATTAACTTCACCGAATTATTTTTAGTTTAAAATGAAGCAAAAGTTAACTTAAAAAGAATGAATATAATTCTGAAGGAATTAAAAAGATGTGCTAAAAAGAAAACATGTTCTATTACTTTATATGTTCTCTGTAGAAGGATTTCTAATATTGCTCTTGTTGAATAAGATACATTATCTTATTACTGATTCATAAAGATACATTATTTTTTCTATCTAGTCTACAGGTGTCTCATAAATTTCAGAGTGACGGATACACTGCACTATATAAGATGCTTAACTCTTATTCCTAATTTATTTATAATGCTGGTTTTAAGTAATGTGTTTTTTAATTAATGCTGCTTTTAAATCATTTATGTCAATATTAGAATTCCTGACTCATAGAAGTACATTGCAAATTAAAGATTTGGCTAAATCAATAATTTGCTAGGTTCTTCAATTCTTAAAAACATTAAAACGATTTTATAGTATTTTTTTCAGTTTAGCTGCTCCATATTCTTTTTTAAAGTTCACATTCTCTTTTAGTGGTAGGCGATTTATAATGTAAATAAAAAGAATTATTGTTTTAAATTTACATTTGAAAGTTTATTGAACACACAAATTTTGTTTAATGAAACAATACAGTTAAATATACTTGATTAATAACATAATTATATTTTTAGTAATAAACACGAGTAAAAGTTTTCCAAGTAAATATTGTAATGTAGTTCAAAAAGACTTTAACTATAAAATTTTCATGAAATTTAAAAATTTCATCAGTTTTGATAAAAAAAGAAATGATCAAAATACTGAGAGTGTTATAAATTCAAGACATGTCATAAAATTTTATTAAAAACTTATAAAAATTACACTAGAATAAGATTTTAATTAATAGTTATGTGAAAATGAATTGCTAATAGGAATATCTGCATAATTTTTTAAAAAGAATATTTCAGTCACATATTTTTAAGTCTGCTTTTTAAACACAATGTTTTGAATGGTTTGCAAATGTTTTTTAATGGAAAATCAGCGATTTGGTTCACAAACTCTTTCATGAAACAAATGCATTCTAGATATAAATTTAATTAATGCAAAAACATAACATTGCTAAAAATATAATCAATGAAAAAAATTGTTATTTTAAAATCTAATTTTTAAAACTATACAGACAATATATTGCAAAGTTTTATGAAGGAAATTTAAAAAGAGGTTGGTGGAAACTTGGATTAAAAGTAAATAATATCAATATCACAATTAACTTGATTCAATGTAAAATAACATTAAATTGATGCATTATAGCTCAACATTTTTAAATTTACTATCTTGACATATTTGTAATGAAACAGAAGTATGAATGAAGTACAAATATAGGTACTTCAATAAGTAAATGATATATAAATGCAATTATGTGCTTGGAGATCCATTATTTACTTTCTTTATTCTACAAATAAATTCATTCATTTTTGAATTACATTGTAATGTCTGAGGAAAAGCGAAATCTTTAAGGCAACTGAAAGTGTGTTGTCAATTAATCAGAAAAAACAAGGCAAAAAATTTTTTAAACTAAGGAAAAAAATATAGTAAACATGCCATAGTCCCTAGCTTTGGATTGATTCAGTATTTTTTTATGTTTGGCATTTCAATAGTGGTAGAAATTATTCAATAGTTTGGTTAAAATAGCTAAATCTTATTTCTTCAACCAACACAACAACTTCAAAGCAACTTGAAAATTATTGAATGATAACATTATATGACATATTCATTGCACAGAAACAAAGTATTGAAATCAATCACTCATAATATTTGTTGCACAATGTACTCCTACTATTTATATCATTTCCTTAAAAATTTTAAAAATATTTTTTTTAAAGAAATGTATCTATTTTTAATAAAAGCAATTACAATCAAAAGAAATTTTCAACAAGCTGATGAAAATTCTTTCCAGAATTCACAATGATGCAATATATATATATATATATATATATATATATATATAATATATATATATATATATATATATATATATATATATATATATATATATATATAACATCTTATACCAACAAAACCAGTGAACTACAAAAAATGTGTTGATAATATGAGAAATTATTTAAAAGATAAAATTTATATTGTTTTTTCATACTGAAACAATATAATTTTATAAATGTAATAGTCCAATAATTTAAGATTTATCTTTTTTTCATTTTTAGAATGAACCATTTTCAAAATAAAAAATGATTTAATAAAAAAGAAAGAACACCAAAGCACTATTATATTCCATTTCTTTTTACCTACCTTAAAATAATCGATGAAATACATAGTGTCTAGTGTTATCAGAATTCAATGGACTTTTCTAGTTGCTGAAGTCAATGAATATATTTTTGTAAAAATTATAAAATTTTAGTTTGTTATGACTCTTATAAGTTACACTCAGTATGTTACCAATTTACAGGTTTTGTAAGTTGGAACCGTACCTTTTTTGGAGGAAATAATTCAATTAATTTGCAGTAATTTTATTAATTAATGCAATATACAAAATTCATAAAAATACAGCTTACTTTGTATATAAAAGAACTTAAATGTAATTTTTTTTTATTTTAGGACTATTCTGTAGTGCTTGTTGAACATGTTTCCAAATATAGGAAAGTGCTTTATAATTTAAAAAATTTAGTAACTATTTTTTTTTTTCATACCAAGACTTTTTGATGTTGAAATCAGTGTGGCTTCAGAGGTGAAGTATCTGGGCATCTATTTAGACCAGAAACTCACCTGGAATAAGCACATTGAGATAGGATCAACCGAGCAAAGAAAAGCATTGTGATTTGCAGGCGAATGCTTGGTAAGAACTGGGGTTTACATCCAAAACTGATGTTATGGATGTACACAGCTTTTGTCAGGCCCATTTTCACATATGCCTGTGTGATCTGGTGGCATAAGGTGGAACAGAAGACTGTGATTGACAGATTGAGGAGTCTACAAAGACTAGCCTGTCTCTGCATCACAGGAGCAATCTCCACCACGCCAACCAGAGCATTGGAGGTTGTGTTGGATCTGACTCTCTTGGACATCTTCATATGCAGAGTTGCAAGATTGAATGCATATAGAATGAAGCTGCAAAACCACTGGTATGACCAGCCTGTTGCCAAAGGGCACAAGGGCATCACCAGGAAATTTCAAGACCCTACTCTTCTGATGCCATCTGACATCATGGAAAAAACAAACATGTTTGACAAGACATTTGATGTAGTTTTTCCAACTAGAGAGGAATGGGATAACAACATGTTTGAAACTAAAACAGGAGATCTAATCTGATACACAGATGGATCACTGAAGAACAGCCTCTCAGGTCTGGGAGTTTGTGGCGTGTCACCAAGAATCAGCTTGTCTGTAAGCCTTGGGCGATACGCTTCGGTCTTCCAGGCAGAAGTTTTGGCCATTATCCACTGTCTGCAACTGAATATGAAGAAGGGCTATTACGATAAGCGGATTCTCATTTTCAGTGACAGTCAAGCCGCTTTAAAAGCGCTTAATTCCTTCGAAATCAAATCTAAAATGATTCTGGAGTGTAGAAACCTTCTTACAGAACTGGCAACTAGAAACAGGGTGATCCTTGTATGGGTGCCAGGGCATAAAGGTATCGAAGGTAATGAAAGGGCTGATGAGCTTGCTAAACAAGGATTGTCTTTTGTTCCCATTGGTCCAGAACCTTTTTGTGGGATCAATTTGAAGACCGCAAAAACCAATGTTCACAGATGGGAAAAACGGAAGATGTATGAAGCTTGGCTCAAATCTCCTGGTCAAACCCACGCTAAAGGTATGATCTGTAGGTCATCAGCGAGGATTTCCTATGAAATTCTTAGATGCTCTAGGCAGAAGATACGTTTAATCGTAGGCTTCATAACTGGGCACTACTATTTCAGAAAACATCTCCATAAAATGGGACTGTTTCAGCAAGACCCTATCTGCAGGAAATGTCATATGCAAGAGGAAACGGCCAAGCATATCATTTATGAATGCGAGGCTCTTGCCCTCCCTAGATTAACCTCTTTAGGCATCATCCACTAGAGAGTTACACCTAGATTCCATTAAAGGGTTATCAGACTTTATTAATAAAGTGGGTGATCCGAGCAAATGGAACTAAGAAACATTGGGTTTGGAGTTAACAGTACAAAATGCTGATAAAAGCAGAGGTGCTCAATGACATACAAACCCAACTTGAAGAAGAAGAACTGTTATTTACTAACTTAGAAAATTTTAGATTTACAGCAATGTTTTTTTTTTTTTTTTCCTTTTTAGTTGTACCAAATGATATGTCTCTTTATAGATACAGGAATATAATAACTTCAACTATTAAAATAATGTTAAACTTTTCAGCAATCTAAACTATATATCAATAAATTGTTGTTTTACACTGTTACCACAAGACAACCTATATACTTGAAAATCGCTAAAAAATATCATGCATAGCATAAATATATTTCCAGTTACTTATATTTTTACAGAATATACTTCAAAAAATAAAAATAAATTATTTATATATATGAAGGTATTTTCAATAAATAAGCACCAGTCAAATAAAATACAGAATGTAAATTTGAAGTTCTACATTTAAAAAATGTTATGTTTAGGTAAAATGTTAAAAATACTTTAAATATTTTTTAAAATTTTCTTGTGGATATTTAGATTAAATTGAGCAAGTGTATTCACATGAAAAATTTCCCAATTTGTATACTTTCGATACTTGTGTGTGACGAACACTATTTACTTTTTCTGAATTAGAAACCAGATTTATGTAACATATTTCACAGGTTCACAATTCAATAAGTCATACTTTATATGTTGATCTGGAAAAAATAAGGATGCTTTAGTTTTCTAATGCAAAGTTGTGTAGCAATCTGTCAAACCGATTTTAAATCATGACGTAAGATTTTCAAGATTCAGAAATATAGGAAAATTAAGAGTAATTTCCTATAAGTGAACCCAAAGAATAAAAAGGAGCTTTATTGAAAAATTAGTTGCAAGCACTAATTAAAAGAAATATGCACATGCAAATCATATTACCCAGAAATTCAGTTTAGGGGTATGATTATCCCTGGAACAAAAATAGTAAGTTTTGCCTTATCTGTCCAGGACCGTTTGCACCATAAAACACAACCAACCAACCTTATCTGTCTAAACTGAATAAAGCAATTACAATATATTTCTTCAAGCATTGACTCCAATATTTCACACAGCCCAAGCTACAACAGTGATATCACTGAAAGTGGATAGTGATGTTTAGTCAAATATCTAATGAGAATATGCCAGAAGTGTTTAATTGGATAAAGATCTCGGGATATGTTAAAGGATAAAATTCTATCTCTACACTTAACAAAATCCACTATAATAGTGGAGCAAAGCTTTGAGTAGCAGCAGGAGCAAAAAAATATTTCAATAAAATATGTGTGTAGACTAATATATATTAAACAAAACTACAAAAGAATGAATATGCATTATCATTAATTATTTATAATGCATTATGATGATAATTATAATATCAGATATGAATTAAGGCAATACAAAAATCACAAAATACATGAAAACAAATTTCAATTAAGACAATTGTTAAAGTATAAATTAGAGGAATTAAGAAAAAAATTACATTCAGATAAATCGAAAACACATAAATTTTTTTACTTGGGTGGTATAATATGGACAGTCTAGGGTAACACATTTGACAACAACAATTATAATTAGTGCTTAAAATATCAATAAACAAAAAATATGCAAAAATTTTACTTTCAGTAATAACAGCAATATTACTATACTAAATAATATAGGATATGGGGTTATCTGCATTCAGAATTATAAATGGCAATTATTACCAAATAGGGTGTTGTATCGAAAGAAATGTAATATTCTTAATTTTGAATAGCATTTTAAACTGTTTTCACTATAAAAGAAATGTTGTATTATGAAATATCAGTATCATCAGTATTATAAAAATAACATTTTATTAATAGCATTGTCATGATTGTTTTTCTGTAAAGATTAATTTTTCTATATTGTTTCATATAATTTTGGTAAAAATAAGCATAGAGTAGTATATTTCTTGTAAAACTACTAAAGAAATTATTACAAACTAAATCTGACGTTTTTTATTCATTATTTTTAATATAATTATCAAATAATACTCAAAATGAATGAGCATTTATCAAGAGGCATTCAATTTATTCCCTGTACAAATGTAACACATATAACTAACTAAATTGTTTTAGTATTTGCATTCTTTTTTATTTTCTCACAGTTGACAAAATAATGAAAAATGCAGGATTTCACCAAGGAACCAAGTAAACAAATAATCTGCCTATATAATTTGATGTATTTGAATAAAAAAGGATTTGTCTGAAATTAGGTAAAAAGTGTGTGTGTGTACACACACACATTAAAGAAAATACTTTGAATTATTTTTACATTTTAATATCATAATTATTTAACAGGGAAAACCTTATCTTGTTTAATATAATAGCTTGACACACAGGTACAGTACATTATATAATTGAAACTGTTAAATGGCATAAAAAGAATTTTATATGCAAATTTTCCTGATCAATATTTCAAATAAAGTTACATGTAAAGAATAAATTGCAATTGAGACAAGATTTTTCCCAAAAAATTATCATTATGTTAATTAACTACAATTTTTTTAAATATCAAATTGTTTAATACATGGATGAATGTTTACCTTCCTTAAATATTAAGGACTTATTTTCTTAATTTTACACAAGATTTTATTTTTTTAATTTTTTAGCAGAGCGAATAGCCTTTATTTGACTAGCTGTATACAGTTTTTTGCTTATTATACATATTTAATAATAAGAATTTCAATATACTGTTTTCTCTTAAACATAGCCAAACAATAATAATGAATAATTTAAATAGACTGTTATTTATTTTAGAAAATGCAAATCCTTTAAAAAAATGTCTACAATAAGAAAATATATTGATAATCTATTAAAATGAAAATAGGAATAAAATTAAACTCATTCTTGATGATACAATGTATGCTCACATTAAAAGAAAAATACATATACATAAATCAAAGAAGAGAATTAAGTTCACCAAGTTCTACATTTCCCTAATAAATGTTCATTCAAGTAAGAAAAGAAATTTACCATATCTTCTAATCGATAGGTTTTTAGAGCTTCAATTACTCTAGAAGTTTCCTGTTCCAAGGTTTCAATAACAATATTTTGATTTCTCCTGTCTCAAAGAAATGCTAAATAAGTATAATATTTGAAGAATTCAAAATTGCATATACATTTCCATACAAAGAAATTTAAAAAAAAATTCTTCAGAACAAAGTTTCTCACAACAAAAAAATTAACTCACTTCTATTGAAATGATTCATAATCGGCCAAATCCTAAGCTCCTGTGTGGGCAATGAAATACACCAAATTGGCTTACTCCATCGAATATTTTCTTGCGTTTGTACGACATAAATGATTGTGTACATGTATGAAGTTTGTTTTTATTTGATGTTTTAGCATTTATATTTTGAAATATTTTTGAAAATTAAAGTTTTTAATGTTAGTTAAATGAATTTTTTATTTTATGTAATTGGAAATTAATAAAATAAATTAATTTTTATATTGTTTTCATTATTTTGAATTATTTTCTTCACAGAGTATATATGGCAATGTAATCATTCTGAAAACATGGCAAAAAATCTCAAAGCCATAAAATCTGTCTCAGTTCTAACAGGTGCCGATGATTCTGCACAAGCAATGATTATGTGAGTTATTTTATTTTACATATTTAATTGATATTGCTGTGCATGTAATATTTTATCTTACGTGTAAGTTTTGTTTATAAATATATCATATATTTGTATTTAGATTCATTCAGTATGTATGGTAACATTGATTAATTAGAAAAGTCTACTTTTTGACAAAAAAATAAATTTTGCAAAAAAAAGTCTTTCTAATTAATCAGTGTATGTTTACATAATAGATTTAATTTTACTGTGCATATAAACTGTGGCTAGATTGCACTATACATCAGTTTTTTTTAAGGTGAACAGTACTGCACTGTTAATTAAAATATGAATTTTCATAAAAATGCATTTTATTTATGTTACAGATTTAGCTTAATTGCCTATTTTAAATCGAAGCTACATTGCACTATACTGAAGTTCTTTTTTAAGGTGGGCACCATTGCCCAGTTTTAATTAAAATATAAATTTTAATAAAAAATGCTTGTTATTCACATTACTGACTAAGTTTCATTGCCTGGTTGTTACACCCTGTAAACTGTGTGGTATTTAGTTAACATTTGTTTATTACATAATCTTGAAATGAGTACCCAGTCATTAGTACCAGAATTAGTACCCAGTCATTAACATTTTAATATTTCTGTAGTAATTAATTATAATGAAATATTCTAAATTTTGATATTTGAAATTTAAAATAGTGCATCATTGCAAAGTAGAAATTTGAGGGCATTTGATATTTGGTAACTGGATATTGCATCTAGTGATGTAATTTAGATAACTGTGTAAAGTTTGGTGCAAAAATTGAAAACTGTGCCAAATCAGCACAGGACCCTAGGATTTTGCCAAATAATTTTAATAAAAATTTAAACAAAAAATATAAAACCAACAAAGAATAATATATGATAGTACATTTTTCATATCAATAATATTTATATTTAACAATTGCAAGAGTGGTAACATACACTGTTAATAAAAGTACATAATTATTCCTTAGTTACTAACTTTAGTCATATTCAATAATATAATATAGACAGCAATATGAAGTACTGTTAAGTAGTTAATGAATTATGAAAGAACAGACCTTAAGTTATTGTCTACAATTAATCTGCACAATAAGAAACAATCCTTTTTTATTTTAGACATGTAAATAAAACAGGTAAATGATTAAAATTTCAGTATTGTATTGAAAAAAAAGTTTTAACTTTCCCAAAATAAAAAAAAGATTTACTTTATATTTATTTCTATTATTCACAAATACAAATAGGTATTGCATTTAGATCAATTTTAATATTTTCTTTGTTGGAATAATCAATAGTGATGATTACCAATTTTGATGCACAATTTTCTTTAATAATTTTACTTATGTCACTAGTAAAGACCCTAAAGTAATCAAGAGTGAATTATAATGCTGTGCATGTAAAAATTTAGCCAACATTAGTTTCAAATATTATAAAGAATCTAACCTTTTATTTTAATATTTCTAAACTAGACTTTTGAGATAATATAATTACCTGTTGTACTATTGTAGTATTAACTTTTTCTATTAATACAAGAAATATTTCTATGAGATTTCAATTCAAACTCAATGGGATTAAATGCTAGGATACAATATCATAATAAATTCTCCAAAGTATGATTTTCTGAGACAGAATGTATTCTTGTGATTTATTGACCCAACTTGAAATAAGCATGCCCAAAATTTTTTAGAAGTTTTAGTAACTCTCAAAGTATTTGCTGTGTTTAGTTTCTATCATTTATGTTAAGTGTTTGAATATTTGTTTTGAAAATATATCAAATTGAAAATTATTTGAATTTTAGTATTAGTATGTAGGAAGTGAAGGATATGGGTAATGATAAACTGTATTTGCGTTTTTTAAATTCATTTGCAAGTGATCATAGGTTACTACTTTTACTTTATGTGTTACTCAATTAAAATATCTGTTGTATGTGATAATTTATGCAATTTATTGAGTACTATATAGAAATATTTGACACTACATAGAAACATTTGATACCCGCATTTAGGTTTATCATGAATTGTTGTTGTTTTCCAATGACACTTGGACAAGCCAAGCTTGGTTTTGCCTTTGGCAGTGCGAATTAAGTCAATAGGAAGTGTCTTTCATTTGGAATCAGAGCACCATGAAGGTGAAAGTACGACTTTGCTCTTTTTAAGGGGCCTCGTAATTTTAACCACGGTCAGGTGACGAGGCCACACCTGAGCTGGCACCTCCTCTCCATATCCACGCCACACCAGCGGAATGACTTTGGACGTCACAGATTAACGTGGACACGTCCCCAACCCACGGAGCTCCAGCAACCCAGTGAAGGAGAGCACACCGTGGTCACCCTCCCAACCACTGCAAATGATGCTTCACTTTGCTGAGCTTACGGGAAGCGGTGTGAAGTTACTGAGCCACTGGAGCTCCCATGAATTGTAATGCCTGTAAATTAGAAACACAAGTTTTCACAAAAATGTATGTTATTTATATTATTGGTTCAGGTTTACTACCCAATTGTCTTCAAGGTAGATTACATTGATGCTGGTGTTTCTTTAAGGAGGACAACACTGCCCAATTACTTAAAATATAAGTTTTCATAAAATGCATATTACTTATGTTATTGATTTAGGTTTATTGCCTGGTTGTCTTTTATATTAGATAGTTTTTAAAAGGTTGCCACTGCCCAGTTAATTAAAGCAAGAGTTTTCATAAAAATATCTGTTATTTATATGTTACCAATTTAGTTTAATTGTCTGGTTGTATTCCCCTCTAGACTAGATGATACTTAATTATTTTACATTTGTTTTGCAATAGATAATCTTACTGAAATAAGCTTCTAGTTATTAGCTTTGTCATTTTTCTCTCTTTTTTAAGTAATAATAAAATAATCAAAATTTTTATATTTCAAATCTAAAATTGTACAAAATTGCAATGTTTAAAGTTCAAGTTACAGTGCAATCAGGATTTAGAAAACCATATATTGCACAAGACTACATAATTTAAGTTCATGAGAGATAACAGCAGCACTTGGCACAGAAATTTGAAATTGTGCAAAACGCATATTGGTTCATAGGATTTTACCACCAAGTGGCAGCACCTAAATAAAATTATATTTCTAATAAAATCTATGGGATTATTATTTGTATAATTAATTAAAATAGAAAAAATATCACTTCAAATTGAAAATAATGATTTGCAGGGATAATATATTTTAAATAAAAAGAAATACATTCGTTGTGATAAAAAAAAATCATTTAAATATAAAAATTAATTGAAATCTTACAAATGAATACATTTGTAACATTTGTATAAATTATTTAAAAACCATAGAAAAAAGAAAAATTTGCAAAGAAATAGAATCTCTAAAAACTTTTAAGAGGTATTTTAAACTTAACAATCACAAGTACTAAATGATATCATGTATTCTATGGTACATAATGCACATTTTTTTGCTGCTTTAGTCTTCCACTTCTCATTTAACAGAACTACAACAAAGTCATGTGAACTTCTATCTTGATTCAAAGGATCGGGAGGACTATCTAAATAAAATGGTAGTAAGATGAAATTGAAGGAGCTTGCATAATTAGGTTATGAGACATTTTTGAGGAAGTTACGTATAAATTATATCAAATATATTGACTTTTTAACTTTGAAATTCCAAGAAAATACTTTGAAAGAAGTAAAAAAAAATATACACAAAACAAAATGGAAATTCAAAAATACTTTGAATAATAAACCTTATAGATTTTATATAAACAATTCACAAAACTGATTAATAAAAATATGAAGAAAAAAAATTCAGCAAAATTGAACCTTTAAAACACTTTTAAATGCCTCAAATTCTGTTGATAAGAAATACATTTACAATGATTTAAAAAGAAATAAAATTAGAATCTCTTTCTCCAGGGTTTCCTATAAGGCTTAACAGTCATCTATAAAAATTATTAAAATATTAATGAGAATTATACTTTGAAGAGAGATTTTATAGCATTTTTCTCTTCAGGAAATCTGAATAATTATAATAAGGAAATTGGATGATTACCTTACAAGAAAGTGGCTTAATTTGATTACATTGAGGATAAAATAATAAAAGTTATTTGATCACTTGCTTGTGCTATTCAATAAAATAGGGGATTTTACATTTTTAATCAAATAAATCTGAGTATCAAGTGAACGAAAGTTTCAATATAGTGAAGTCTAATCAATATGATTTGTATGGCTAGAGCATTTTCCTACACCAAAATACTAATGATTTTTTGATTGTTCTCTCTCTCTCTCTCAAAAAAAGAAGGAAAACAATGTTTTGTTGTATAAATATGATCCAATCATAGAAAATCAAGTGTCTTATTCTAGAAAACCAGAGAATACCCATTTGATGGCTATAAAGAATATTGTGAAACTGGCTAAGGCCATCATTAGAGTCACAGATTCTACAATGAGAAAATATGAAGTTGAAAAGTGTCACAGATTTACAATTGGAGTACCATGGTACTAAGAAAATGAAATGCTATACACATATGGAATTTCTGAATTATTGCACGCTTTAGGTGACATGTAATAAAATCCAACAAGGAGCTTCATAATTTTTATAGTAAAATAAATCATTTCAATACTGAGTACATGACTATAGTTATCATTCCAAATCTAGTTTAAAATTATAAAATACCTAAAAAATGATGAAAATTTTAAAATAATTCAGATATTCTTAAAAAAGTACAAATGGTATGGTATTTATGAGAGAAATGAATATTAATACATTTAATATTACTAAGCTGTTAAAATAATGATACACTTCACAGTAAGCCTTAAGAAATGTATGTATGGTTAAAGATAGTGCTAAAAACACAAAATGCATAATGAAGCTTAAAGTTACATACATTATCTATACATATATACACATTTTATATTTATTTTGAATCTAGTAATTTACAACTTGATATAGATAGTCTGCCGCTGAATAGTAAGAAATTTGATAAGATAATTTGCAAACAATTTTAATTACTGAATAGTTGAAACTATTAAACATTAGCAATGACGTGAACGTCACCATGGTTAGAAGTCTGTGGTATTTTGCATTGAATGTATTTTATATAGAAGATGCTATAGGGCTGCTTAGAATAGAAAGGTCTTAGGAATTTTTTGACACCTGAGTTTTTAGGTTAATAATTATCTTCAGTATATGGATAAAATGAGTGGAAATAAATTCTTAAATTTGTTAATGCATTAAACAGGTTGTACTTAACAAAATTCATTCTATTAATCCAATTTACTTTAATATTCTCTTTTTACAGACACATACATAATAAATACCATTTTATTCTATTAGTCAAACATTACATTACTGGTATTAATAAAAATATCTACTCTATAATTCTAACAGTTAACATAAATCATTACATTTACTTACGTCAATTCATTTAAGCAGAGTGAGGCCTTTTTGATATCACTGACATAATATGAAAGAACACCATTAGACAATTTCTGTAGTAACTTTTGTTGCACATTCACTATAAATGTAATAATATTAATTTAGAAAGTATACATAGTGTTATCAATAATCAAGAAATGAACAATTATTACTTGAAGAGGTTTCTTTTTCAGTTATTTCAGGCAAGTCATCTTTTCTTTCATCTTCATTTAGGGATTGGGCTAACATTTCTTTCTCTCGGCAAATATCAGAGGAAGGATTTTGTCCTACTTCTTGTATATCACACATTATCTATAAAAATATTTTTATATTAATTGAAATTCAGAAAATTTCAGGTATTTGAAATTTCAATCTTGTGGAAACTCTTTAAATATGTTTAAAATCTCAAAAACTTCATCATTGCTGTTTGTCCTTGGTGATATCTGAACTCAATACATATTAATTCATAAAACATGTAGAGAATGTTAAAATTTTACAAAATATTTTGTTAAATATTAAGTCTTGTGGATTATAAGAAATCCCATTTCTCCAACCTCAAAGAAGTATATCAGGACCGATCAACATAAATACATATATCTGGAATAAGTTACATTTATCTTCTTATAATCCTTTGGATAAGAGAAACATATGTAATTGATTAGATATAACCAAAAATGACAATCTTTAAATATAAAACACAAGCAAAATTCAACAGACATTAATAAAAAATTTTTTAATTATTCTAATTAATAAATAAAATATTATGATTAATTAAAAGGTATCTGTCATGTTTACAAACAAATGATCTATACCTGAATGCATAATTTATTATTTTATACCTTTCAATTACAGAAATTAATGTTCATTAGTTATTACAATTTGAAGCCCAGTGGCTTAGTGGCAGCGGTTCACGCTCCCATGACACAGGTCCGATCCTTGGGCTGGGAAAGGTTGACTCAGCCTTTCATCCCTTCAGTGGGTCAATTAACCAAGTACCAAGCATGCTTGGGAACTAAACACTGGGGGTCTTATGTTAGGCTGACCACCTAACTGCGACATATGCTTCACACTCCAGGGCCCTCGGTCATGTAAACAGTTACAGTAGGCCTTGGCCCACATGGGGTGTTGTGCCATGGAGTTTAGTTTAGTTATTACAATTATCTAAAATAATAACTAACTGGCATCTCCAGAGTAAGATTCAGGTTATGATACATACTTATACAACTCATTTTACCCCAATATATATAACAGCATTTTAAAAAATCTGAAGTAAAAATAATAACCCAAAATTCAAATAATAAATACAGGAACTAAGCTTAAATTGTTTAATATTTTATAGTTTTTAAAATATTCCTTTATTAATTTCATTTAATTTTACAATTTATTATTTCATTTAATATTTAAATTACTAAATATATTATTTAATAACTTAAATATGATTTATTACATTTTAAATTACAGCATTTAAGTTATTTTATAAAATGATGAATTTAAAAATGCTTCATAAGCAAATTTGAAGTAATCATAAGGATAAAAGTTATTTAAGTATTTATATAAGTAAAAATGAAATTGAATTGCAAACATTTTATTTCATCAAGATACATATATTTTTTATTATAGTAGCTTATTTTATCAAACATGAATAAAACTAAAATATAAAAAAAATTATATGTATTTTAAAATATTTTTAAGCTATATATAAAGAAAAAAATAGTATTTGTTAGATAATTTATTACAGGTTTGAATAATTCTTAATAAAAATAGAATTTTGGAACAAAGATTTAAAACAACTATTTTTCAGGACTTCTTTATTAATACAGTTTGAAAGATTGGAGAAGAAAGGATCATTCTATTTCCCCAATCCCTTCAGAAAATATTGAATATAATTATTGATGATAATTTTTTTTAACTAATTTGACATGCATGAAGTCTATTAGTATTGACAAATTGTATAAAGTAAATTAGAAATAACTTATCAAATCATAATTGCTGAAAAACAGCATCATGTTCAGGAAAAGTGAATCTGCATACACCGTAGATAGAGAGAGAGAGAAAGAGAAGCCTTGTAACAATAATCAATCCTAATTAAATATACACATTGATAAAAAAATAACACATCATTAAGGAGCAATTTAAATATATTGCATATATTCAATAGGAAATAGAGTTATCAAGTGATATGCTATATTAAAATGTTACTAAGAATTTTTAAAATATTTTCTTTCATATAGCATACATTTATATCCAGAAACATCTTTGTATTTTTCAATGAAGATACTATTTTAAAACTATATGCAGTTTTATTTTATAAAAAGGAAAAACTTCACATCATAAATGATATGTAGAAGGGCATGAACCTTGAAATTTAAATAGCAGGTTGGTGATTTTCATCATATCATTTAATATTTCCAGTTATCCAACAGTAGAATTTAGAAGACATTAGGTTAATGTACAAAAGTGGTTCCACATTATGACAATTAACTGTGTCCCAAAATTTTACTTATTTTTAATTATTGTTTTAGGCAAATATTTAATATAAATTTAAATATTTATCAAAGACATTAAAAAATTTAAACAAATCCTGTTTCTTTATGCAACTACCAAATATGAATAATCCATTATAGAAAATTTAGTTAAAACTTTTGCATAGATTTTTTTATTTTATAAACACAAAAGTTGGCTGTGATTCTATATACCCTGCATGCAATCCTCACATCTATTGGGTAAAATTACTTAATAATAATATATTTATTCACACAATGTTTGTTTTTGGAATTTAAGGTGGAGAG
This sequence comes from Latrodectus hesperus, assembly GCA_037975125.1. NCBI lineage: Eukaryota > Metazoa > Arthropoda > Arachnida > Araneae > Theridiidae > Latrodectus > Latrodectus hesperus. Next base: position 104,221,169 of record CM075854.1, read on the forward strand.
CAAATTTGTTGACAAATCGTATATACAATGTCATCACACAGGACATTCAGAAGTTTACTACTATGTTGTATTGTGATATAGTTAAATGTTATCTGACATTATGGATATTTTAAATTAATGAGAATTTGTTCATGAAATTAAACTAATACGAAATATTTATATATATATATATAACCACTAAATAATATGATATATTTTAAAGTGTTATTCTTTTAATTCCCTCAAGAAAAAAATAAGCATATATATATAAATATAAATATATATATATATATATGCTTATTTTTTTCTTGAGGGAATTAAAAGAATAACACTTTAAAATATATCATATTATTTAGTGGTTATATATATATATATATATATATATATATACACACACACACACACACAGAAAACTATATCTGAATATCAGAAAACATAATAATATTAACAATAATATCTTTATCTGCTATATGAGAAAAAACTGAAATGTTTAATAGTTGTAATTACAACTTGTTTAATAGTTTTTTGAAACCGAGAATAAAACCATACGTATTTTAAATATTAAATATGTTTACACATACATTAAATTTAAATGTTCAAAACAAGAGGAATCTTGAGTGTAATAAATATATAGCACATAACAATATTCTACAACTTAATCAGGAACTGTTCCTGTACAAGTATCAGTTTGAACTGCACATGTATGCTCAAGTTCTCTTAAATAATAAAATATAAATTTAATTTCTTGCTAATATTCTATGTATTATTAAGGTTAAATATTGCTTATTCTTATAAATATACTTCAAGGCATATGATTTTCTAATGGTTGTCATACATTATAAAATTTTTATTGTTTAATGATTTGTTGATGTTATCTTGTACCAACTAGGCTGTCATTATTGAGTATACTGATCCATTTTTCCAAATGAACCATATTTTGGTGTGGAGTCGGACTTCTTCAGTACATACAAGCCATAGGTACTAATTTATAGAGTAGGCAACCATTCATACAAGAAAAGAGCAAAGGCAGGATAGACAGTGAGAGAAAAAAAGTATATCCAAGCCCAAACCAAGATTCAAACCCAGGACCTCTTTATCTGCAGTCAGGCACACTGACTACTAGACAGAGAGGGCAGCTTGGTTTAATGATTTTATTTAAACAATTGCATCACCATCCTTGACAATGTAAACATGAATAAAGAGAAAATATTTTGTTAATTGTAGTTAATATGTAAATTTTTCTTTATTAATAATATTGAATATTTTGAATTAAATAATTAAAATTGTTCATAATTTCAATCCAGCAATAATATGTATTTCAAGGGAAATTTAATTGTATAAAAATTAGAATGTTTAGTAGTCAATCTAAAAAATAATTATATTTCTAGTAAGTTTCTTTTGAAAAGTTTCAGCAAACACATGAGAAATTTCTTTAAAAATTTGACTTTTCCATTTATGAAAATAAAGACTATCTTTAGGGTCCAAAAAGCTTCAAAGATCCATATAAATTAAATAAAATTAGTGAACATTTAAAGAAAACAAAAATGTTTTAGTTCTAAATATTATTAATTATATTTTTTATTTTTTAATAATTAGATTTTATATAAAAATTATAATTACTTTTTTAAAGATTTATAATAAATTCTTCAAAAGAAAATCTCAAATTTAATGAATTCTTAATTTTATAAGAAATGAAATTTTTTAGCACAAGATACAACAATTTAAAATGTGTTTGTTAAAAGCACTAAATCCAAACTATCATGTGAAAAGCTACCAGATATTTTGAACCTGCTCGACATCCAAAATTGTTCAGTTCTTCAGCTATTTCCTATTTTATAAAATTAATACTGTAATTTTGTCGTATGCATTTCACACATGATAATTAGATTGTTGCACATGATGCTTTGTGTGAGATAATTGCCGAATTTATGTATGGCCCAAGGCAGATGGGAAAACAAATTTTAATTTTCTTGTTAGTAATGTCTATGAAAAGTTGAAGTTTGTATTTAACTAGGAGAATGTATTTCTAAACATTGCTGTTAACTGTCTGTTAATTCCATATTTTTTTTTTTGATGTTACATGTATATGTAAAAGCTTAAATGCAATATAGTTTCTCGCAGCAATTAAGGTTAATATAAAAAAAAGAGACATTACTTGATATTTCAACACCCCCACAATCAAAACAAGATTATAGCCAATTTAGAGCTTCTCATATATAGTTTGTAACTTCCATATCATATCTCTATTATTGCTTTTAATGACATCAAAAACTTTCCTTTTTCATTGGATTTTCACCGCATGAATTAGGCAAGATCAACTAAAGATACTCAGCTTAAGTGCTCTTTTTTGTTTACAACTTTTAAGATTGCACCTCTGCATACTTTCATTCACATATAGTTTCCTTTTGTTTTCCATTTATGTATATTAAATAAAGAATATACATGTTTCTCAGAAAAACAAAACAGCATCTTTCTAATACTTTAGTAAGTTAAAACTTGCTAATGTTTTTTTACAACACTTAAATTGAAATAAAAATGTTATGATATCATGTATTAATCAAACCTTGAACCACAAAACCCAATCAACAATGATTTAGTCAAATCTGACTAATGAAAGTCAGTGAAGATGCTTAGGGCTATCCTTTATTCGGTTACTTTTTCTTTAGATATACAATTTGGTAGATTATCACAGGGGCTGTATTGATATTATGTAATACAAAAAGATAGAGTAGTTTTAATAACTAATGTGTTATTAGTAAAATAACTTATTCTGTTTATTTAAAATTTTGCCCATCCTATTCAGTAGAACTAAAAAGGGGCACTTTTTGAAGGTTGATGTGATTGTTTGATTTCTTAAATTAAGAAAACTACTCATTTCAAGGAATTAAAGAGTTAATAAATGACATCATTATAAATTATTTTCCATTAAATACTTTTATTTTGATATATAGGGTAAAGTTCCTTTTTATACAGGAATATCTAACAAACCACTTTTATATTTTATAACAAGAATATTAACAGAAATGAAGCCTGGTGGCTTAGTGGCAGTGCTTTGAAGCCACAGACATGGGCTTTCATGCCAAAGGTTTAGTTAAATTTTTTACTAACCGAAATATCCAAAATTCCAGTATTCAAAATGTAATTTTGACACTTGATAAAATTATACAATAATTCTAATTTTATATGAGTAGGAGGATTTCAATCAAAATTCTAAAAAGTAAATCAAGATCTATTTATTTTTTCATTGCGATTAAACTTTATAAGTAAATACAAAGATTTACTAGTGATGAAGGTGAAAATATTTCAGAATAAGAGTAAAACTACCAAGTTCTTAAAATTATTTATCAGTGTTTTCTCATATAGTGTATTAAAAAACAATGATATTCTATAAGAAAAAATACATCTTAATGCTATTAAAAATTTCTTTCAGAAAAAAAATGTAAAATAAACATTTTAGTGACATAGAATGTAGGGATATATTTTATTAAGGTGAAGATCTTGCTTTTACTAGATCATTTACAGAATTACTTGATTATTAATTATTTACATAACCAGATCTTTTTGGTGTTGTATTTTCTTTGTCAAAAATATACTAAAAGATATTAGATTAAATTACCTTTACTATTCGATTTCCAATAAATATTTAATTTAAACATAAGGAGATAGTTTATCACTAGGAAAATTTTTAATTTTAAAGAATAGTATAAAGTGGAATACGATTCTAATAATCTATAAATCATGGATCACACAGATCCAATATATATATCCTAAAAAATGCACTAGGAAACATTTGAAAAAATCTCAAAATCATAAAAATTAGGAAATAAAGCTCATTAAGTATTATATGAAAATAAAACAAACTTTCAAAATTTTAGTAAAATGAAAATATTAATTCAGACATATTCTTTATATAAATTGGGGAGAAACTTATATAAAACTTATAAATTATTTCTAGTTTCAGAGAAACTCTCAACCAGATACTTAAACTTTAATAGGTAAAACATTTAAATTTTAAAAATATTTTCACTTTTATACAAGTAGAATAAAAATAAATATTTTCTCTACAACTCTCAAGATCATTGCAGCATTCACATTTAAAATGGCAACAACATTATAAAGACTAAAAAAGGTCAAATTTGTATACATAACAAAATATTATAAGTAATAAAATATTACAGAGCTTACAAGAAAATATGTTTTTCTTATTTCAATAATGTAATATAACAAAGAAATTTTAAACTTTCCTTTGCGAACAAAAAGTATAAATAAAAGAAACTAATTTTGTCACATGTTGATAAAAAAAACTATTTTCTGAAACTATTTATTTAAATAAAACGACTTGTTTCAGTTTGCAGTTAATATTTCTTATACATATAAAGTGACTTAATTAGGTATTTTAGATATTTATTACTTATTTTAATAAATACCACATGCAAATATTTTAATAAACCATTTAAATACGGGTAAGTATTAAAAAATAGCATTTTAATGCTCAATTGTTTCATAGAAATTTTGTTAAGAAATAATATTAGGTACATCTATCTTACCAATTGTAAGCTAATTAATAATCGATCTTACAGCCTGATAAGATTACTCCTACAGTTAATTCTTTTAAAGTAACATGCACATAAGGATATCATCAACGAAAAAGCAGAATCGTAAAATAAAACAATCGATAAATGTCAGATGCAACATTTAATAGAATGAATTTATTCAACGCAGGAAACCGAATTTTCTAATTATCAGTAAAAAGTTTCTCAGGAATTATTATTTTAATAGCAATATAATTCAATCTTGACAATTATGATACTTACAAAAAAACTTAAGCTTGGGAAAAAATTATGGCAAACCAAAAATTTAAAAAATATTCATGAACATGTGCGATTGCTTAAAATATATCATATATTTATTATTAAGAAAATATGTTCATGGACTCGCATTAAATAATACTTTTTTTTTCAGTTTTCGGACAATAAATGATCAATGAACACAGTGCATCCAAATTTTTTTTTTTTGCTGAACTTGCTGCAAGTAAAAGAACGATCAGACTTCGAAACTTCCGATTTGTTTAGCGCAAGCACAGTTCCAGTTTCGCTGATACTGCGGATTACAGGCCACTTAAAGCAATTGTTCTGCATGTATCGTTTTTTTTTTTTTTTTTTTTTTTTTTTTTTTAATTTTAAAACTTTGAGGACACATTCGTAATTGTATTTTTTAGTGCGTGGATTGCTGTTGTGGTTCACAATCTATTTCAAGTTGCAGATCCTTGTAAAAATGGCCTCCGTCAGCAAAAAAAAAAAAAAACATAGAACTACAAACTTACTTCGTATTCTTTCCAATTGTTGCATCTCCTTCATTAAATTACAGATGGCGCTATTAGCGCTCTGTGAATGAATGTTACTATCACTTTGCTTACACTCTGTGCTTGTTGATGTCCTCTCCGTGCTTTGTGCAATTAAAGAAATAAGAATGAACCTTTAGATCCTTATTCAAACATACGACCCTACTCACGCAACAAAAAATTCTGGCCCATATTTATCCATTTATTTTCCAAAAATGGATAAAACCTGCTTACTTCAACGGAAGGTACTGCGATCAGCAGTAGCGAAAACAATTCATGAACTGAAAATGTGTATTGAATCAAACAACTTTCACACAGTTTCACTAGCATTTGCCAAACTAACTAGAAGAAAAAACAAAGTGTCTTAATGAAAATGATGAATTTGTGATAATTCACCTTTCTTCAAATCCTGATCCCGAGACAGAAGCAGACGTGATGGTGTAAAGTGAGATGGAACAAATCAAAACTTATCGTCATAATTTTACCTCCGTAAAAGTTAGTTTTCAAGAATTTTCAGAAACTTTTAAAAAATCAACTCAACAACTGGATATGTCTTCATCAACAGATCGTTTGAGTATAAACCTTCAAAAACTGGAATTGATAGATTCCGATGGTGATCCAAGAACTGGTTTGCGTTTTGGCTTATCATCCAAAAAATTGACGGAAATCCAAAAATAAAGGACGACGTGAAATTCACGTATCTAATGCAAACAACAAAACGTAAGGCAATTGAATTTGTTCAGTCTTATTAGGTATCCAAAAGTGAATATAAAAGTGTTATAAAAATTTAAAAACACGTTTTGCTGATGATAAAAATGCTTATTGAACTATATTTGCACGAACTTTTGAAATTAATTTTAAATCAATCGTAAAACATACCTTACTTGATAAATTAGACACTTATTTGTGTTGCTTAGGAAAATTTAGGAGTAACTACGGAAAAATATGCATGTATACTTAATCTGTTATTAGAAGTTTCTATTCCTAAACAAATTTTACTTGCATGGGAAAGAGAAAGAAACTCCATTTCCCGTAACACTGAAGCTAATACTCATGAGCTTGACCTCTTAGTAAAATTCTTTTGTTCCGAAGTGGTTATCTCTGAGCTCCTGCGTATAGCAAAAACATTCTGTTCCGGAGAAAAAGATAAAAACAAAACAGTCAAACATAAATCCGACATCACTCGGTATCTGAATTCGGAGGTGGTCGTTCAAACGGCATCGAGTCTTATAACTCAAACAAAAAGCGAAAAGAGATGATCGAATATTTTTTTTCTTATTTTGTTTAAAAAAGACTCACCGCAGTAGTGACTGTTTTACTGTTCAAAAAATGCCTTTTCAAGAAAGAAAAGAGTATTCATTACAAATGAAAGCGTGCTTATCAAGTCTTAGAATTAACTCTCGTGCAGACAGATGCGGAATGAGAGTTCGGTGTATAGCTTGCTCTAAAAAACATTTTCCAATTTTATGTAAAAAAAATTCTTTTATATCTAAGAGCAAAACAGAACCTAACAAAGACACCAGCAATAGCTCTTCCGATGTTTTATTACAAGCACTCAAAATAAGAGGATAGGGCCCTTCAAAAGCGAAAATTGTCCACTGTTTATACGATTCAGCTTCGTAAAGGTTTTATATAAACGTGATCTCGCAGAGTTTTTTGAATTAAAAACTGATCGTTCCGAATTTCTTAAACATAGTTTCTTTGGCGGTATTGAAACCGAAAAATTTAAACATTCCACAATTAAATGTGAACTTCAGGAAATTCGGGAGAATTTTTCGTGTAAAGCGATCATATTACATAAAGATATAATTTGTGGTACAATTCCAAAAACAGGTAAATCTGATGCAGAATACTTTATTAAAAATGGAATTTATTTATCTGATAATGAAAACAAGTATTCTACCATATCAGTTTTATTGGGTGCAGATTATTTAGGAAAAATATTCACTGGTCCCAAGTAGCAAAATAGCTTGGCCCAATATTGGCAGTCTTGCCAAGATAACCCCTATAAGGAACTAATGATGGGTGTCAAGTTTTCCCCAATATACAGCATGCCAAGATAAACTCAAGAATGGACCTATAATGGCCGCCATGTTTTTTCCAATATTGGGCATGCCAAGATAAGCCAAGGTTGGTCCTATCATGGGGGCTAAGTTTTTCCCAATCTTCCATGATAAGCCATTATTGGTCCTTGAAAGGTAGCCAAGTTACTAACCATCTTGAGCATGGGAAGATTTTGCCAAAATATGTCATATGTAAGGTTAACTCCAATATGGCTGCCTATTTTTCTATGTTGTTTAGTTGCATTTTTGTTTATCAAGAATTTTCTTACTAATTGAGATTAATGTTCTTGAATTTTAATCATTTCGAAACTTCGATAATTGAAATTTAATCGCAACAGTTTATAATTTCAATTAATTTATCAAGAAGTTTTCAATAAGTCGCCATGTTGGTGAGAATGATTTTTCTCACATTTGTAATAACAAATTTTGGTTAACATGAAAATTTTTGATCTATTTGAACTTACAATTATAATCAAAATGAAAATATTGCATATTTTTATGTTTAGATACATTATATATTTTATTTTTTACTTGCAATTGTTTTGTGTATTATTAACCATGAAAATACCCCAAATCCCGATGTTATTATTATACATATGGTAAGATAAGTATTTATCTACATTTATTTATTTACATATGATTTTCCAATGAACGTATTTACTGAAAATTATTCCAAAAGAACTACTGTTTTTATTTATTTGGCTTCATAGCACTTTGGAGATGCCCCTGGAATCCATTGTTTTATTTTCTGTGATGTAATTATGTGTGTAATATATCTCTACTGCGTTTTATAATATCATAATATTAGTATTTTTTATTTGATTTATTCATATACTTATGTAAATTTATATATTACATTTGACGTAAAAAGCCCATTTGAAAAAATTGCTAATATTTGTAAGTTTGTTTTTTCTAACCTTTGTATTAAAGTTTGGTTATCATGAAAATTTTTATTTTTTAAAAATTTGTCTATTTTAAGTAATAACGTTTTATTATGTTACTATTTATTTGGCTTCACAGCACCATTCCTTGGAATTTATTTTTTCCGTTATCTTCATTGCATTTATGTCCAGGGAGTATTCCATACTTTTATATTGTTTTTAGCATCTTAATACAAATACTTTCCATTAAACATACTTCTTCAGTAAAGTTATGTTTTTCATTTGAAATTTTTTAGAGATTTCTTTCGCAAAACATTATTTGATTGATGAGTTACTTATTGGTAAACTACTTATATATTTACATTGGTATAATGGAAAAATTTTTTAAATTTTAGACACCAATTTTTAATTTTCTTGTATACATTAAAAAACACCTTTAAATATACTTGCTTCATTATGCTGGGAAATTCAATTTATTTAAATCGAATGTGTAAGCATCAAAAAATTTACTTAAGAATTAACTTACCTAATTTTATTTATATAAAGTACTAAAAAATCTCAGTGGATAAACGAAATGTTAAAAATTGATTTTTAACTCATTTGTCATCAATAAGTTATACAGTAGCTTTTTATATTGTTGACCATGTTTTTTTCAATTTTTGTATTTTATTTATTAAGAATTATGTGACATAGATTATTCAATATGTTTACATTAACTATGAAGTTATTCTTAAATTCAATATTATATGTCATTAACTTATTTGCATGTTAATTTCCATCATAAATTTTTTCAAACAGTAGGCTTATTTGTCTATAACTTACCAAGTTTCACTGCATTTTAGAATGGATGAAATGTGAAAAGTTCTAAGGAAAAATATTCAAATTATGGCTTGCCATCATGTAGAATTATACTTTGGGGAATACATGTAGTGAAAATCCACAGATAAAATTCATGTTGCTTATGACGAGAAATTAAAAGCAAGTTCTCTAATTTATAGAAACTACATACCATATACAAGTTGTTATATTTTGGTTACAATCATGGCTTCATTTTTATTTCAGGGGCATGGAAATAAAGTAATAGCTTTTTCTTTTTCTTTTTCTAGGTCCTTTAATAGCTTTTTCTAGGTCTTGTTGACTTTAAAAATTCTTAATTCATTATTTACTGATGCACTCAGTACCTGCCAATTTTTAGTGTTTTAAAAGTGTAATAGTCATTTAAATAAGTTAATTGCTTGAATAACATAATGCAAATTTTTAACTGAATAGCCAATAAAATTATTAATACTTATATATAAATGAGATCAGAAAACGTTTCGTTAAACAAAATTATCTAGGTTATAACTTTGCTTTGAAAAAACGTGCTCAGAAAGTCATTTTTTTTACATTCTTCTTATTAATATTCATATTGCTCCTGTATTTTCTAAGTAAATGAATTTAGTCACTGCATAATATTGAGTACTCCAGAAATAATATGTGTCATTCATTCTTAAAAAAACCTGAATACTTCAATTTTTTTAAATATTGGCCGTAAATTATCACTCATATATTAAAAAAAAACAACATAAAAATTTATATTCTTGTTTTAAAATGATTTTTTTTTGATAATTTTTATCAAATAAATAGTGCAAATTTTCATGTCTTGATTCTTATATCTGAATTACTTACATGGAAATGAGCATTTAACATGTTTGATCAAAAATATAATGTTTTTAAAATGATCATGGTTAAAAAATGTTCAGGTATGAATATCCTCATTAGCAAATACTGATGGTTTATATTTGAAAGTGAGTATGGTTGAGTAGAAAATTTTGTATTCAATGGATCATAGCTAACGGAAATCTTTAAAATGATATTTTTCAAGAATCACATTTTACATTTTCTAAATAAATAAAATCAGTTATATTTGGTAAAACATTGTTTGCACTTGAATCACACACAAAACAGAAGCAATATTTTCTATAAAAATTTAATAATTATTGATTCCTTTTGTATATTTTAGGTATTTCTGTGGTAAGAGGAATTCTAAGAAGTTGTTTTAAGTGCCAATGGCTCTTCAGATTCCAGCCTTGACCTGGATGATGTCAGCATATTTTTCACCAACGCAAACTCAAATTCCTACAGAATATCTGTTTGTAAAATTGCCTCAAATTGCACCTGTAAGCTAATGGCCATGAAGGTGGCTTTGAACCTTTACTACTCCAAAGCGATTCAAAATCCCAATGGACTTTTATTATTCTTGGATTTTAGACCTGTCCTCCAAGCACTTTAAAGGGCCAACTCAAACAAGATATCATACGCATTTTTCAATGGACACCAGTGCATGTCCGTATGGATGGCAATGAGAAAGCTGACATTCTTGCCAAAGAAGACCGAGATAATCCTCAGTTTTCCAACAACTTGATCCTCACTAATACTGATGCAATGTCCAGCCGAAAATTACTTCGCGCTTCATCTCGGAAGCACTCCATCACTGCTCTAAGCTGTAACTGTGCTATCACCACAAACATTGTCAAATTAAGAAATAAACTGCTCCAGAGAATGATAAGTGGAATATTGGCAAAGCTCTTCACGATCCATTTCCTTTCCTCAAACCAATTCTATTCTATCTATGAAAATCCTTCAGAAAGGTAAAAAACGTGACGGATGTTAAAAGACCTTGTAACAACCTTAAGTTAAAGAGAAACGTATAGATTAATATTTCGCTCCATTATGTTAAAGAGAAACATAATGGAGCGAAATATTAATCTATACGTTTCATCATGTACTTTAGTCAACATTGAAATTGCGATGCTAAAAGAAAGGTCATACAAAACTCAAATTAACAAATGTTTGGAGGAATATAAATGAACAAAAAATTGGAAACCACTGAAGAAAATGAAAACATTGCATAACTTACCGTTTTTTAATCCATATCTTTTGTGTACACCACATGTATTTTTAGAAATTTTATAAATTGCCTGCTAACAATAGGATCATTGATCACTACACCTGGAATGTTTTGCCTTCCTATATATCTTTGGAAACTTAAATTTAAGAAATTACTAGACTGGTCATCTTTTTTATAGGAGCCAGACATGGACTTCTCAAATAATCTACAGCTGTTTAGACTCTAATTCCTCATGGAATGAGGCCAAATGGCTCTTAAATAGTTAAGGTTTTAGTTTTCATTTGAACTGTTCATGGATTCAATTCTCACCATGGGTATGAATGTTGTAATAGCTCAAAATTCCCTTTAAACTATTGATCTCCGTAAATTAAGCTCTCCTGTTTAAAATATGACGTTAGAAGGCAAACCAAACAACCAGTGTACTGAGAGCTGGTTTATTGGTGTAATGATATCAGAGAGCATGAATCAAAGTGGTCCCATAAAGGAATTTAAAATAGTACATTGTTGCAGCGAGAAAAATTATTCCTACGGCAAAAAACTTTCATAATGTGAAAAACTTTTTATTTAGAGCACTGTGCGCATTTGTAAAGTTTTAAGTAATCATATAAAATGTGCTTGTAGCATCAATTACTATTCTATACTTACAATACAGCTTACGAATTTTGCATATGATTAACAGATGTTTATCTAAACTTATTAATTCAGGAATAGAATAAATGGTGTTTTGAAACAGAAATACAATTGATGAATGAAATTAGTATACAGTAATGATTTTTAGTATATATTTTTGGAGTATTTACAATTTTGCTGAGAGGGAAAAAGAGAGACAAACTTTATTGCAGGCATTCTTGAACAAAGAAAACCAAACACGAGATTTCTTATTTAAGAAATCATCAGCAAATTCTAAAGAGATAACTGCATGAATTCTACAAAAACATAAGTAATTTTTGCCGCCAATGCGTAGTTGGATTTCTTTACTATCATTAAATGAAAATGAACAAATGCAATAACTACTTGCTCAAAACTATTTAAATACTCATCAAACTATTAAAATTATAAAACTTACTGAATCTGAATTTTTATATGCAGTTTATTTAAGTCCCAGAAAAGGGCTAAGTGTGTGTGTTCCTATTTTTGTTTCAGAAAAAAATTAATGCATCTTCTCGAAACATGAAAACATTGTGTGGGTGTTGGTAAGGACAATGAGTTCCTCAACAGCTAATTCTTTCATTATAGAAACTGAAGGACCATAGGAAAAACGAATCCTAATTTGTTTGTTTAGTCAAAATGTATACCAAAAAGAGTAAAGGGAAATTGTGTTAAAATGATTTTAAGAAATTCTTTGAAAGAGCATTCTTCATTAAAAAGGAATTCAAAGTTCAAGGGATAAAAGAAGAAAACCTTCAGAAAGTAATGTAAATGGACAAAAAAATTTCATTACCGAATTTTGAAGTTTTGGGAATGTTATGTTTCTTGATAAGACCAAATGAAAAGTAATTTTATAATGAAATTTAACTCCATCATAAATGAAAAATAAATGATGGAAGGAAAATGTTTGCAGTGCTAGATTGGAAGAATATTTCATCAATAATTATATATAGGTATTGGCTGAAATATTTTGATTTGAAGCTGTACATCATAGAATGGTGTTCAAAATAGAGACTATAAATGTCCTGTGTACATAACAATGTGCAAGAACCTCTAATTGTATAAATTAGTTAAAATGCTGTGTTTCATCATCACAAAATGTAATTTTGAATCTTCATCAAGTGATGAAATCGATACTTGTATCAATACGTTCCTCTCTCTATAGTATTGAACTATACCTCTAGAGAAACACAATGTCCCACGAATTATTTAATGTGCACCATTTCATCAGGGTGGTTTCTGAATGGGTAAAAAAATATCAAGAGATTCATTCCTCTGTCAATTGAGTGTGAATCTAAACTCCATCGAAATAATCTCTCTCAACCACAAACCACGAGCTTCACACAGAAAAGGAGAAGATCATCTTTCGAAAAGTACATCCCACTCAGTTGTCAACATCACTAAGTACAAGAATTTTGAAGTTTGACTTTGATATTCAAAGGGAAATTTTTCCATTAATGGATCAAGGCACTAGCCAATTGTGGATTAGTGAAAAATGAAAATTTGGTTATTCAGGCTATCACTTCATAATGTTAAAATATCATCACATAAATAAAATAATTATATATTTCCCAAAGATAACGATTTAAAGCACTCAGCGAATTGAGCAAAAATGTAGTTTGATAGTTTACTGGAAAAACTGCTTATCTAATGTTACTATTTCCTGATTTACTCCAGTTGAACATCTTTGACATAATCTTGAAATCAATAAAAAATACAATAAAAGTCAGTAAAAATCAAATCATGGGTAAAACATCATTAGAAACTATTTTGACTAATTTTTAGAGTATTTCTCAGGACATTGTAAAATATTTTAACAGAATCAGTATTTCTAAAATGGGAAGCTATAAATGACCATAGCTTATATAAAAAATGATAAATCAAAGAAAATTATCTCTAACATATGTAGATGCTACAGCACAGGTCGCCCCCCGAGTCACAACGTGGAACGAGGACCGGTATTTAGCAGTTACTGTGAAACGAAGCAGACGAAGTACAGCATCAGACCTGTCTTTTCAGCTCTCTTCAGCTACCGGTACGACAGTTTCAAAGCAGACAGTGTACAGACGCTTAGAGCGCATTGGTCTATATGCTCGTTGGCCTGTCATATGCGTTCCATTTACCACAACTCACTGTTGCCTGCGGTTATCCTGGAGAAAAGAGCATGCACCTCAACAGCGGTCTTGTGTGATGTTTACCGACGAGTCAAGTTTAGCTTTCAGTCTGATTCTTGCCGGACTTCCATATGAAGAGGGCAAGGTACTCGTTACAACCAAGAAAACATCATTGAAAGACACCGTTAAGGTGGTGCAGAATTGCTTGTTTGGGGAGGAATTACTCTGGGTTCCAGAACTAAGCTGCAGGTTTAGAATGTAACCATGACATTAAACATATACCGGGATGTCATTCTGGAACAACATGTAGGTTTGTTTCGGGGTACAGAATTTCTGTTTATGGATGACCATGCACTCGTCCTCACTGTGCAAACATTGTAGAAGAATGCCTTCAATCGGAGGATATTACCCGTATGGACTGGCCAGCCTACTCACCAGACTTGAATCCAATAGAGCATGTGTGGGACATGCTTTGTCGACGAATTGCTGCCCATCAACCCCCTCCCACATGTCTACCGGAATTTCGGAGAACATTGCTTGATGAGTGGTGTAATATTCCCCAAGATCAGATCGATAATTTGATACTCAGCGTGCCTGAGCGTAGCAGGCATTTTATGGCCTGTATTGCATCGTCTGGGGGGGCATACTATGTATTAACCATCATACTAACCATGTTATATTGGACTTTGTAAATAGGTTCTTTTTGAAATTTTCTCAAGGGAGTAAAAATCACACTTTTTATTAATGATATCAAACAAATAGCATCTTTTGTTTAATAAATAGACTTTACAAATAAGTCACATTTGTTTTGATTTTGTCTCTTTCTTTGCCTGAACTTGAATTATCCTTAATTTATGGGCACGAGTGTAATATTAAAGATGGAAACGTTCCAAAATTATATTGTATATTATAAAGAATCCTCAACTTTTTATTTGACGGTCATTGAATATACCATACGAAGAAGAAATATTTCATGTGAAATTTGTACCATGTGCATACCATGACGAAATATGCAACTGATTAATATTTCAATGCAACCACTCATTACAGGCGTTTGCAGCACCTTTTAATAATTGTAAATAAAACTAAGTTTCAGTAATTTGAATTGTTTACTCGCGTGATTTTTTTGTTGCTAATTTTGCTTCTTTATGATTATTGGACACATGCTTTTATCTGCGTTCAATCAAGGTAGTACCATTGCTTGTAGAGATTGAGGGCTATCTTTCCTGTCTGTGAACATAACCAACCAAAAGTTATGCGAATCGAAGAATTTAGGAGAAATCGATTGGGGTCGATGAGAATCTTCGACCGCCTCGTCATTTCACTCCATCTTAAGACAGGCATATTGTGTGCATGCTTTCCTTGAGAATGATCTATTCCATACCTGCAACAATCAAAATATTCGAACATTTGAAGCACGCCTGAACCAGTCGACGTCGGTTGAGCAAAGTGTTATGTTATCAAGGTATATATTGCTTCGACTAAATCACAGATGTTTGTATTTGCATTGCTCAATTAACTATGGTGAAGAACATCTTAAATGCGTGTTTTTGCATCGATCACTCTTCAAGATTCACTCTTCTGCATGCAGCATCAACAATAATCAAATTGGAGTTTAAAAACAATTATAGAAAAAGGTTGTTGGTCCAGAACATTTGGTATTATGAGGTGGTACTAGTTCTAACTTCCGCATTCTCTAGTATGGATTAAATCCTAGCCAGCATTCTATCACAATATTGCAATGTTGAAGCAATTTTCTTACTTTAATGCATGTTTATGTCTTAAAATATAAGCAAACAGAGCTTTGATTGGAAACTGAAGCTTTAAAAAATTTTTAATTTAAAGAGAAATTTGGAACTACAAAATTTCTTCATTTAGGTGCAAAAATATTGTAAAATTTATAAATATAGGAAAAATATCATAAAAATAATGAATGAAATAAGAAATTATTATGAGCATTATTTCCAGATCAGAGAGCGGAAGATATTTTTAAAATTTAAAAGAACTTAGATGGTTTACTATAAGTGACGTAATTACAAGATATATTAACACTCAGTTACTTTGTACCTTTTTATTAAGAAATAAAATTCGAAATTATCAAAACAAGGCGTAAATGTTTTTAATTATAAAAAAAAAAACTACCTTCTCTAGAAAAAAATTGAAAAAGCAAACATAAGTTAGAATTAACGAGGGAACTGTTTTAACATTTTTAAGAGACAAAACTGAAATATTTTGAACTTCTATTTTGATAATATATTTATCAGATGGAAACAAATTTTCAGACATTGCCGCTAATATTATTTCATCATCCCAAATATTTGTGGTTTCGCTCACCCTCAGGAACAGAAAATGATGTAAAAATCCTTTTAATTTTCACAGTCATAGAAGAATGTAATACTTAAGGGAAATGCTTTTCAAGACTTTAGATACAAATAATAAGCTCAATTTTTCAGACCAATTATTTGAGGATAATCATTAACTCTTAAGAAAAATCAAAGATTGCAAAAGCGGATAGAAATGCTCAGATATTTTCAAATTTCAATAAGGAATAAAACATTGATGTGACAATTATTTTATTCTAAAATTTAGTTAATCAAAACAGCAAACTATTAATTATTAATTAATAAATTTGTCCATAAGCAATTTCCAAAAAGAAGACAAATCAGAAGAAATATTTTGCTAAAATTGGAACATATAGATATATTTAGGTAGCAATGTGTAATCTAACAGCAATGAGCTTTAAATTTATTAATTTTTAGAAGTAATTGATTTCAAAGTCAATTTTAAGGAACATCACTACATTATTTATTTCTATAAACAGAAAACATTATCTAAGCATTCATTCATGTTGTATCGAATTTATATGAATGATGATAATCGTTTTTATATAACTTTGGCATTTATTTATTTTCTTTCATATATGTCATGTATTAAATAACGGTAGGAAAATGTATTTTAAAATTAATTTTTTGTGTTTTACTGCAATTTCATCTTATATAAATTATAAGACCAGATTAATATTTTTATTTCTCACCATTAAACAAAATACAAAAATAATAGAACAAGTGAAAAAAAATTCTTATAATTTCACAGCAATAACATTATATAGTAATATATAGTTGATTCGATTGAAACACAAATGAAATATATTTCCTTCTTCTTACATAACCCTGTGAAGAAAAAACATAAAATGTTTGTAGCAATGAAATGTGAATAAATTAATTAGTTTTGCAATGAGAATCCTAATATTTATTTTGTATATGTAAACATTATACAAGAAATATATTTGTAAAAAATAATCAGAATTATAAGAATAGCCGCAAAAAGTTTTAACTAAAAATTAAAGTTTTTATACAGAAAGGAAAAATACACTAACAAATGAAAATTTCTATTTCGTCAAAAAATTAGAAATGATAAGATTTTTGAAAATCGAAGAAAATATAAATAAAATATCTTAAAAATCTAATTACGTCGCTTAGAAACGAAATATTTTCCTTTAAAAGACAAACAACAGCATTTTTTAATGCCACTATTTTAAATGGTTACTGGCCTCATGATTTGCACACTTTTGATGTATTTACTATAACTAGAATATTTACTAAAAATTCATTTCTAATTTGTATACTTACAATAAAACAATGTAATAAATTTTTGTTTTCTACACCAGTTCAATTCTTTTCCGTTTAATATAGAGCAATTTAAACTTACAAATAAAGAAAATGATTCATTTTAAGAGTATTTCAAGAAAATCGACTATATTATTCAAAAAAGTTATTATTTCTAATGGTAAATCAAATTGTTATTTAAAACAATAAATCAAAGTTTGAATTTCGAATAATAAATTGAATAAGTACACTGAAGTGTAAATCGAATAAATACTTTAAATTATAAAAATAAGCAAATGAAGCAGTAATCAAATAGACTATTTCAAAACTAAAAAAAAAATTTTTTTTTTAAATGGAACATTGAAAAGTGTTCTAGAATATATTATAAGATTTTATTTTTATCACTTCTGCTACTCTCATAGGAATTTCGAATCGAACATGCACAATGAAGTTGCATAGAATATACGTTACTACTGAATATACAGGTTATTATCAAAATAATGGAAGCACTTGTAAATAAAAGTGACATTTCGAAGGCATTTCGTACCCGTTAAACTATAATAATAGCATTAAGTTTTGTTTATTAATAGAAATATATACATTTTAGTTGTATGGAGTAGCTTTATTGAAGTTCTGTAAATCATGGAGTTTTTTTTAAAAAGCATATCTCTCAGATTTTCAGAGACCAAATTGTAGGAATCTGTCTAAATAGAGGTAGAGGGACTGAAACAACTTTACGTTTAGGTGTTTCTAGAGGTCATAACATCATACACTTAGCGCAGCAAGACAAAGCAACAATAGTAGACAGAAAAAGAAGCCCAGTGGAAAAAACCGATGGGTTGTAATGTCTACAAAGTGAACAACTGCAGTGAAAGGGACCGCAGATCTCAACCAGCACCTGGATTCTCCAGTATCAAGGATCATATTGACGATAAGATGCAGTTGGAAGAGGCATTTTCTTAAACAAAACATTTACAGCAGAAAAATCGCAAGACATTTGCCACAGATGTTAAGGCCGAACTGCAGTGGTGTGACACTCACAAAACCCAGTCGATTGATAAGTGGAACTATTATGGTCTGACAAATCATTTCGTTCGTATCCTTCCCTACAACTGAGCACGTTTGGAGGACACCTGCACAAGCATATGGCTTTGATTGTCTTCTTCCAACTGTCAACTAAAGAAGTATCTCTGTCATATGGTCAGACGTGTTGTGGTTTTCTTCTGGACTTACTGTTACTCTGAAAAGAAGGGTCATGAGGAAGAATTATTCTGGGGCCTGAGCAGCTACCAGGCGTCGGCAGGTGGTGGATCGCCGAACGTCCTGTAGGAATGACAGGATAGCCTTGAATATAGAATCAGAGGCCGCGAACCAGCTCCCGTAAACCCTGGTGTTATGCGATCCGTGCCTAGGGCTAATTGGCACCGCGGTATTGGTGTCTTAACGGAGCCTCTAGTTGCCTGGCGAACTTCTAGAGTAATTTGCCTTGCCCAGTAACTCAGGCAATGCTGGGTGGACTTATATTTCCTGAGCTTTTTAATTGTTATCTTGCGGCTGAAAAGACACAAGAAATAACAAACCTTTCTGCACTGTAGTATTCTAGATTCTTATCATAACAATTGACCTATTCGTACTAGGAGAGCTAAAGTCCAATGTCCTTGGTGGAATGACTCTCTAGCAGCCGAAAGGGCAAATTTTTGGAAACTTTTTAATAAAACCAAGAAAAATGGTGAATGAGAGAACTATAAAACGGCCCTCACTAATTATAACAAACTTGTTAGGAAAAGCAAAATTAACTCCTAGAGGAAGTTCTGTGAAGAGATAGATTATATCTCTGAAGGAGCTAGACTCCAAAAACTCCTCAAAAGGGATGAACCTATTTTGGTTGGCACCTTAAAGGACGAGGAAAGTAATTTTGCTGCTTCCGGGAAAGAGGTTATGGAAATTATGACCAAAGCCCACTTTCCAGGAGCTAGAGATATTTATAGCAACGAAGGGGAGCACTGCATTGACTCTTTGCAAAGAGTCAATAGCGATCAATGGACCATCGCTAAAAATATCGTTAACTACAATATTGTTAAATGGGCAATCTCTGCCTTTAAATGTCTAAAAAGCACAGGGTCTGAGGAAATTATACCCATCATGATCCAGAAGGCAGAGGAAGTTATCATATCAGTGCTAACTAGAATTTACAGAGCTAGTTTAGCACTGGGTTACATACCAAAGATATGGCAGAAGACTAGGATTGTTTTTATTCCTAAACTTGGCAAGGACAATTATGACCAGGCCAAGTCTTACAGACCTATCAGTCTTTCTTCATTCTTTCTTAAAATTATGGAGAAAATCATTGATTGGCATATAAGAGATTACTTAGGTAGTAACAGTCCCTTGATACTCTTCAATTTGCCTATCAACCCGGCAAATATACTGAAACTGCTTTACATCAGCTAGTTTATAAGATTGAAACCACTCTGGATCAAAAAGGAATCGCCTTGGCAACTTTCCTCGACATCCAAGGTGCCTTTGATAATACTTCCCATCCATCCATCCTCAATGCACTTAGAGGGGCAGGGATTAATCAGACCCTGTTTACTTGGATTGAGGCCTTGATTTCGGAAAGATGTATACAAATGATCATCTTCGGGGAATCATTTGAAAAAAAGACTACTAGAGGTTGTACTCAAGGAGGTGTTCTCTCACCATTACTTTGGAACCTAGTTGTAAATAGTCTTATAAAATATCTAAATGATAGGGGCTATTATACGCAAGGATATGCTGATTACATTGTCATCCTTATCCTTGGCAAAGATTTCGACATAACTTGTCATCTCATGCAGGATGCTCTAAGTTATGTAGGTCAATGGTGCATGGATAGGGGCCTGATGGTTAATCCTCAGAAAACCTACCTTGTACCTTTTACACGCAAAAGGAAATGTAAGAGTTTTTTCATACCAAGACTTTTTGATGTTGAAATCAATGTGGCTTCAGAGGTGAAGTATCTGGGCATTTATTAAGACCAAAAACTCACCTGGAATAAGCACATTGATGATAAAATTAACCGATCAAAGAAAAGCATTATGATTTTCAGGCGAATGCTCGACAAAAACTGGGGTCTACATCCAAAACTGATGTTGTGGATGTACACAGCTATTGTCAGGCCCATTCTCACATATGCCTGTGTGATCTGGTGGCGTAAGGTGGAACAGAAGACTGTGACTTACAACTTAGGAAGTCTACAAAGACTGGCCTGTCTCTGCATCACAGGAGCAATGTCCACAGCACCAACCAGAGCGTTGAAAGTTATGTTGGATATGACTCCCTTAGACATCTTCATCTGCAGCACTGCCAGAATGATGGCATACAGAATGAAGCTACAAAACCAATGGAACGACCAGCATGTTGCCAAAGGTCACAGGAGTATTACCAAGAAAATTCAAGATCCTACTTTCCTGATGCCTTCGGACATCATGGAAAAGTCATACATGTTTGAAAGGACATTTGAAATAGTTTTTCCAACTAGAGACGAATGGGATAACAACATGTTTAAAACTAAAACAGATCTAATCTGGTACATAGATGGATCACTGAAAAACAGTCTCTCAGGATTGGGAGTATGTGGCGTGTCACCAAGAACCAGCCTATATGTAAGCTTTGGGCGATGCGCTACGGTCTTCCAGGCAGAAGTTTTGACCATTATCCACTGTCTGCGACTAAATATGAGGAAGGGCTACCACGGTAAGTGGATTGTCATTTTTAGTGACAGTCAAGCAGCTTTAAAAGTGCTCAATTCTTTCGAAATCAAATCTAAAATGATTTTGGAATGTAGAAACCTTCTTACAGAACTGGTAACAAGAAACAAGGTGATCCTTGAATGGGTGCCAGGGCACAAAGGTATCGAAGTTAATGAAAGGGCTGATGAACTTGCTAAACAAGGATCGTCTTTTGCTCATATTGGTGCAGAACCTTTTTGTGGGATCAATTTGAAGATCGCAAAAACCTGTGTTCTTAGATGAAAAAAACGGAAGATGTATGAAGCTTGGCTCAACACTCCTGGTCAAACCCACGCTAAAAGTATGATCTGTGGATCATCAGCGAGGACTGCCTCTGTAATTCTAAGATGCTCTAGGCAGAAGATACGTTTAATCGTAGGCTTCATAACTGGGCACTACTATTTCAGAAAACACCTCCATAAAATGGGACTGTTTAAGCAAGACCCTATCTGCAGGAAATGTCATACGCAAGAGGAAACGGCAAAGCATATCATTTACGAATGCGAGGCTCTTGCCCTCCCTAGATTAACTTCTTTAGGCATCATCCATACACCTAGAGAGTTACACCTAGACTCCATTAAAGGGTTATTGGACTTTATTAATAAAGTGGGTGACCCGAGCAACTGGAACAAGGAAACATTGGGTTTGGAATTAATAGTACAAAATGCTGATAAAAGCAGAAGTGCCCAATATAATACAAACCCAACTCTAAGAAGAAGCAGAAGAAGAATTATAGAGAAATTGTGACTGTCCATTCTATGACGTTTCCTGCAGGAGATAGAAGTTTTCAAGTTGATAAGACACGACCAGTGGCACTTGTCCCTTCAAGATAAGAAGCGAAACATTTCGCACAGTCACTCGACCTCAATGTAATTGAACTCTTGTGGTCTATTTTAGAGTGTTCAATACGGAATCGATCTCTTCCCAGTGCTTTCCCCATATCTCTAGGAAGAAAGGTAGAATATTTCTCTAAAAATGATTAAGAACTTGTTTGAATTGATTCTTAGACGAATCCAAGCCGTATTACGAGCCGAAGACGGTCCTACACCATACTCATAAAAGATTCTTAATAAATCTAAGGTGTTTCCATAATTTTGATAAACACCTGTAACATGCATCACTTTTCAATATCACTGATATGGTTGCGTTTTCATATATATCATTATATTAATTCTTTTAGAATTAATTTATAAGGCTAAATAAAGTAAAACTTTTAAAAGAAAGAATGTAATAAATACCTTTTATCATATATACTAAATTCCAATGTATATTTATCTAAGGTGAAGAAAGTTATTTCTTTTAGGTGGATAATCTGTTCTATATTCTGTTTGAAACTCCACAAATCCGTTATTTTCCACTGAAAAAATCTGCATCAAGAAATTAAAGAAAAATAAGAAATATATATTAACATTTGATCATAGTCATAACTTTAAAATAAGTAATTAGAATGAAAATTTTCGTTGAGTTTTATTTTAAACTGGAATTTAAAGACATAATACTGTAAAAAAATAAAACTAGACCAGAAATTTTTATAATTTTAGTTTATCAAGAAATTAAAATCAATGAAACATTTTCTTTTCATTTGAAAATTTTTTTTGAATTATTTGAGAGTTTAATTCTCTAAGACATCATTTTTGAAACAATATAAAACAACATTTAACAATTCAACAATACGCTAAATAACATTATAAAATTTTTGTGTGATATATTATTTTTTCAGTTTTATAGGTTATTCTGTTTTATTAAACAGAATAATGTTTAAAACTCATAAGAGTGAACCATACTTATTACTCCACAAATTCTGTGAATGCATGATTTCAAAAAAATTGATAAAAGTTTGATATATTAATCATCTTTAATATAAAACCATTATAATTTAATATAAAATGAAAATAACGTTTTTTATTTGTTCCCAATTCCTTGAATATGGGTATTAATACACTGCTGGCCATCCAAATTGCTATACCAAGAAAAACAAGAGATATCACAACAAAATTTATTTTGCAAATAACATATTGATCAAGTATCAAATAATTACATTTATAGACTTCTGTGAAGTGTGGTTTCTGCCAAAATCAGTAGCCAGAGTTGTCATCATTGTTGGATATCACCGCTGACACAAGCCTCGGCATTGATTCAAAGACACTTTGGATGTGTTCTTGGGTACAGCAGACCAAGCATCTTCCACACGTAGCCAAAGTTGATCTAGTGTGACAGCTGGGGATGTAATCTGAAGTCAATCGTTGAGCAACCATGGACCACATGTTTTCTATTGGCAAAAGATACCGAGAGCGAGCCGGCATGGGAAGCAATTCAATATGGCGATTGACAACGAACCCTTGAACAATGCGTGCCATGTGTTATCCTGTTGAAATATGGCTGTGGGCAAGCCCTGAAGGTAAGGAAGAACAAATGGCCCCAACACCTGGGAGATGTTGCACTGGCTGCTTAAAGTACCGGCAATGCGTACTAGGAATGCGAGAGTGATATCTAATACCACCCCATACCATAATATCCGGTGCAGAGCCAGTGTGGCGGTACATAACGCAGCTGTTCAGCATCCTCTCTCCACGGTGTCTCCAGACAAGGATATGACTATCGTGGAGTTATGGACAGAAGCCTGACTCGTCAGTAAAGACAATTTCATTCCATTCTGCCGTCCACATCCTTATTTCATCACACCATTGGTGGCGGAGACGTCTGTGGTTCTACGTCCAGGGTAGACGAAGCAATGGACATCTTGCGAACAGACCACTCTGCTGTAAACAGCATTAAATGGTACGCGCACACACTGGATGATGCGTTATAGATTGAATGTGCTGTGCTATGGTTCGTGATGTGCTGAGCGATCCGTCACTGCCATACGCACAATTTGCCTGTCATCACGTGAAGTGATGCACTGAGGTGAATGCAGTCGTATATGTGTTGGTCCATCGTACCCCCTGCTTCCAACGATCATATATCCGCATTATAGACGTTTAATTACGTCTAACATGACTACCGATTTCCCTGAAAGATAATCCACAACCTCGGCAGGCCACTATCCTTCCTCTGTTGAACTCGGATATTTGATCAAAAATGATCGCTGTTTTCCACGAGGTATAATTTATATTTTTTTTATGTTTTGAAAAAAATCACAAGGAAAACACAATTGCTAGTTTTGAAATTGTAGAAATCTCTAAGCCTTAATCAGCACTTTGAATTGACGCTACTGGCGAGTGTGGTGTGCACCTTCTCTGAAATTCTAAACATTTGCATATCTCACCTCTGCTAATGCATGTGGTAAATTTCATGTTATTTGCATGCTTCCTGCAGATTGTTGCAATTACGGTGGCCAGCAGTGTATGTTGTTGTTGCTCCTGGAAGACACACGCGATGCAAGTGTTTTTTAAGTTTTATTTTTCGAAGATTCTCCTTAATGTTTTATTCTTTAAGAACAGTGAAATAAGATCAAATCAGAATAAAGTATAAAATTATTTAGAGAAATGTTTTAGAGTATTGTTTTATTTCAACAAGCTTTATACTAAAATGGCTGTGCACGACTTGCATTTACTCGAAAAAATTATTTATTTGAGTTTATTTACAAGATAAAGCAGAGTTTTATATAAATATCATTTTTTATACAAATTTATTTATTAATTTCTAAACGCATAAGGCATTTGCAGTTTCATTATAACATATAAATACATTGGCATCCAAAAGTTTAGGAACAATTGATATTTTGCACTTAATTTGCACATAAATAAATGTAGAAACACAACAGGCAGGACTTGGTTGACGACCCTCTTCTGGTTTTGGATTATTGTAGAGTGTACAACGTCATGGACCTGGTGTAGCGCTGCTGGCCTTTGGGGGCATGCAACAACAACAACAACAGAAACACAAAATTTGGTTGGCATGCGCCCAAAACAGGTATGTATTGATAGCAATGGAGAAGTTTACACAATGACGCATAAACGCATCAGTGATTTACAAATAATAATAATATTGCTGGAAAAGTCCATTCTTGGAAAAAAGAATAATCACAGTTTTATGTGGTAAATGTTATACAACCAAAAGAAGTTTTAATAAATGATATGCCCTCTCTTATTGAAGGCATTGGTTGCAACGACATTCCATGCCGTCGGTTACAGAAATGAGAAGTGAAGACCAGACAAGTAGCAAGCTGTTTTTCAGCTCTCCTGCAGACCTTGTAAAAGACTTAAAGCTGCAACCTGTCTACCAAGATAATCCCACAGATGCTCAATGAAATTCTGGTTCTGAAGATCGAGCTGGTTAATCCATTCTCTGCAAACAAAGACCCTCAAGATATTCTTAGTTGTGTTGAATTTTTGCGTTATCATCCATTAGAATGAAATCATTGTAAATTGCATTGACAGATGAGTGGACATATAGATCAGGGTTAAGATCCCTATACCTCACAGCAGTCACAGTTTCCACCAACATGATAATTGTGTTTTTCCAGACTGTTCTGGGGTTTTAGTTCCTCCAGATCTATTCGCATTCTAAATCACTCACCCACGTGAATCTGGAATCATCTGTAAAATATACAGAAGTCCATCGCTATATCTGGTCCTGGAAACGTTTTCTCCTGTCCAAGGTAAGCGGATCCTTCTTTGTCGTCCGGTGAGGAGAACACACGCATCTGGTCGCCTTGTATAAAGAGGCCTGAATAATGAATATGCTTGCGCACTGTACTAGTGGATATTTTTTTCTTTGATGCTATATATAGATAAAGCTTTGATATTAAAGTGGTGTTCAACAAGTTGCGGTACAAAAATGCTTCTTCTTCAATCCGAAAAGTTATAAAACGGTCTTCTGCAGCTGTTGTAGCTAATAATCGGCCTAAAACATATCTTCTGGACACAGCTATTTCAGTTTGTTATTAATTGCAGAGATGATGGACCACTTTGTGAGACACAAAGGTGCCAAGTAGCATCAGCCTGTGATATCCCCATTTCCCTCCATTAGACCATTCGCCATCTTAACGAATCGGGCAAATGGCTTTTCTCAGATTTTGTGGGACCCCACTGACTATTGTCAACGAATCTGCTAAGAAAAGTTGAAAATCAACAAAAGCTACACGCGAAATTGCGGAAGCCTGATGTTTGCATATTTTTCTCTCACTTATATGTAGCTGTCCTTTTCTATAAAAAAAGCAGTAGCTAGCGTTTCTACATAAATTTATGTAAGTTCATTTTTATCATTTATATGAACTATAAATTTTATTGATAGTGACATTTTTGCTTAGAGTGGTTCGAAAAACATATTACTCCTTAACTTTTGAAGGCGAATGTACATCAAAACTTGAAAATTGCAATAGAATCTTGCCACTCCACTGCATTTTTTTGCAACCACTTCATAGAGTTTCCTGTAATGAGACATTTTAAGTTACCTGACACTTGGTTGAAAAATTTGTCAGATCAGTGGATTAGAAGATTTACCCAGTAAATTTTTAAAATTACACATTTAATCCATTGACTATTTGCTATTAGAACTTCAAATTATTTATGAAATTATTATTTTTCAGACAATTATTTGATTAAAATTATAAACATGATTTATCTTTGTTTAAATACTGACCTTGCTACTCCTACTTATCATTCTTTTGCACTGCTCAAGATTTTTTTGAAACTGGTAACGTAGTTGATAATTTTCTTCTAAGCATTTACACAATCCATATTCAAACTGAATACTTGCTTCTGGAAACTGTCCTTCCTAGGGAAACTTTTATTTTAGTTATTATCTGATACATAAATATTTGTAAAATCATTTTTCAATAATTATACTCAAAATTTGATAAAAATTTATCTTTCTCCATTTTCTGCTCTAAATCATGTCAAGTTTATTTCCTAGTAAAAAAATTACTCTTAGACCGAACAGAAAAAAATGGTTGAATACTGCTAGTCCTGGCTCCACTATTTTGTGTTAAAATTTCTAAGAAAAGAATTAAACATTGAAAATATTACAAAAGGAAGAAGATTCTTTTCACTTGTAATTAAGTATATAAACATTTAAAGAGTTCAATCAAGAACCACTTCGATGAAGAACTTGAAAAATAAATTTATTTGAATTGAAACATGACGGATTAATAAGAACGTTTTGCTTAGTGTTTTTTCATTCTGTGACAGAGTGGATGATTTAGAAGACGCTCTCTTACGTCATTTGCTGCCCTCACCTTTTTCGAGAAGCGGATTTCAAACAATTTTCCTGTCAGATTTAAAACCACGAAAAGTTAAACTGATGGCCATATCGCTGACTAGACAGCTACTCTTGTAGGTTAGTTTGTCACTCTTTTTCACTATTTATTTTTTATCACTTTCGGCTGACGAGAGCTAACTTAACGGGTATAGGGTTTAAAATGGAATTTAAATTGCAATAAATATAGCCATCCGAAGAGATTCGAGCCCAAGAGTTGTTGAATTTAAGGATAGAGCTCTAATTCAGATATCATCTAAGCTATCCTTGGTGGGAAAGAGGACTGTCTCATAGCTGTACTTATGAAAGGAAGAATTATGGATTGGTAGAGACTGAAGTTCATATAGTCAGATTCAAATAAATATATTTCAAGATAAATTTTTTGAGTTAATATTTACGAATTTTTCTCCCACGTGTAATGGAAATTAGATTACAAGTATAACGAAGATTAGTTTAAATATCGCAAATTCGAACGTGATTGGGTGAGACGACATTCTGGTCAACAAAATTCTGCATTTAATGAAATCAGTTTTAAAATATCTACAAAAACAAATTTCGAAATCTAAAAATATTAAAATAGTCGTTTTTATTGCAAAAAATACTGAATTAGTATCAATAATATATTTTTACTTTTTTGTACAATTCTTTCATGTTGTTGTTGTTTCTGATCCCAGATGGTGTAACCAAGCTAAACCGTCTCCATAAAACAAAAAATCATTAAAATTTCTAAAAGATCTCCAATTTTATTTTAGACATTTTAATGATTTTACAAAAGGAAAGGGAAACATTTTAATGATTTTACGTTCACAGTAAAATTTAGACAGTCAAGAATATGTCTAAGGGAGGCCTGATCAGTGACACTCCAGAAAGACTTTCTGGCCCTTTTGAAAAGAAAGGGACCTAATGTGGCCATTCAAAAAACGTGAAAGAGCAGTCTGCTGTGTCCTAGGGATACTGAGCTGGTGACACCAACGAGACTCCCGTCCCCCCACCAAAAAAACCTCGTTGGTGTCAATTCTTTCACAACTAATCTATATCTTTGATGCGAATCAATTGCAATAGTGAGGCGAGCCTATTTTCTTGACATGGACTGGACAATTGCTAGTGATTGGAGAATTATTTCTTTGCCTTTTACACACACTATATTGTTTAGTGAAGTGCTTTTTAATCCCATTTAAATATTTGAATAAATATACAAACAATGCATTTTAATATAAGTCCACTATTCTACTTATTATATTTCTATATCATATGGAATTTTATTTTTATATTACTGATGTCTCTATGTTATCTTGTAACGATATCAATTATAATCTAAAATGTAATAATTGAATTCCTAAAAGGAGAATTTAATGAGGTTTAAAATCGAGAACAAATATTAGATATAAAAAAAATATGATTTTTTGAAAAAAAATTAATAAAGCAAAAATTAAAAAGAAATAGAGAAAAAAAATAGTAAGTTTATAGAAATATACATTTGTCCATAAATTAAGGATAAACCAGAAGCATGCGGAAATCAAACGCAAAAGGAAAAATTCCCCTTGAAATATATCAGACACATAATCAAAGATTATATACAAAATACAGGGAAGCACTTGATGACGCCAAGCGCACGTCACAATGATGAAAGCGTAGGAGAGGGGTATATAAAGACCTATGGCAAAGAAGGAAACGTGTTCACATTCGGTCTATACGGCATTCAATGCCATGACCGCATAGATATGACACAAAGGACGTGATTGATGTGCCATACGTGGTACAATTAGTGGGTGATTGGAATGCGGGCGCCCGCAAAAGACAGGAGCCTTGGAACTCGGAATCACCCAAATTGTCATCTCTAGACTGTGGCAACGATTCTAAGATGATGGATGTGTTAGTAGACGTTACAGTTCGTTCCAGATTGACAACGCCGAATAACGACCATTATTTGACAATAGCCAACCTGGCGCGTGCGTTAGCCACGAGTACGACCATTTCAATGCAAACCGCTTAAGACAACATGCTGAATGCATGCAGGCCTGTCAGACGTGTTCTGCTCACGGCAATTCACTGTCGCTAGTGGTTATCTTGAAGTAGAGAACATGCAATGGGGATACAGTCACAGTGGGCTTCTGTTATGCTTTCCGATGAATCGAGGTTTAGCTTACAATCCGATTCACCTGGAACGTTCAAACAGAGTACGTCTGGTACCCAGTACCAACAGGACAATATCACTGAACACCAAAATTACAGTGATGCAGAGGTGTTGGTTTGGGGAGGCATTATACTGAACTGTAGAACAGATCTACATGCTCAAATCGGAACCATTGCAGGCCAAATTTATCTCGACATCATTTTAGAATAACATGCTCGTTTGTTTAGGGTTGCCGTGGGCCCTGCATTTCTATTATCAGATAACGCCGGTCCTCACTGTTCTAGTATCGTCAAGCGAAGGATATCACTCGTATGAAATGACTAGCATTTTATCCGGACTGAAATCCGATAGAACATGTTTGGCTGATGAATAACAGCCCGTTAACCACCTTTTACATCTGTACATGACCTCTAGAGAGCATGGCTTATTGTGTAAAATTCCCTGCTTCAAGTGCAGCTCAATAATGTGATTCTCAGCATATCTCGGCATTGTACGGACTATATTTTTTCGTATGGGAGACATACGAGTATCTAGACCATCATACCAACAACGAACTGTTCAGTGGTTGTACGGGTGATATGTGATGTAAATATCTAGGATACTATGCCCGGTATACATACACCATCTCTTTTGTTTTATATCATTTGTTTAATACATGAGTTTTATGAATAAATCACGTTTGCTTTGTTTCTGTTCCTTTAGTTATCGGCTTCGGCATTATCCTTAATTTATGAAAATGTGTGTATAATGAATGAGAATTTTTGAATTTCATATTAAGTACTGAAAATGATCTAAATTATAATCATAAATGAATTACAGACATTTACAAATGTACAAGGATTAAAAGTTTAAGTTATAAACTTATTAGTATTTGTGCTTTTGAAATTTGTCTCTTTGATTATTCAAGTTCACTAAATAGGTTTTTTAGATTTAGATATGAGAAATTAATGATTATTATGATCCAAAAAACAGAAAACGATGTCATAATTAATAGTATGAAATGAATAAAAAAAAACAGCTTCTTAAAATTCACATTTGATCGCTCAACAAAGTACTAATAAAAAGATTTGAACTACCTTGTAAAGAGCAAGTCCATTACTTAATAATTTACAAAGCAATATGGAGTAGATGTGGGGATGATGTTTTGCTCGAGAAAACACTTCTTCACCTGAAAATATTTAAGTAACACAAATCGTCATTAAAGTAATTTAAAGAAAAGTTGCAATAAAAAGATTTCGCAAATAATATTGATACGATTAACCATAAAAAGAGTAGCTTAACAAAGGAAATATTTCTAGTTACAACTATTTGAAAGGGATAATTCCGTAATAGCTCTTTTCAGACAATGATATTCTATTTACTTAGTTGAAATGACAGAGGAAATTTCATTGATAAGCAGTCGGAGCATTAAACAAAACATTTCCTACAATATTCATATAAATTAACAAAGTAATAAGTTAAAATTAAAAGCAAAAAAGTTAAAAGCATTGAAAAGTTTCCAAATATATGACCTCTTTCGCAGAAAGAAATCAAACACAATGTTGTTATGTTCATATATAGTTTAGAATTGGGAACTTTGAAAATTGTTCCGAATATCAAAAGAGCCAACGCAATTTATTTTTCTATAGATAAAATAGGAAGTATTCTACATTTGCATTCATACTTTTGTCCAACGCTAGTTATCTGTCAACTGGAGATTTTTTGTCCTATCATTTTAAAAGCTCAGAGAATATCTCTTCGTAATCTGTGGAAACCTTTTCATATGAAGCAATCGACACTTGAAAAAAAGTTCTAACTTTTAAATTTTTATTCGATATTGATTAAGGAAAATTAAATATTTCTATCATAAAACAAACACAACACATTCTTTCATTTATGACTATCTGAAGAATTTATCTTTCTGCTATATGTTAATAAAATGAATGATTTTACAATTCAGCGATCAAATCGAAAAAAAAATATTTTTGGGAAAGATATTTACACTAGCATTATATTCCTTTTGAGAGAGAGGTAAGACTGATACTGTATAGACAATATGCCATCCTTTTTTAAGGAGAATTATATCCTTAAGATAAAGTTGCTCCTTTATCCATCAAGTGTGGAAAATATCAATCCGCAGCAATCCACTTAGTTCTGCCTGAACGCCAGAGGGCGTTCTTTGCATCTTATATTTGTTATATAGTTTTTAGTCGGACTTTTGTTTTTGCTCGCTTTTGTAGGAGAACTAGGTTTCTCAGCTCGGGTTCATTTAATCGGCTAAAAGTAATTGTTATTTTTTATGTTATTAAATATTTGTTACTTTTTCAATTGCGTATTTATTTAGAGTACTTTTGCAGTGGCTTCACCCGATTTATTTAGTTTTTAGTTTGGTTGTTTTCATCAAGACACAAATCGAGAGGATGAATTCAAAACCCATCATTGATTTCTCAGAATCGTTTCAAAGCAATTTTCTTTTCCTTGAACATGTAGATGTTTCTCATTTTTCTCTTTTCAAATGAAAAATGTTCGTTGAGTTCTCGAATGAACACAGAAATGAATTGCGAAGAAAATTTAAAACTGTATATTTATTCAAATAGCAGTAATTACCATTTACTACTGAAACCCCAGTCAAATATTTAAGAAGCTTAGAATAGGAGTATACAGAGATTCCGAAATTTTTATTACAATACAAACTGAATCTTACTCCCAAAAATTAAGTTTAAAAGACTTTTTAGATACATACAGTAGAGTAAATTTCCCGTTGTGATAACTCAATATGTACATATTATAAAATGAATTTCGTAAATATAGTAAATTTTGCTGCGATAACTACACCAGTAAGTAAGGGGAATCAATATTTCGTTTTTACAACTGAAGAATACGTATGTATTCTTCAGTTGTAAAAATATTTTTATTTAATTTGTTATTTATCTTAAGCAATTTATAAAATTATTAAACTATTTCACTGTTTGTTAAATTTAGTAGCATAAGGTATTTATAAAACGCTATTCTAATCCATAAATAAATTTTAATAAAATGTCGCAAAGTGTGTGTAGCTTAATAGAACAAGATCATTTTTTTTAATTATATATTTGAAAACTTTCTTAATGTTTAGATTTAAATGAAAAACTGCTTAAAGTAATCAATGAATAAATGCTATTCAACTAGATATAAAAATAATACTTACTAGAAGTTTGCGAAATAATTGAAAAAAACAATTCACTCACTGATTTTAGCTCCTCCTCTCACTAATGCAAAGCAAGTTGAAAAGTTTCCGACTGCGATGGCTAAATCTAAGGCTGTCTGGTTTCCTTTTGTTGTAAGCGTGGGATCAGCTCCATGATGGAAGAGCATTTGAACCTGAAATAAATATTTTCGGCATGAAACAGAGAAATATTATTAAGCATTTAATGGTTAGAGACCCAAAACATTTCCTATTTTTGTAAAAAAAGAAATAAAGAAAGTAAATTAATTTTTGTTTCCTATTGCAATTATTATCAATTTTAAAAACTACTTTTGATTGATTGATTGACGTGCATGCATGCATACATACGTGTGTGTGTATGTGTGTGTGTGTTAGTTAGTTATCAGAATCAATGAATATTCATTGGTTATAAGTTTTCGAAGTATTTTTTTCTGTGAATAAAAAATTATGACACATAATTACTACTTTTTGCACACACACACACATGATAAACATCTATATAAAAAGATAAGATAGCAAAAATATTTTTTTTATTTTTCTTAAGTACTGCGATAATAGCATGGCAAAGTATTGAACTAATAGAATCATACAATATTTCAGGGCTTTCAAACTTGCCAAAATAATTTCGAAGTCTTTTTTTCAACAAAAAGAAAAAAATATTAATAACGTTTTAGTTCTATGAAGTTTTAGTTTTTTAAAATAAGAAGAAATAAATGTGTCATATTAAAATCTGCAAAATGTGAAGAATTTTTAGCTTAAAAATTGATCGTCATTTTGGTAAGAATTAGTTGAAGCATCGAAAAGACTTACAATCTCTGGATTGGCATACATGGCCGCGTAGTGCATTGGACTGAAGAGTTGATGATCCACCAGATCCGGCCGGGCTCCTCTTTCGAGGAGAAATCTCACCGATTCAGTTTGGTTATTAATACAAGCCCAGCACAAAGCAGTACGTCCATCTTCGTCCTGGTGATTCCAATTCATTTCTAGAAATATATTGAAAGTTTTCTAGATTTTATGGGTCTCAATTCTTTATTTTTTTAAATTTATGATATTTCGTAAGAAAATATTCGTTTCAAATAATTTGTGTTATATTATAATAATATAAAATAACGAAAATGAAAAATAAAATAATAATAATAAATTATATCATGTATGTCAGGACACGTTTTGGCATGTAATACTAACACTAAGCAAAAGTTCATTTTCCTCGTTAATAATAGACAAATGAATATAAATAAAAGTTTTCTTAAAAAAGTAAATATTACTCCGTTTCTGTGTCCCATATGTTACCCAAAAAATGATGTATGTACATATTTTACAGAAGGAAATCTCAACATCACAGAAGCATCTAATGTTGTCAACAAGCATTTAACAATTCTCCTGTATGTGAGCGTGAAGAAATAGTGCAGATATTTCTGCCACCCTTTAACTTATGAAATGGGATCGCTTAATGTTAGGAAGCATTTCTTCTTCTTCTTAGAGTTGGGTTTGTATTATATTGGGCACCTCTGCTTTTATCAGCATTTTGTACTATTAACTCCAAATCCAATGTTTCCTAGTTCCAGTTGCTCGGATCACCCACTTTATTAATAAAGTCTGATAACCCTTTAATGGAATCTAGGTGTAACTCTCTAGTGGATGATGCCTAAAGAGGTTAATCTAGGGAGGGCAAGAGCCTCGCATTCGTAAATGATATGCTTTGCCGTTTCCTCTTGCGTATGACATTTCCTTCAGATAGGGTATCGCTGAAACAGTCCCGTTTTATGGAGGTGTTTCCTGAAATAGTAGTGCCCAGTTATGAAGCCTACGATTAAACGTATCTTCTGCCTAGAACATCTTAGAATTACAGAGGCAATCCTCGCTGATGATCCACAGATCATACTTTTAGCGTGGGTTTGACCAGGAGTGTTGAGCCAAACTTCATACATCTTCTGTTTTTCCCATCTAAGAACATTGGTTTTTGCGGTCTTCAAATTGATCCCACAAAAAGGTTCTGCACCAATGGGAGCAAAAGACGATCCTTGTTTAGCAAGTTCATCATCTCTTTCATTACCTTCGATACCTTTGTGCCCTGGCACCCATACAAGGATCACCTTGTTTCTAGTTGCCAGTTTTGTAAGAAAGTTTCTACATAGGAAGCATTTAGTGCTCATTTCAAAATCTAAGAGAGTTCCTTGAGTAGGAGCAGAATCAACGGAGATAGAGGTTGTGAGTCCTCAAACTCTTGTCCTTTAACTACTTATTCATAAATATATCGTGACTCATTACAGTTATTATGTTTTTAATAGGATACAATTTATGATCATCATAACTTCTGCCATACAAAATATCACGAAACTTTTTTCTTTGAAAAATGCTTTATATTTCTAGGATTTATATTTATTTATTTATATTCTGGCATGGTTTGTAAAACTTCAATTTTTTAAATTTATCTATTTTATGCAATTTATCTCCATGTCTCTCTTTTAGGGTGATTTCCTGCCTTCCTCCTTTGTCAAGTGTGATGGAGACCTTCGATCGATAACAAAAAATTCTTTTGCCAATTTCTGTGATTAATCGAGTAAAAAGAGGAGGTTATTTGTTCTTGAAAAATTTTTTTAGAAAAAAGAGTCGTTTCCCTTATTCTTCTTCATATATGTTCATTTTCAACTCAAAATGTTTCTTAGATAAATTACCAGGCAAGTTTAGTTAGTTAAGAAATGAAATGCAAAGGTTTCATCTTCCATAGATAGTAAAAAAGAAGATATTCTACTTCGTAAAATGATCCCACCATTTTACATCATTTTTTTCCAAGCAATTATTAGAATTTTTCATAATTATCTTTCTACTTTTAACCAACTGTGCTATCAACATTGCATTTCCTTTAATATACTTTTGCGTTGTTTTTCCTATTGCCAGTATATTTCAATACTACCTATGTAGCTAAATATATTTGTACTTTCCATATTGTAAAGTATATTCTTGTATTTTCCTGAGAATGTGTAGTTTCAATAAACAGAAATTTTTACAAAGGAACAATGAAATAAAACAATGCAAAGTGTAGAATCACTTTTTTCAGGGTTTTAGTTTAAAACAACACAAGGAAGCAAACTTATACAATATTCAGCAGCGTAGTTAAAATTGAAAGACGTTAAACTTTTTTGGCCCTTTGATCCTTTAATAATAATAATAAAGCTTTAAATTTAATTACAATTTTTTTAATCTTTAATTACTTTTAAAATATTCTTTAAAAAAAGCATAACACAATTCTTTTAAAAATTTTCTTACTTTAATTGAATTAATATTGATAATCAACACTGAATTGTTCTTTTATTATTTTAAATTATTCAAGATTTTCTCATGTAGCAGAAGCCTACAATTATGATGTTGGTTTCCAGAACCATTTTGAAAGATTTTGAAATCGATTTTTGAGTGAAATAGCTTACCTTTATCAGATAAAGCACACAGTACAGGAATGTGTCCACAAAATGCTGCTAAGCGGACGGAATCTGGAAGACTAACACTCAAAAACAATCTACATACAGATGTCAGACCTTGACTGATAGCTATTTTCAATTGATTTACAGCTGTATCAGGAGTGGGACTTATAATTTTTACCAAATATTCACAAACCTGAAATGCATGAAAAATATAACTTCATGAATTAACATAAATTCAGCGTAAAATATCATAATCAATAGCCTAATTCATAAAAACATTCATTACTAATTCAAACTAATTCATTAGACATAAAAACAAAATTTTTAAAGTAGCAAATTCTGCAAAGTTCTCCGCCAGGTTTATGTTGCAAATATAGTCTCTTATGTGTCAGGAGAAATATATGGCATTAAAGTACTTTTGCAATTCATTTAAACGTACAATTGAAAAACTACGGTCATTAATGATAAGTCTACAACTTAAATCGTTTTAAAAACTATTTTTAATTCTTTATAAAAAGTAAACTTTTAAAGACTTAATGCATAAAAATTAATAAATTAAACGAAAGACGCTCCTTATTGACTTAAATTCGCATAGCCAAGGCATAGCGAACTTGGCTTGTCCAAGTGTCATAAGTAACAACAACATTAACATTAAAAACTGCTCATTGAGTCCTGAAACAAATGTATTGTATTATAGTTCATAAAGCTTTCTCAGAACTTTTCTGTAAAAATTTTTGAAGATAAAAATTCCAAGAACTAATGCACACAGAATTTTTGACTGATTCAGGTATATATTGAAAGTTCTCGGTCTGAAGAAAAACAAGTTTACAACAAGATAGTCCCAAAATATATCCAAATAAATGAAACCCTGATATGAGAGTTTTTTATAATGATTCAAAGGAAAATTTATTCAAAAAAAAGTTTAAAATTTATACACTCACTTCCAAAAGTTAAGCACGGAGAGGAAAATGCTAATTTGCGGAAGCAAATCAGAATTGAAGAGGATGCAAATCACTGCAGAAGTAGATGGAATTATGTTAGGTAACAGCCAATCACGTTTTCATGTCAAGAAATATGCAAAAAGGGCAGTCTTATAAGATACCAGCTTTATGAAGGGTTAAAGAATTCGATTGTGTAAGTGCTGATAGGTGTTTAAACCTTTCATACAATTTGTTTTCAATACATACGTGTTTCTATAACTTCCAGAAGACGAATGGAAGATTCTGAGCGTAGACGTGCAGTGGGGCGCATTAAAGTAGGACAGACTATCTCAAATGTAGCTCTTTTTTTCGGCGTTTATCATTCTGTAATTTCACATTTATGGAAACAATTCAAAACCACACAGACAGTTGTCCGAAGGCCCGTAGCAGGTCGCCCAAGGTTACAAACCCAGCGAAAGATCGATATATTATGATTTTAGCGAAGCGAAATCGCAGAGCAAACTCCACACGTGTGACATCTATGGATACAGTGTCCTTTGGTAAGGAGATATCTGTAGCTACTGTACGCCGAAGATTACATATGAGTGAACTGTACGCCCGGGAACGTCAAATTTGTGTTTGTCCATCCATCCAATCAAGAGGGGCACAGTTAAAGTGGTGCCAGGAACATGTCAATTGGACTGAGTCTGACTGGGGCAATGTTATGTTTACTGATGAGTAAAGATTTGCTCTGGAGCCAGATGACAAGCGTATAAGGATATGGCATCAACAAGGAACACGCAATCAGCCCCAAAACATCACCGAACATCACGCATTCCGAGGTGGAAGCATTATGCTGTGGGCAAGGATTTCATTAGTATACCGCATCGACCTGCACATCTTTAAAAAGGGTTCTGTTACAGCTGTCCGGTATCGAGATGAAGACCTAGAACCCATTGTGAGATTGTACGCTGCAGCAGTGGGCCTTACTTTTGTTTTAATGGAACGATAACGCACGTTCCCATAGAGCTGACATCGTCGGTGACTACCTGAAGAGTGAAGGGATTACGCGTATGGCGTGGGCAGCATATTCACCCGACCTTAATCCCATTGAAAATCTTTGTGATGCTCTCGGCCGTGCTGTATCTTCACGTTTCCCAACTCCACTCTTATAGATCTGGAAACTGCTCTTCAAGAAAAATGACTATTGTTTAATTCTGTGGTGGTTGACCACATAATTGAAAGCATGGTCACAAGGCGTAAACTTTGTTTACAGATGAGGTGTATTACTTACCCTATTAATGTCTTTTTTTGCATTTCATGCTGTTTATTTTCACTTTGTACATAATTCTGCTTAAATCTCCAGTATATCATTATCTGATAACTTACAAAAATTTAATATATTTTTCATTTCTGTATATATTAGTTTTATTTTATGCATAAATATATATGATTCTTTCCTGCCAAATTAACTTTTGGAAGTGAGAGTAGAAATGTTTAGGCATTTAATAATCTTAAATCACACTGAATGTCAAAAGCAATTAATGAAAACAAATCCCAGAAACTTGCGTGAATGAATAGAAACGAAAAGTTACTTTGGATTTAGGAAGATTAATCTAATGTTAAAGCAAATTTTATTATATTACCTGCTATAAATAATATAAAACTATAATAATAATGTATAATGCTATATAATAATAAAATATAATGCTATAAATAAATACATATAAAAAATGTAAAACTCCTCTTTATTCCAAAAAATATTATTGTATTCAAAAGTTTTTGAAAAATTTTTTGATTAGATTACTTTTTTGTCTGTCTCAGGGTTCAAGCAAAATCTTGCTCAATTGAAGGAAAAATTAATTTGGATATTTTTGTAAGACTTTAAGAAGTGTCTACTCAATTTCATGAAGTATAACTCTCATACACCATTTTAGTCAGATTTAGCTAATGACAGACGTTTTAAGAATAGAACAAAGCTTACGGAAGTTCAGATAAATTTGTATTTGAAATTATAAATAAGCCAACATCATTATAATCACAGTGCTACAGCTTTTCTAGAGCCTCGATTTCTTTGAAAAAATTTTACTATTACTTTTTGTTAGTTTTTTTTATACGTAATTGATAAGATTGATATTTGAAATCTCCTTCCACTTATTTTTGTTGTTTAGTTTTAGGTCAATTCTTCCTATAGGCATTGATTCTCCTAAATTTCCGCCTAATAATCTTTTCACAGTTTTTTTCTCCCTCATCTTCAATAAATATCCGAACAATTGGATTATTTATATGTATACACTCATGTGCATAAATTAAGGATAATTCAGAATCACACAGAAATTGAACTCTAAAATAAATATTTCACATGTAGAGTTATCACACACATTTTGAAGAATAATATGCAAATTAAAAAAACCACCAGATTTGGCCGATAATACGTCACAATGACGAGAGTGTAAGAGAGGGGTATATAAGGAATGGTTGCAAAGAAGTTGTTTTGGCTTATCCTCCTTTTGTCTGACTTCGTCAGACAAGGTCCATAAGACCATCGACCTGAAGAAAATCTGAAACAAAAAGGGGGAAAGAATAAAGGTCCTTCTTGGTGAGCCCCATGCAGTCAAGAATATGTTCAGGGGAGGCCTGTTGCACTCGGCATTTTGTGCATAATGAGTAGGTCTTCCTCCCCTCTAAAAAGAGAGACTTTTTGTGTGGCCGCTTTTGAGTCTTGCAATTGCAGTTCGGGTGGCTCTGTCGCAATAGAGACTGAATGATGATCCAGGTTTGCTGCTCCCATACCAGTGGTGCCTGGGTGGGTTTCTCCATTCCTTCGAAAGATCACAAACGACTTTGGAATGAAGTTCTGCAAAGGTTAGGGCTTTGTGAGAAGGTAGAGAATGGCTGAAGCCCTGCTTGGCTAAGTGATCCGCTTGCTCATTGCCATAGATATCAACGTGGGATGGAATCCACTGTAAATGAACATCGTGTAGTTTGGAGATATCTTTTAGCTGAAGAAGGATAGAAATGCTGGTTTTATCTCCAACTGTGAACAAGTTTTGAAGGTGATGAATGGCACTGCGACTGTCAGAAAGAATCCAGAGGTCTCCGAAGTCATATTAAGCAAAGAAGTAAAATTGTTCACAAGCGCTTTAAAAGCCTTTCAGTGCAAAAATCCCATAGTTATGGCACAAAGGAAGCATTTGGATGATGTTTTACGTGGTGGAATTATCTGCCATCTGGAATGTGAACATACCCAGCAGGAAATATCCGAGGAGCTTGGAATCACCCAGAGTGTCATCTCCATGTTTTGGCAACGGTTCATAGATGATGGTAATGTGAGTAGACGTTACAGCACAGGTCTCCCCCGAGTTACAATGCTGAATGGGGACCGGTATTTGGCAGTTACTGCCGAAAGAAACAGACGGAGCACAGCATCAGACCTGTCTCGTCAGCTTTCTTCAGCTACCAGTATGACAGTTTCAAGACAGACCGTGTACAGACTCTTAGTGCTCATTGATCTATATGCTCGTAGGCCTGTCAGATATGTTACACTTACCGCAATTCACTGTTGCCTGCGGTTATTCAGGAGTAAAGAGCATGCATTGTGGTCAACGCAACAGTGGTTTTGTGTGATGTTTTCCGACGAGTCCAGGTTTAGCTTTCAGTCTGATTCTCTCCGAAATTTCATAGGCCAGGTACCCGTTACAACTAAGAGAACAACATTGAACGACACCGTTACGGTAGTGCCAGCATACTCACCGGACTTGAATTGAATAGAGCATGTGTGGGGCATGCTTGGCCGACGAATTACAGCCCGTACCCCTTCACATGTCTTCCGGAACTTCGGAGAGAATTGCTTGATGTGAGTGGTGCAATATTCCCCAATATCAGATCGATAATTTGATACGCGGCATGTCTAGGCGTTGTACGGCGTGCATTGCATCGTCTGGGGGGCATACTATGTATTAACCATCATACCAACCATGTTATATTGGTTTTTGTTAATAGGTTCTTTTTTGAAATTTGCTCTAGGGAGTAATAATCGCAATTTTATTTAATGATGTCAAACATATAACATCTTTTTTGCTCTTTATCTTTTGTTTAATAAATAGACTTTATAAATAAGTCACATTTGTTTTGATTCTGTCTCTTTGCCTGAACTTGCATTATCCTTAATTTATGGACACGAGTGTATACTGTTTAACTTTTTTGCACAATTTCAAAATTTTTCATTAAATAATTTTATATTTGGTACCATATCAAAGCTTAATTTTGATTTATGATGCTATAAGCGAAAGTTTTTGCTCAAAAGTATTTTCGTTTTTTTAACATATAAGTTTTGAGTAAATATTGTAGTTGTCATATATATGATACAAATTTGCATGTAATTGCTCTTAAATTTTGATATCGAATTTATTTATTTCTATCGAAATTCTATATTTAGATTTTTATTTTTCTTGTATGCAAGTTTTTTATTCTTGATCATGTTTATATTATATCATAAATAAACAGTACAGGTTTGTATAAATTATTGTAAAATTTTGCTTATTAATTTACTAAGAGAAAAATTTGATGCATAAGGTATGTGATATGCTTAAACCATTTCTGTTTCAAAATCCCAAGTATTATATTAAGTATTGAAATTTTATCTTAAGTTTAAATTCAATTTTAGCGAGAAATATTTTAAATACATTATTTTTTCATAGTTCCAGAGATGTTGATAACTTTTGTGTGATTACTAATGGTAAATTATTTCTATTTGCCAATTGCGAACAAAAATTAATCAATCAAATATTAAAATTTCATGTGGTTTTGAAACATAATCATAATTGTTAGTTAAGTATTTGGATTTCGTTAGAAGCTAGTTAAATTAGGTGTAAACAATTAAATATTAACTATAACATCCTTGGAAAAGTTTAGAAGTAGGACTTGTTAGTTTTAGTTTCAGAGTTTTTGAAGTAAACGTTGATTCAAATTCCTCGAATATATCAATTAAAGAAGCCATTACCAAGAGTCCTAATTATGGAGAGGATTTTGTCAAAGAATTGTTTCTTTCTATAATTGACGAAAGAAAAAAAAACAAGAACAAATTGAGAAAGAGAAAATTCAATTAGAATCGGAAAAGCAGAAAAGAAAAGCTGAAACCGAAGCCAAAGAACGGATAAAAAAAAGCAGAAAGGGAAAATGAATTAGAAAAGCTCAGATTAGAAGCGTCTTTGGACCTGACAAATGGATCTCACAGTCAAACTGATCAACATTCTCTTAAAGATCTTCAGGGACTAATCCATGGATATGTCAAAGAAGGTTTAGCCTACATTTAATTCTTTTAGAACTCTAGGCACGTCGTGTTCAAATACATAACGAGTTGTAGGATTCATGTTTCTCAGACATTACAAATTATAGCACGTGAACCAGAAGTGGAAAAACAGAATTTTGATTCTGTAAAAAGTTTTATTTAAAAAATTTAAATTGACAAGAGAGAGAGACTTTCAGTTATTATTATTTTTTAAATATTTTTCTTTACTCATATTGTTTTTTTGCATGTTATTATATATATATATATATATATATATATATATATATATATATATATATATATATATATATATATATATATATATATATATATATATATATATATATATATATATATATATATATATATATATATATATATATATATATATATATATATATATATATATATATATATATATATATAAACTCCTGTTTATAAAATATTATAACTACATTATACATTGCAAATATTTTTTATATCATTTTATAACTATGTTGTTAAGGTTATAAAGGTTTTGTAATTAATCTTTTGTTTGTGTGTTAGTTTTACTCATGTGAAAGTCCACCCTAAGGGAGAAAAGACGAGTGAAGATCAGAATATCGCATGCACGCTAAAAAGTGCCGACCTCCTCTTCCCTTCCGATTATACAGGGTGTCCGTAAAAGAATGTCCTAGTTTTAACGGTATATTACAGGAGTTTTATACTAAATATAACAAATCATACATGAAATTGAAGGAACTATGAATCATACGTGAACTTTCCTAGTTTTTCCTATAAGTGCTCAATGTGTGCACCTTTAGTGATATGGCACACATCAAAACAAAAATGCAATTTTTCCCTTACTGTCTGCAGCAAGTCCGGAGTAATGGAAGCTACAGCCTGTGAAATTCTACCTTTCAAGGTTGGTAAATCGTGGGGTAGGGGTGGAATGTAGACCCGATCTTTTACGAAGCCCCAAAGGAAGAAATCACAAGGCGTGATGTCAGCTGAACGAGGCGGCCAGGGTAACAGAACTCTGTCGTCTGGACCGTGACGCTCAATCCAACGGTCAGGGACTTCGACGTTTAACCTATGTCGCACAAAGTGACTCCAATGAGGAGGGGATCCATCTTGTTGCCAAATAAAGTTTGCAGGTTCACTTTCTACTAATTGGAGAAAGAGCCATTGTTGTAGCATATCCAGATAAGAAACCCCTGTTACAGTAGCTTCCTGGAAAAAAAAATGATCCGTACACTTGTCGTCGTGAAACAGCCCAGAAAACGTTTATTTTTGGAGAATCTCTTTCGTGTTGCACAAGTTGATGAGGATTTTTTGAACCCCATATACGAACATTATGGGTATTTACATTCTCACTTATATGAAACGTCGACTCATCACTGAACACAACATGATGCAGAAAGTTATTGTGCCGTTCAAGAACTTCATATGCAAAACAAAATCGTACTGCACAATCATTTGGCTTTAATTGCTGTACCAATTGTAATCGGTATGGACGTAAGAGTAAATTTGTTTTAAAAATCGTCCAGACTGTCGTCTTTGGCAACTGCAGTTCACGACTTGCTTTTCGAACAGATTTCTGCGGACTACGACAGTATGATTCTTCGACACATTCCACATTCTCTATAGAAACTTTGGATCTTTCCTGGCTTTTACTTTTACAAAGACATCCGGTCGTTTCGAATTGTCGATACCATCGGCGGATATTTCTGTCACATGGGGGATCACATTTAAACTTTAATCGGAACGCACGTTGAACGGCAATTACCGAATCACTCTTAGCAAATTGTAGAACACAAAACGCTTTACGCTCAGAAGTCACCATTTTGAATAGATGACGCTGCAACTGTAAAAATGATGTAGCGGTACACGCACATGTGCTTATCTGAAACTGTTGGATTTATTCTTTATTCGTCACCTTCAACCACAACTGTTGAACGATTACACCTGATACTATTACAATTTGAAACTCGGATATTCTTTTACGGACACAGTGTTTTGGTTGACTTTTTGATTTGATGAAGAGTTCACAAAGAGATGGCATGCGTGACTGTGGCAGCGTCCGCCGATACTATTGAAAGTTGTAAATATAATACATATATTAAAAATTTATTCTCATCAATAAATTCAGTTAATTTGAATTGAAATTGTCATCAATTGTCTACCTCCT
Source organism: Latrodectus hesperus (assembly GCA_037975125.1). Lineage (NCBI taxonomy): Eukaryota > Metazoa > Arthropoda > Arachnida > Araneae > Theridiidae > Latrodectus > Latrodectus hesperus. Next base: position 104,265,778 of record CM075854.1, read on the forward strand.
CGGTAAGCTACGACATTCTATTTGAGAGAGAGGAAAATTTATGTTATTGTTTCTTTCCTCTTGGTTTCTCTGATAACACTAAAAAGTTATAACTTCCTTCCCACCTCTGTAAACATTAGGCTAATAATTTTTAGTTAAATGTTATAATTCCTGTTTCTCCAAAGGATTTTGTATATGCTTTTGTAAAAATATTTAAATTACAATATTTTTCTTTTATTTTCAATTGTTTTAAAACTGTTTTTTAAAAAAGCTTACCATAATAAATTTTTATAAATAAGCAATTCAATAATTAGTATAAAATATCCTAAGATGAGTCTATACGATTAAAAATATATTAACTTTCCTATTCTTAATATAATGGTACAAATTTAATATTTATAGATTGGAAGACGGATTTGATGACATCAAAGTGTTCACAATGCATTAGCTTTTCTTACTTTACACATAACTGCATTTCATTTTGGTATTAAATTTAACAATTAAAATAAGAGATACCTGAAATTTGCCTGCCCCAGATGCTGCGATTAGAGATCTTTGAATTGCTTGAGAACGTAAAAATTCTGAAGGCCAGTACTTTGCTTGCATTAAAATATCAACAATATTTAAATAACCATTTTGAGCAGCAAGACTCAGAGCGCACTGTCCAACTTTATCTTTCAAGTGAACCTAAATGATTGAACAAATATCTGTTAAAACACACATTATAATATATATTACAATACTTCCTTAATTAATATTATAATAATTAATAGTGGTAGATTAAATAAAGTATGCTAAGATTTTTAACTATCTTTTTTGCAGTAATTAAAAAAATGTGCATTCAAAACTGGCTGCTATTAAGATACATCGCATAAAAATTAGGCAACTTTCCTTAATAGTTTCAAATAAGAATAATTTGGTAGATTAATAAATATATTTAATAATGTAATTTAATTAAATACCGAATTATAAAACATTACAATAATTTATATTCTTCAAAAAAATTCTCAAATAAAAAAGATAATATATGGTAATAAATCAATTCCGTGTTAAAAATATTACGGAATATTCCTCTGATGTGTGAAAGTAATACAAGGAAATAATGAAACACGATGTGGAATTTATTCAACAAATTTACGGAAATAGTACTGAGAGATGTTCAAGATGTTCGGGATTCAGATGGGTAGTAGTTTGAAGAATATGATATCCTTTATGAATGACTATTTCCAAAAAATCTGTATCTGATACAAATCCGTGGAGAAGCCACATGAACTGGGAATTTTCTTCAAACCATTCAAATGGATTCCTAACCCTTTGATGTGGCTCATTGTTCTGAAAAATACCATAGTTATCAGGATGGGAGAGCACAATGAATGTCAAAAAGCAATTATCTATTTCCACCGATTCTAACCGAATCGAAGCACCTAAATCATGACACGTGAAAGTTATCGCAATATAACACATTAATTACCGATTTCCACAGTGCTTACCTGGCATTTATGGTAGGGTCTGCATCAACTCGATCATTATCATCAATTTATGTTAATCAGAATCGAGAACAATAAGAGTAAGCATATATTCACAGTCTTTTGAAAATCAAAACTGCAGAAGGAAGGTTGATTTGCAGAAGTATCAATCACTTTTGCACTTACTTGATCCAGCTAGGGATTGCTACGCTGAGATGGTCTATATTAGTTAAGTATACGATAAGTCATTATGTCTCTTTCTTAGTAAGGTGCAGAAAAGAAGGTGTCAAAATGTCGGTTTACTTTATATCTATATTCGTCTCTTCAAAGTAGTTTAAAATTACGAGACAATGATTACGGAACATAATTTGATAAGTAATTGCCACAGTTCAAGGTCTCTATCGACAGTTAGGTATTTAAGTTCAATTTATGACTCGACGAGCACAGAATGATCTTATTGCTGACAATTTAGAATTAAAAATGGTACCTTAGTGAAAATTTCTGCATTCAAAAGAAATTAAATTTTCCGATTATTCCGATTAGTACAAACCCGTTGTCTGCTTGATTAAAATCAGATGTCATTTCAAGCAGTGCTAATTGTCAATATGTCATAGTCATTCTATAGTGATACTATTACTCCTGATCATTGAGATGGTGGACTGTACCTCTGGGTACCTCGAGTTTATGTTTGTCTATCAAGAGGGGCACGATTAAAGTGGTGCCGGGAACATGTCAATTGGACTGTGTCTGACTGGGGCAATGTCATGTTTACTGATGAGTCAAGATTTGCTCTGGAGCCAGATGACAAGCGTATAAGAATATGGCATGAACAAGGAACACGCAATCAGCCCCAAACATCACCGAACGCATTCCGAGGAGGAAGCATTATGATGTGGACAAGGATTTCTTTAGGTTACCACACCTACCTGCACATCTTTAAACGAGGTTCTGTGACGGCTGTGCGGTATCGAGACCTGGAACATATATTGAGATTGTACTCTGCTGCAGCTGGCCCTACTTTTGTTTTAATGGACGATAACGCACATCCCCATAGAGCTGACATCGCCGATGACTACCTGGAGAGTGAAGGGATTGGCGTGGGCAGCATATTCGCCCGACCTTAATCCCATTGAAAATCTTTGGGATGCTCTCAGCTGTGCTGTATCTTCACGTTTCCCACCTCCAGCCACTTTTATTGAGCTGGAAACTGCTCTACAAGAAGAATGGCTATTGCATAATTCTGCGGTGGTTGACCACCTAATTGAAAGCAAGGTCACAAGGTGTAAATTTTGTATACAGATGAGGGTGGATCACATTCGCTATTAATGTCCTTTTTTTCATTTTATACTGTTTATTTTCACTTTGTACATAATTTTGTTTAAATCTGCAGTATGTCATTATCTGATAACTTACAAAAATTTAATATAGTTTTCATTTCTTTATATAATTATTGATTTTATTGTATGCTTAAATATATATGCTATTTTCCTGACGAGTTTTGTGTCAATCAAAGCAGTTGAAGCAATAAAGCTTACAAAGTTCGCATTTTTAATAATTTTTTATTCGCGTACAACACACACATAAATGTAATTACAGAAATACACGTATCGAAAACGAATACATAAACACAGCTCTACTTCTCCGTCGTGAGCGGTCTTTTTTTTAGAACAACATTTTTCACCGCACGCGACAACAGTGGAAGTTAAAGTCGTAGTAGTTTTGTAGCCACACAGTATTTGTTGATTTTTTTGCATTTTACATCTTCGTGCTAGCGTTTTGGAAAAGATTGCATTAATGAAACAAAAATTTAAAGTAATATAATGGACAAATATTCTTTCCATAATAAAAAGGAAACTGTTATAAAAATTAAATCTAAGGTTGTAATATTTTAACTTATTAACTTTTATTTTGACTATAAATATATTATCTTTAAAGTTTTCTTTTAATAATGAACAATTAATTTTCAATCATAATAATTTCCCAAAAGATAAAATTTTTAAGAATTAATTTAAATTTTATATAAAAAAGATTATTTTAACCTTTGCTTTTGCAGTCAATAATAATTCAGTAATTTTTAAATGACCAATTTTTGCAGCTTCCATCAAGGGAGTAACACCAAATTCATCCGTCTCATCCGGCGAAGCTCCAAACTTGAGCAATAAGTCTGTAACTTCCAAACACCCTATTCTACAAGTTATATTGATGATCGGGCATTTAATGTAAATATTCAAAATTCCTTTAGCATCAGCACCTGATTCCAAAAGCAATTGAATAATCTAAAAGAAAGAGTATTATATTTTATTTATTCAGAAAAATCTTTTCAACTGACTTTCGATTGACTTTAAGGACTTTACCTTTGCATTTGGCCAGAATACTGTCCTTGGATAGGTTAGAATGCTTGAAGTATTAATTGAAGAATGAAGTAACCACAACAGTTGAAGTCGGTTTCCATCTTTAAAGAAGGTACAATGACTAAGGTGGTATGCGATCTCCAGCTCTTTTTCCTTGCTTAAGCTGAGTTGCATTCTCGCTGGCAGCAAAGCTAAGTAAGCATGGCCACGCCTATTACCAAATAGAAATTTATAAATGGAGAATAATGTAAAAAATGCCCAATATTTTGATATGCATATCGAAATACTTAAAATATTAGAAGATTGTTATTAAAATTCGTTTATTATTGATTATCCATCACAAGGCAATGCGCTTACCTCCAATCCGATCTAGTTCAGTATCTTCCTAATGAAACAAGAAATTATTTTGCTGAAGTAAGGAAATAAAAATTTTATACTACGATTCTCTTAAGTGATTATGTTAAAATTCAACATACAATATGAAAATTTTGCTTTGTTTTTGGCTCTTAAACTCCTCTTGTTCTCGTCAGTCACTTATGGGATGTCAACAATAACGAATGAGATTGCAACTGTTTCAAGTTACATTTCCAGCAGAGGCTATTTTTATGAGATGTGTAGTAAAAAAATAATAAAGACGTTGATATAACTATGGGAAGAAATCCATATACAGAGACTGGACTCTGTAAGGGAGAAAAACTATTTTAAATTAAGAGTGGAAAAAATATTTTTTGTTTGAGATAAAAGAAAAATATGATCAAAATGAATTTTGGTATATTGCTTAGTTAAAAAAAATGATTAATAATGACTAATTTCCATTCAGTTTTTTAAAATAGCATAAAACGACGATGTGAACACATTTGGAAATGTTTTAGGTACAGTTTCAGCAATTTGGGGTTAAATGTTAAAATGTTGGTTTTCAGAAGAATACTCTTAAGTGAAGGAATTACTTTTTTAAGAAATAAAAGTATTGCACGTGATTTATTCTTTTATTTCATATATAAGACATAATATTTTACGTTTGTTTTCCTTTACGAATGAAAAATTTAAAAAAATTTGAATGATTTTTAACACTAGGATTTCGTTTTATAATTGATTATATGTTAAAGTTTTTATTTCTGAGAATTCACAGATTAAGCTTCTTTGCAATAAAGTAGATGAGGAAAGATATATTTAAAAAATAGAAATTTTATTTTTTGGACTTCTTTTTTTTTTTTTTTTTTTTTTTTTTTTGAACTGAGATTTAAAAATGACTTCATGACTGAAAGTTTGAGTATTTGAGCGAGAGAGGCATTTCTGAAGAAAAAACAGTATTTAAATGCGCAAAAAATGATTAAAATGCATACTATATGGAGAAAGGCATTTTTGAGCTCATAGTTTAATTTGGCATGATTGTTTGTCGAAGAACCACCAGCAGAGATGTTCCTTAGTAAGAGACTCAGCGAAAGTTCTTGGGCCTCAAACAGCATCTGTTTCAGTGGACTTTTCGAAGGCATCTCCCCGAAAGTTCAGGTTGGGATGATACTGAAATCATTCGAGTGAAATCTTTCCTTTCTAGCAGCAGGAATTGGGCGTCTTCAAATGGATGTTGCTGCTTAAGTTTTGCATACTGGTGTAGTTATTTCTATGACAGATAGCAGGGACAGTTCTAAAAAATGTAAGGAACTCATGAAATTTAAGATAGGAAGGATTGTTGGAATCACAGGAGAAGATTCCAACCAAATGGCGAGAAAAATAGTTTCCTATTTATGCATTGGTGTGCTGTAAAAATCATTTTAAGAGATCATAATTTTACCTTCATAATATGCATGTTTTTTAAATATTTTTTATTTTCCTATCACACAGAAATATATTAATTGCTAATAATTACAGAATAATAACTATTTTAAGGAAGTAATTATTCACTTTCCGCTACTGGGTAATTAGGAGTGAAAGAGACAAAGTCAAATATATTTATTTATAATAGGAACTATATATAAATAGAAGTTGTTTCCTTTAAAATTTCTTAGCATAATTTCTAATGATTACATTTTGTAAAGGAATACAAAACTAGCGTTATATGCCCTAAATTATTGAGTTTGTAAATAAAATGACTATTCCAAATTTTATAAAAATTTAAAAACCTTTTTTACCCAAAAGGGTACAACCAATTTCGTTTACGTTTTTTTAACGAGAACAAATTAGATTTTTCTATTAAATAAAATTACAATATTACGATTGCTGCCCAACTTGTCTAGTGGTCAGCGTGACTGACTGAGGATAATTAGGTCCTGGGTTCGAATCCCGGTTCGGGCATGGACGTACTTTCTCTCTCTATCTATCCTGTCTTTGTCCTTACCTTGTATGAATGAGGTTGCCTACTCTATAAACGGGTTCCTATGGCATGTGTGTACAGAGGAAGTCGGACTCCACACCAAAATATGGTTCAGTTGGAAAAGTTGAGCAGCATACCCCATGTTGCCAGCCTAGCTGGCACACGACAACAACAACAACGATATTACGATTAACAATTGTATGAAATTTATTCAATTAAGCAAATTTTTGCATAATATTTAATTGCAAATATTAATGCAACTGAACATTTAAAAAACACATTTTACAAAGCATGTTCACAATTTAATATAACAAAATAGGAAATAATTAAAATGAAGCATTTGAAAACTAACCCAATGTCACAAGTGAACTTCTTGTTACGCTGCAACCAGTTACGAAGAGCTGGATGAGAAATCATTAAAGATTCATCTTTTCTTTGAATTAAAATACCACATAATGATCTTAACATTTGCGTGAATTCAGTCCACTTAAGTGTTGACATTACAGTGGTCGATTGTAAAGCATAAAATATTTCTACTGCTGTTAGAGGGTTCAAAGAAGCAAGGCATATTTCCAAGATGGGTCTCACCTGTCAAGGAAAATGATATAGTTCACTGTCAAAAAAATTTAAGCAATCGGAAAATACTTTTACTTTTTATTAAAATGCATTAATAATTTATAAAAAAAGATAGTGCATTATTGAAGAGATTAATTACGAACAAATAAGTCAGGCTGATTTTCTTTGAAATATAATAAACTCCAAAGCTATTATAATCTTAAATTTTTTTTTAGATTTCAAGTTTTAATTTAACTTTAATATTAAATTTATAAATTAAATGCACAGTTTCCTTATAAATGTATATAGTTAATAGCTTGATTCTTTACTAATAATTATTGATCGCTCTAAAATCTTTAATCGTTAATTTAGTTCTGTTCTTTAAAATTTAACATTGTTCAATGAAATAGCAATGCAGTATTATTTTAGTTTATTTAATCATGTCAAATTATAAACAATACTATATGAAGTTTTTATTTGTTAAAAATATATTATATTCCATAGAACATATGGGATCAATAATTAAATTGTACACAATTTACAAAAAATATTTACTGTATATAAAAAGCTATAATCATTAATTTATTGCATTTTATAGCTATTTCATTTAATTGTATTAAATTATCAACAACATAATGAGGATTTTTCACGTAGTAATGTTTCAAACTAAAACAAAACTAATAATTTAAAATTTTACAATAGACTATCCTTTGACTTAATTTAGATTTTTAGAAAAAAATGAAGTGTTGATGCATTGCCTTTGAAATTTTAATTAAAAAAAATTATATGTGTTTCCCAAAACTACACTACTGGCAACCCAAATTGCAACACCCAGAAAGACAAAAGATATCGCAACAAAATTTATGTTGATAAAATATTGATCAAATAAGATAAAATCAAATGATTAAATTTATAGACCTCTGTGAAGTGTGGTTTCTGCCAAAATTAGTAGCCAGAGTTGCCACCATTGTTGGAGATCATCACTGAAACACGCCTCGGCATTTTTCAAAGATACTTTGGATGTGTTCTTGGGGTACAGTAGACCAAGCTGCTTCCACACGTTGCGAACGTTGATTTGGTGTGGTAGCTGGGGATGTAATCTGGGACAATCGTTGAGCAACCATGGACCACATGTTTTCTATCGGCAAAAGATCAGGAGAGCAAGCCGGCCAGTGAAGTAATTCAATCTGGTGATTGACGAGGAATTCTTGGACAATGCGGCGTACCACGTGTGCTCTCACATTATCCTCTTGAAATATGGTTGTGGGCAAGTCTTGAAGGTAAGGAAGCACAACTGTCTCCAACGCCTTTGAGATGTAGTGCTGTCTGTTTATTGGCAATGCGTACAAGAGGAGTGCGAGAGTGATATCCAATACCGCCTCATACCATAATAAATGGTGCAGGACCAGTGTGGCGGTGCATAACGCAACTGTTCAGTATCCTCTCTCCACGGTGTCTCCAGACTCGAATGCGACCATCGTGGTGTGGCAGACAGAAGCGTAACTCATCAGTACAGACAATTATATTCCATTATGATATCCACATCCTTCTTTCATCACACCACTGGCGGCTGAGATGTCTGTGGTTCTGGGTCAAGAGTAGACTAAGCAATGGACGTCTTGCGGACAGACCACTCTGCTGTAAACTGCGCCGAATGGTACTCTTAGGCACTGGATGATGCATTACAGACTGAATTGCTTGCTATGGTTCGTGATGTGGCTGAGCGATCCGTCACTGCCACACGCACAATTTGCCTGTCCTCACGTGAAGTGGTGCGCTGAGGACTATGGGATTTAACACATTGATCCGTCGTTCCCTCCTGCATCTTACGATCACTTATCCGCATTACAGTTGTTTGGTTTCTTCCAACACAACTACAGATTTCCCCGAAAGATAATCCACAATCTCGGTAGGCCACTATCCTTCCTCTGTCGAACGCGGATATTTGATCAAAAAATGATCGCTGTTTTCTACGAGGCATAATTGATCGTTTTTTGAAAAAATCACAAAAACATAATTGCCCAGCTTGAAACTGTCGAAATCTCCAAACCTTAAATAGCGCTTTGAAATGGCGCCACAGGTGCGCATGATGTGCGTCAGCGTTGAAATTCTAATCAGTTGCTTATCTCATCTCCGCTAATGCATGTTTTAAATTTCACGTTATTCGCATGCTTCTTTCAGGGTGTTGCATTTACGGTGACCAGCAGTATAAATATTTCAGAACACTTTTATGGATTTTAGATGCAGATCAATCATAAAAAAATGGACTATTCCACAAAGTATTAGAAAAAAACAACGTATTTTATAAAAAAAATTAGATCTTTCTTCATCTGAATTTTTAATATTCAAGCAATTTGGTTATTTATTAAATAAATTATAAAAGAATCACATATGAGTACCAATTGTTATTAGAATGTCAACTCAAATGGTATGGCGTTTGTATGTTATATAGTTTTGCAATTTAATTACATGAATTAGAAATTTCTGATCTTTAGGAAGAAAGGAAATCATCTTATAAAAAACAAGATTTTCGGTTGATTCGAATTGATATTTATTTTTCTTCTATTATTTTTTTATCAAGAATTTTATAAAGTAATTTATTCTGAATAATACTAAAATCTTAGTATAAAGGGAACGAACCTTATTAAACGTTACCGTGGATGGAAATTTCAAATTGAAATTCAAAGTAAAAACTTCATCTAGCGAAATAGGAATTACGTTAAAAGTACTGCTTTTGACAACGAGGTAATTCTGTTGGAATAAATCTAGTACAAGTCTTAGAAACAAGAATGATGCTCCAGTGACAAGGTGATCGATGAATCTACAGAAGAATTAATCAGTGAATATCAATAACGTAATCTATAGAAGAATACCAATTTTGTAAGATTTAAGATTAATATTTTGACAATATTAAAAGATTCATTTAATAACTTTATCATTTCTTAAAATATTTTGGTTAATTCAATATTACAAGCTGTTATTACCTAGAGACTTGGTTTTCGTCTCCAAATGCTGATATATTAGTTTGGATTGCTGGACTTTTAGCAATCCTACAGCGTGCATACCGGATAAGATCCTCTTGAACTTTAAGCTCTTTGAAATCTAAGTGTATCTTGTGGAGGGGTAGTGAATGGACTAAATTTACATAAGTAGTCTGTACACTCAATACAACCTATAAAGTAATTGAAAGATTAAGACATAATTACACCAGATTTAACATAAGTACGAAGCACATAAACAACATTATGAGCTATTTATGTAATGTTATTTGCTGTTCAATATTGAAATTAACTGATATTAGAAAAATTATAGTCTGGTTGTATGTAATTATATGGATTTTTCTCATGCATTCCTCATAAAAATCAAATTTAAAAGGAAAACTGAGAAAGAACACTGTACTATAAAATCGTGATTAAGTATATGTCGATGACCGTTCGGTTTGTCCAACCAGTCTTTTAACTCTGACATATGCTGGTAATAAATATGGATTTTTCGACGTGGTACAATTATGATCGATGTAAGAGCAGAAAGTCGAACAAAGTCAAACTGAAATTTTGATCTTCTCTTTCTAAGAATTAACCCTTACACATACTTGTTGAATTCTGGCTATTTATTAATTGGACACTAAATTTTAAACATTTAAATGTATTGCTAAAATGCCTTTGCAGGTAAAGCGGTTGGGAGCTATCGTCTTGGTACATCCATTATTCTAGAGCTCAGAATAAAATCTAATGTAAAATATAAAGAAATATATAAACTGAATTCTTATAAGGCCTCTTCCATGGAGTAGCCTTATATAAAGCGAAATTATACCCGTAGCTTTGGGTAGTATTCATGGATTTAGAAAAGATTTTTCAACATGATAAAGCATGATAACAGTCTCTGAATCTGATATCTTGATCTTTTTCTATACCAAGATGCGTTTGATACCCGTTTGAATACGCGTTTTGTATACATTTTGTAATCTCGCCAAATCTCGCTCTCCTTGGCAAACACTTCGGCGAGATTTAGCTAGGTGGCGTGTTTTATGACATCAGAAAGTAGGGATGAACAGTTTGCTGACGCATGGACTTCCCGACCTGTCACAAACACTGTGATTGCAATAAAACTTCGTATGAAGCACCATTCTTACATACGTTAGTTTATATTTGATACGTTTGTTTTCTTTTTTGATACACTTCTAAAGTAATATTTTCTCTCCTAATAAGTTTTAAAAAGGATTGTAATGTGCAAAAACCATTCTTAATAATTTTTTAAGAATTTAATTAAATTGTGTTTTACTAATACAAAAAAACAATATCAGAAATAATAAAAAAAAAACTTTTTTGTACATTATAATTTGTACACTTGAGAATCTGGCCAAGGCAGTCTGAGATTTTCGGTCACATTTCTTGACTTTGTTGATATTTCTTAAATATTATAAGTATATATTATTAATATAACTAGAGTAAGTAATATATACTTAACACATATATTACTATAATTTGAGAGTAATACACACTTAACATATAATCTAAAATAAATTTTAAAGTTCTGCATTTAGGGTTGTAATAATAAAAATAGCAATATAAAAACATTTTTTATATTGTTTTACAGTTTGTAAAGAATAATAAAATGATGGATAACTTTCTTAATAAAAGTAATGTTTTCTCCTGTTATAATTAAAAAAAAAGATTGTAGTGTACAGAAACTATTCTTAATATTTCTTAAAGAATTGAATAAAATTGCGTTATACAAATACAAAAAAAACAACATTTTTTTTAACATTGTAAGTAATTTATTATATTAGTATAATATTACTGACAAGCGATAAAACATACTTACAATATACGAGTATAAGCCTATGTTAAAACTACATATAGTGCTATAAAAAAAAGGACTAGTAGAGAGAAACTTTTTTATTAAATTATGTTAAACTGTAAGTAATATATAACAAAACAGTTTTCATACACATAATAACTAACAAAAATAAACTTTTTACATATTATAACAAACAAGTTAGTAATATATATTTACAATATATAATTTGAAAGTAATGCATACTTAACATATAATACAATCGAAAATATATTTTAAAGTTCTGCATTTTAGTGAGCCATTTATTTCATTTTATTTTTTTTATTAAATGTGTTTGGTGGCGGAAAAATACAAAATTTAAAAATATAACAAAATTAGTGTACAAACTCTGTAATTTAGATATAAATACAATGATAAACACTTCGAACAAGATACCATGTAATAAGATGTGGATTTAAAATTTAATTACATTTTAAATAAGCATTTCCAGTAATTAAAATATATCACTATTCTTAAGATAAATAATATTACTTTTTAACACGCAAGTTTCTTTACCAAAATAAGCAAACCTACATTGTGCCAAAAGGGCGATTTTAAAGGAAAAGTAGCAAACCGTTATAAATTCCTCAACATATCTACAAGCACACAAAAGACTTCTGAAAAATATATAATTTTTCATAATATTGCAATAACAGATTTTCTAGAGAAATCTTGAGAATTCTGATCCTTGAAGAATAACTTTAACCTGAATGCATAATATGTCTCCACAAATTTTATTAGTATAAATACAGTATCAGAGAGAGAGAGAGAGAGAGAGAAAGCAAATACCTTTCTAATTACTTAAATTAATATCTAATAAAGTTCCATATTCATAAAAACAAATATTAATTTCACTAAAACTTTATCTATTGGAGAATTAGTAAAAAGAACCTTAAGGTCATATGAATAAATAACATGCAATTTATTAGTAGACATAAATTTAATTATTTGTTTCTTATTATTAATTATCCATGTATTCTTTGATTTTATAGTATTTTTAAAATATATATATATACTTGTATATATATATATATATATATATATATATATATATATATATATATATATATATATATATATATATATATATATATATATATATATAATGAAATATTTATCCATATAAGAAATATTGGTACTGTATTGGAATTTTTTGGATAAATATAAGGAATATTAAAGAATATTTTTAACTAAAATTTTTTTAGGAAAAACTAGACATTTTTGTAAATATTTATTTTTAGCGGAATAATTTATTTTAGAGTTGTATTTGAATTTGATATTTCTTCATTTGAAGTAACAAGTATAATTTTTTTTATAAAAAATGCATAGTTGTTTTGGCTTTACCAAGGGAATAATTATAAATTTTTTTGAAGTTCTTATAAAATTTGTAAGATATTTTAAATTTGAAAATTTTTCTTAAATTTTTTATAAAGGTACCACACATTTTTACTGTAAAAAGTATTTCATTGAGATCTAGTATGAATTAGATTTTTTAAACATAAATTTATCTCTATGAGTGATAAATATATATTTGGTATTTTATATACTTTAATGCTGAGTGGATTGCTAATCTTATACTTTATTTGTATTAACATGTATTTAATCTTTCATTTCATATTATATTTCCAATTTACTCTATATATCATGAACTAACTTATAGTATTGTGTGCTTCATATAATATTTATTACATAATATATATTATATAACAAAAAATATACTGAACATGCTATAATCTTCTTATGTAATAGAAAGCAAACTATAATATTTCGCGCATTTTTAAATAATGATTCAGAATTCAAATAAATTTTTGAAATTTAAACATAATTGAAATTTTATGCGACAGAGTGTAGAAAACTCATCTATACATCAGTTTGTTTTATTTATTAACGCAATTAAAACTAGTCTAATAAAGAATTGAATATCGGAAAGCAGGAAGTATGCAAAAGCAAATGACGTCTGATTGCGATGACGTCAAAGACCCCACCTAGATTTTAACGTCATTCCCCCAAAGTGCATCCTCAGTAGATAAACCATATTGATATTGTAATCGCTTGGACTTGGCAATCAGTTGGCGAGAAGAGATCAAGATTTGGCGATATAAGGAAAACGTGTTGTCAAAAGCGTCCCGCCCCCCCAAGATGTTCCATAGGCCATCTCTTTCTCCGAATTTGCCTCATACTTTGAGCCTCCGATTAGAGTATACTGAGAGATTAACACGTTACTACTCGTTCTTTATTACAAGTAAAAATCTATAGCACATTCTATGTTGAAATAGTATAGAATCAAGTACCCATTCTGCCAACTAAGCTCTGTTTGATTCAATTTCTAAACAGCACAGCTAATGAGGCAGCCAGAAGCTCTATGTATTGGATTCTGCACATTGTGTACCTCAAATCACATGGAAATTTTAGTTATGTATGTACCTGAGTGTATATATACGATATTAAAATTTGATTTTTTTTTTTTTTTGCTGAGAAATTTTCATTGCTAGGCACTCAAAGTTATAAAGTTATGATTTTGTATGTTAATAATTTAATTTCTAAACATGAGTTAGAAATCGAGTCCACAATTTTACCTTTAACCAAGAGGGAAATTTCTCGAGGTAGGTAGATAGGAATGAAGTAATGGAACGGAGCTGGTCTTCAGCTTCATGGACGCTATCAATGACTAGAAGTTCTGACGTCAGAGGTGAGTTCTGAAGAGAACACAAAGGATCTAGAATACCTTTCTTAAATGCTGTATCGGGATCCTTCAGAATGTTATCTAAGCTGAGTAACTGTTGACAACTGCAGAAAGAAATTCATTAACTATTTACTGTAAAATTAATTCAAAGTACTTCGTCACATTCATGACAAATTTTGTTTTTTATCTATTTATATCTTAGAATTACTACATTTGTGTAATTTTGTTATACATTTGTATTTTTGTATACTACATAAAATTATTTCGATAGTTTACTTTTAAAAATAATTCAACATGAGTAAGGCTAAACATACTATAAAATATTAAAGTTAGGTTATTTATTTTTTCTGTAAGTAAAATAAAATATTTTTAAAATTGTTGCTATAAAAATAATAAAAAACATTAAAAATCATTTATTGGCTTTTTCTTAAGAGAATTTGTTAAAATAAGATAAAATACATACATATTCTATTGAATTCAAAATAAGGAGAAAAGGATTATGTGTAGTAACATATAATAAAATTTTCCTTCATTTATTATGTGATCCATTTTATAATTAATTTTTCTTATATTCCTGTACTTATATATAAAACCTAAATATTTAGACAAATGATTAAAATTTACGATCATTAAAATCAATTGAAAATGAGATCTACTAATAATCTCATATAAAATTGCAATTAATAAATAAATAAAAACAGATTGGAAAAAATGCAAAAAATAAACTGAAGTTATAAGCCATAAATGGGAAAAAAACTAAGAACCTATTACAAGGGAGATTTCCTTGAAACAGTAATACTTTATGTAGATCAGAGAGAAGTAGGGAAAATATGAGAGAACACTAGAGCTCAGTTAGCAACCACCCTCTTTTAAAAATAACAGTATGAAAAAAAGCACCATCATTTGTTCTCCCCTTTTAAAAGTAATGGTTTAAAAATAATCATAAAATGCATACCCTTTTTTACAAAACTCCATTTATAAAATAATGGTAATGAAACCCCTAATAAAAATCTGAACCCACTTTTAAAAATGTAATGGGCAGATAAATTTTCTAAGAGAATCGGGTTGTAATGGCTAATTTTTTAACCATAATATTGCTTTTGCTTCCTATTATTATTAGCTTTGGAATAAATTAAAACTACATCGTTCCTTTCAGTTCATTATTTTTCTCTAAAAACTCTTGAAAAAAATAGCAAAGTGGCCCACCCGGTCAGTCATGCCAGAAGTCCAATTCCAACAGTTGTATTTACGCATTATAGAACCGGAGTTCCAGCACGATGACCTGGCAAGGGCCTTCACATATCTCAAACACACATCTAGCAGACATCTCAAGCACAACATCTAGGACATAGAGACCACAAGTCTCAACTCAACAATTTATTTTTCACTCCGTGGTTAATCCATAATAGCATTCATGAAAGCTGCGACCAAACCGACGCTGGGGATCGAAACCACGATCTTAGGTTGCTAAGTTCAAACTCTGCCTCGGAGCAACCCGACAGAGAGAGAACATCTTATTAATTTAAACATGTCACTGAAGAAAAAAGAAGTCAAAATCTAACTTTAAACAAGTCATTTCTCTCTTTGAATGAGAAGACACTTTAAAATTTCAAAAACTACAGTTTTTCTAATTAAAAAGAAACATCGTTAAAAATACTTCGAAAATTAAAACGGGAAGAAGTAAAAATTTTCAGATTTTGAGTCCTGCCAAGTAGCGATAGTTAGAATAAATATCTTTTATGTCATTAAGAGCTGTTTTTTAATTATTGGTGTGACAGGAAAAAGAAGTTTATACTAAAATCGTTTCTCTCGAGTACTTTTCCTCAAGGTCACAGCTAATAAAATTATTTCATTTTCGAATCGCGTCATTATATTATTCATTTAAGAAATATATTAAAAAATGGAAAATATTTACGACTTATTAGGTGACATGATAGCTCTATATGTATGTTTGAACTGTAGAATGACTAGACTGGCTAAAGTATGTTAAAAGTTATTCACACATATTGAAGAAGAAACTGATAAATATATCCTGAAATTTATTCCCTAATTTTAAAATATATTATTCAAATGCATCAAATATTGCATGAAGAGAAGCATAAAAATATTCAGAAAATGGGGTATGATAATTTATCTAAACTGAACGAGCTTCTTTAACTCGATTTGAATTTAATGATTTAAAAAAACCGTTGAAATCTAATATTGTTGTTTAACTTGAAACATTTGCGCTGATTGAGACTTCCCGACATCTTTACTTTCCAAATATACAAAGAAATGAGATTTCAAATCATTTAGTTTTAAATAATCTGACGCCATTTTATCACATCTTTGAGGTAAATAAGACAATCAGAAAATTATACAACTATCCTATTTCTATATCTCCTGGTTATCTGTTTGATTTCAGTGACCAGATGTATTTCATAACTATTGAATTCCCTCATTTTCTTGAAGGTCTTTCTTTTTGCTCTATCTTCAAATGAACTGAGTGCGTTTAATCTATTTAACAATTTCATTTTGTGCTCATTATATGAAAAACATTTTTCTTTATTTAAATGTTTTTAATATTGAATGGGTAAATTTATTCGAAAAAATTATGGCTGTTGAGTTCCCTCACTTACCTACACTCATAGCTTTGATATGTTTCTCTTTTAATGTTTCTATCTCCTCTATATTTAATATACCAAGAGGTATGTGAATAAGAGAACCATTCTCCAAACAAATTAAAATTTTATAAGTATGGACTGCAATTTCAGAAATCAGATATTCTTGGTCCACAATTCCTTATAAATTCAATTACGTAAAGAATAAAGTTTCTCCGTTTGTTTATGGAGTTAAAAAAAAATTCTAACTTTTCACACACACAATGTGCGAATAGGGTTTTAACTTACATTGTCTTTCGGTTAGTACTGATGACATTAAAACTTCATTTTGTGTCCCATACACAAATAAAATGATTGATTCTTCATTGACACGTATATCATTCTGAAAAAGGACCTCTTGCTCTTTTTCTAATCGTATCTTTGGTTTCTCATTCATGTCATCACAGGCTAAGAATATTGTTTCTTTTAATGAGACAATTTTAAGTTTGAATCTAAAAGTTTTGAAGTTTATCTATTGAATGGGAAAGTTTTGTAACCATTACCTGTGAATTGCTCACCTCGATCTGTAGAAGCATAGAATGTTTTAGTATCTGTAGAAGCATAGAATACTAGTAGTTAAAGAGACCTCAGAGTTATTAGCACAATCTGTATCATACTGAGGTCTCTTTACACTCGAAATTCTTTGATTGTGAACATAATTTTTATTAATTTTATTCCACAGAATACAGGTATAATCAAGATATTTTTAGTAACATCATCGTTTACCTTTTCAGGTTCTTTTACATTTGACACTCTTCTATTTTAGCATCAAAACAATCGTCTTTTAATAATCAAAGCATTTTTTTTCAAAATATTGTTTATTGACTCCATCGTGTTTAGCTCTGTGATCCACAAGATGCGCGATTTTTTTCTATTTTTAGCATTATAAGCATCTCCATGGAGTATTAAAACATTATTTTCAAAATATCGTCTATTCATAATATTTTTCTCAGATTCTGGATCCTTTACATTATTTATCTTTCGAATCAAAATTTCCTTGAGGTGAGTGCAACAAACTTTTGATTTATAACTGATCAACCACTGTATCTACATAATCCTTAGTTGTAGAATAAGACTGGTCAATCGGATTTAAAAGACTGATAATTATGCTGATCATTTTCTGAAAGAATGAAACTATTATTGGATAAATTTTCAATGGATGTCTTCAGACTTTTCTTAAAAAAGGATACCATTTATAGCTTTAATGTTTTAATTTGGTAATATCTTGATTTCTTATATTTAAGTCGCATTTCTTGCACTCTCATATGATAAAATAGAAAACATAATTCTTGGTGATGTGTCTCAATCTCCAGTTGAACTCTAGAGTTAGGTTATTCATGTCCATATAATTTTCATGGTGAGTTAGATTGTAACAAAAAGGATTGGATATATAATATCCTCATTATATTGTTGATATGATAAACAAATATCGAAATAGTCATTTCTGTTGCATAAAAGATGTGTCCAAATTAATAAGCATGCAGTTATCTAATCATAATTGTAAAAGATACCCTTGCGAACGATGTTTATCATTTTTCACTCTAAGGAAAATCTGCAGAATCGTGAAATAGATTCTAATAAAAATCAAGCGGTTAATATAGTAATGATTAAAACTCAATCTATAAAATTCAAATATCAGAATTCATTACAAATTTCTTTTGTAATGTACGCAGATTTTGAATGCATGATGATCAAAATAGATACTCTGTCAACACAAAAACCATTGATAGCGAATCCTACATGTAAAAATATCAGAAACATGAACCTTTGATATAGTAATATCTGTTAATATCAACAAAAAACGTGAAGACTCTAAACCACCTATTTCGTATAGAGGCTCCAATTCAACCAAAGTATTTTATGATTAATTGAAGTCAGAGGCCTTAGATATATAGAAATTTTACAGTAAGAATTACCCAATCAAAATGACTACTGAGCATGAAGAGCATTTTCGAAGAATAAACATATGTCATGTATGTGTATTGAATATCAAAGAAATGCTTTCAAAATATTCTATTGGAGAAAATAGGGATTTCGAAAAAGCAAGAAATCACGACCATTTAATCGATCCATCAAAATATGATTCAAACTATATAGGTCGAACTCATAATTTATTTAACTTAATATACAAAGACCCTTCCTTATTCCAGTATTTTTCCATAACGTATCTGGATATCATTCTCACTTATTTATAAAAGAGCTGAGTTTTGATAATTTTAATAGTGATGTCACTACAAACATTGATGAAAAATCCAATCCATTCACTTAGGAAGTCAGGGCAGATATGATGGATAAAGGTGTGAAGGTAAAAAAAGTCCTAGGGAATAAAATTAAGATTTGTTGATTCTTTTAAGTTCATGGCCAGTAGCCTCGATAGTTTGGCTAAAAATGTGAAAGAATTCAGAGAAACAACCATATATTTCCCTAAGGACAAATTAGAGCTTGTCAGCAAAAAAGGCGTGTACCTATATGATTATATAGACTCAAGGGTAAAATGTGAAGAAACTTGCGTACCCTCCAAAAGAATTTTACAACAAAATGGCTTTGTCTGATGTATCGCACAATGACTATACTCATGTCAAAAGGGTATGGAAAGCTTTCAACATTAAAAGTTTAGGTGAGTACTCTGATTTGTAACTGAAAACTAATGTACTGATGTTATGGAATACTTTAGAGTTGTCTGCATTAAGACTTATAAACTGAATCCTGCATGGAACTTCACTGCACCTGGATTGTCATGGGATACTATGCTCAAAACCACTGGAGTTGAATTGGGATTATTGGATGATTATAGCATGATACTTATGCTAGAAAAAGGCACTAGAGGAGGTATTTCTCAATGCTGTTATAGGTATAGGAAAGCCAATAAAAACGTATGAAACACTTTGATAGGAATAAAGAATATAATTATTTAATGTATCTAGATGCAAATAATTTATATCGATAGGCAATGTGTCAATTTCTACCAGATGGGTGTTTCCAATGGGGGAGCACCAAGACAGAATTAAAATACCTGATGACTCTGCATAGGATTTATATTAGAATGTGATTTGGGATATCCTGAATATGCATCTACACAAACTCCATTCAGACTTAACATTAGCATCTGAAAATGGAATACCCGATGGCTCAAAGCAAAACAAATTACTGACAACCCTATATGATAAGGAGCATTATGTGGTTCATTATAGAGTTTTAAAACAATTTTTATACAAATGGTTATTAAATTAAAAAAGTCCATAAAGTTTTAGAATTTAAGCAAGTAACTTGGCTGAAGAAATACATAGATTTAACTACACAGAAATGAGAACAAAAGCAACTAATGATTTCGAAAAAGATTTTTATAAACACATGAACAATTCTGTATTTGGTAAAATGATGGAAAATACTAGAAAAAGATACGATATCAGAATGTGTTGCAATCCAAAGAAACCAGAAAAACCAATTGCTAAGCCAAATGTCAAAGGTAGAACCATATTTGATGACACTTTAGTCGTTATATATATGAATATAACCAAAGTACTGTTTAATAAACTTTTATATGTTGGAATGGGTATGTTAGATTTATCCA
Organism: Latrodectus hesperus; assembly: GCA_037975125.1. Lineage (NCBI taxonomy): Eukaryota > Metazoa > Arthropoda > Arachnida > Araneae > Theridiidae > Latrodectus > Latrodectus hesperus. Next base: position 104,286,169 of record CM075854.1, read on the forward strand.
ATATTTAATGTATGACTTGCATTACAATGTGATGACACCCAAATACGGAGAGCATATTAAATTGTTATACATTGGTACAGATAGTTTTATTTACAATATAAAAACTTAATTTAAATGGTGGAGGTATGCTGACCAAACGACTAGGAACATCGTCCGGCTTTTGAATCACTTGATTGCCAATGTTAACATCACCTTTCAGTGGGTTCCGTCACTTGTGGATGTGTACGGTATTGAAATTGCTGATGGTCTAACCCAAGAGGGTAGCCATAAAGATACTGCTCATGGTGGCTGCCTTTCTTTTCCAGGGATCACCACCTGGGTCAGATGATATATCTGTTCTTGGAAGAGAGCCCCCGTGCTTGAATGGTATGCTGAAAACCAACCTGATGCTGTTCTGATTTAGGGATGGCAACAGGCACGATCAGACAACTCTCGCGAGATTTCGAAGTGGACACACTCGTGCACAACGTCATGTGACGGACCTCAAATTTTGACCCCTGTATCCAAAATGCAATGTGACTCAAGCTGCTCCAGTCCACATTTTGGCCAGCATTGGCTTAAGCCAAGGTCAGATATTCTCGAGCCCTAAGCTGTGCTCCATTGTTTAAACGCGTTCGGGCTCATGGATCCGGTTTGATGTTACTGTCAACCAGGAGGGATAAGCTACAAACACAACATAAAAGATTATAACAAATATAAAGTTTCAGAAGATTTTTACTTTACTTTTAAAAGGGTGCTGATTAATTATAATGTATTTCATTGCTCAAAAGGTGACAGAAAAAATATTATAGATAAAAAAATAACTCACTATGTTAAAAAAATTCATATGGCCATTACATTTTTAAATGTGTGTTCCGATATTTATAGAGGGTTTCATTACCATTACTTTATAAATGAAATTTTTATAAAATGGTTACGTATTTTATGGTTATTTTTAAACCATTATTTTTACAAGGGGTTTAATAAGTTATGGTGTTTTTTCTGATCATTATTTTTAAAAGAGGGTGGTTGCGTTACCCTATCTGAGTTAGTGCGCCAGTTCTCATACTTCATCAGATCTCATTATACTGTTATATCATTAATATTTTTAATTCATAAAATGAATCTATTAATCTTTAGTTTTTTTTTATAAAGCTTATAACTAAAAATAGTGAAAACATTTTTTTAAATTATATGTGAAATATAAAACAAAATAAATAAGCATTCATTTGACAATAAATTTACTGTGTAAAATTATATTATTGTTTGTTGCTGTAGCTGGAAGTTGTAATGATATATATACATACAAACTTCAAATGCCAATAAATTTTATAACATCTCATACTCCTGAAATTCCATATTATATAAGACCATTCATGCAAACAGTAATGAAACAAAAATTTACAAGAAACATTTACATATGGCAGTAAAATGCTTACCTTGGATTTTGAGCTAGGAAATTTCTATACTCCACTAGCTGAGGAGCCTGACAAAGTTGAGCAGCTAAGCTGTGAATGAATTCAGGTATCAAACAAGTTTCATAGCAATCTGCTTGGCAGAAATGGTAACCAACCACTCTTGAGGCAAGTTGCTCAAAAAGGGTTATGTCACTCATGACAACTTCACCTACATTGTAATCAAAGTCAAGCAATAAATTTCATCAATTTTTAGAAATCACACTTCTAATAATTCAACTTAAACATCCAAAAAAACATAATTTAATTGTAAATTGTTTCTTTCTTACCTACTAAAGTTAATCTATAAATCAGTGCTTTTAACTGATTAAATTGTAGAGTTAAAATAGATACGTAACACAGTAAATTTTCTAACTGTCGTTCTTAACAATTTAAAATTTTGTAATAAAACTTCAAGATAAATTTTTGTATTTTCATTCTTCAAAGTATAATTTAAAATTTTCATGCTTTACTTTCCGGTGATCTAAACTTCTTTTTAAAACTATACAAAATTCCTTCTTCGCTTTTAAAAATATATCACTTTTTGTTCCCTACTTCACAAATACAGAATGTTAGTAAAATGTTGGACAGATTTTTATGTTTAATAATAAATTAAATATTGATGGTTGGTTGGTTGGGTTTTATGGCGCAAGGTAAATTAAATATTGAAGATATAAGCGAAATTATTGTGTTTATATACATAATAAGTCATATTTTCATTCATAGGGAATGTTGCTATTATAAATATCCTTTTTCTTATTTGATTTATTTTGTAAATAACATCTGCCAGTATTATTAATTATACTTTTGTTTCTCTTTTCCTTAGTTAATATCACCTGCGAGTGTTATTAATTAATGTTTCTCTTTTTGTTATTGGCGACTATTTGAATGGAATGTTATGTTAGCTTTTGACGTGTTCTTTCACTATCTTCTTTTAGGAGTTATTTTATTCGATCAAAAATCAGGAAGAATAACAATACCTATTGAGATAACATCGCTCGTAATTCGTTGAATGACTATTTCCCAGAAAGGTGGATTGGGTAAAATGGTCTTGTGGCCTTGGCCACACACACAATTTGATGTGACACCATTGGTCTTTTTCCCTCGGTGATCTGTTAAGGACATCTTTTGGCAGGAAGAAAATGTCATATGTTGATGAAATAAAGGCCATGCTTTCAGCCTTAAATAGGCTTTGTTGATGCCGACAAGCTTGCCCATACCTGGCAGAAAATGATTATCCTCTGGTATTGCCCTTCAACGAATAGCACACATAGTCCATTGATAAAGGACATAAAACATTTTGATTTTATGTCATTTTTAATATTACCGATTTAATTTTATCTTCTTTATTTTTTGAATTATTCATCATTAAAATGTGTCTAAAACTATCATAGACATAGCTTATATCCTTATTTATTTTTTCCAGAATAATTTGAAGCCAATGTATGTAGAGTTACTTTGGGAAAAATTAAGAGATGCGAAACTATGAAAGAAATAATGGTTTGCTATGGATGACTGAAAATAATATTTTACATTGGATATTAAGGAGAAAGTATAATTTAACACTTCTATTTGAATACTATTTGTATCGTATCATCTATGGAATGCTACAAATTTTACACTGATATCTCGAATCACAGGTTATAACCTAAATTCCATTAGGTTACAACTTATGTTGCAAGAGATATCGAATGATATTAATGTGGACGCTATTGTTTGGGGTCGTTATAGGGATAAGAATAATTTTAGCAGAAAAGTTCTTTCCAAAAAGTTTGCTTCATTAAAATATTTTAAATTTTCATAATCACAGTCATTTGATAGAACACCTAATTTAGTGGCACATACTATTAAAAATAATATTTTTTAAACGAATAGCTGGACACAATATTTTTTTTTAAAATGTAGTGTGTGACTATTATGTATTATTATAAAATACCAAAAATCAAGGTACTTTAGTTGAAAGTCTCAATATTGATATGTAAAGCAGTTCACCAACTTCAATTTTGCATTAGTATCGTGCTCTGATTGGTCATATGATTGGTCTTTTTTATTGTCAAGATCGAGCATGAGTTTATATGTCACAACAAACACTCCAAATATTAAGACCTTGGAATAGCTTTATATTTGATAGCATATACATTTATTAAAAGGAATATTTTACTTACTGAATAAATATCAAAGTTTACTTACTTATAATACCTGATTTTCGCTTTCTACCATAGGAACTCCAATCTACTAGTTGCAAAATCAAAGTTGTTTTCCCACTACCTTCATCTCCGACCAAGACAGCACCTTTTAGATTCGATGTCAGTACCTGGAAAAACAGCTTAGTGTTTTCTTTTTGGACTTTTGAAATATTTATTGGAATTAAAGTGACTAAAAATAGGCATTACTTTACTGATTTCTTGAAAAACCCATTCTCTGTACAAAAAAGCGTTCTCACTTTCCGATTGAGGCACTTCAAAATATAATGGTTTCAAAGGCAGGAAACATTCAGGCATACCTAAAAGCATTCAGGCAAAATAAAAGCAAAAATTAATTTATTATTCATTGTTTTTGTATAATATTGTGTTAGCGCAGTACTGAATTTGTTTTTTATTGCACCCAAACTTACTTGTAAACATGTTATCGAAGGTAGGTTCTGCCAAACTCTGAGGCCGTGAAAGGCTCTTCAGATGTTGCTCTTTCTCTAAAAATAATTATTAAATCAAGTAAAATTTGAGAATGTGCTTTTCAACTGCTAATGATTTGAGAGAATAACACAGAATGCTTACCAGGATGAATTCCCGCATGTTCTGGAACAGGCGTCAAAGTGCGGATCGTTGGTGCTTCGTTCGATGCTCTTTCTGAGGAGTCAAGGCAGCATTTTATCAAAAAAATTAATATTTGAAAAATAAACCATGCAAAATACTAAAACTTTTATTAAAAAGAGAACATATTACCGAAATCCAGTAAATTGATTAATTCTTAATTAAAAATAATTAAGTATTCAAACAAAATAATTAAACTTTTGGTAAAAGTAAAATGTCTGAATGAAATACAATTATTTATATTCAATTCTTATAGTGAGATTGGGTTTAGGAATTGAATAAAAATGATTATTATACATTTTATTTTTAACAATTGAATAAAAAAGTTGAAATTTTTGTCTAGAAAAAATTTAAGTTATTCAAATATTTAACTACGGAGAAATAGGAGGTTTAATGCATTATTAATTCGTAAATAAGAAAGGATTCACACAAAATTTATGCTTATACTTGAATACAAAATATAATTTAAAATAACGTATTTTTAATGTTGAACCCTCAAATCTAATTTTAGAAAAATTGATCCGTATAAGATTTTTTTATAAATTTTTAATCAATTTCTTCTCTAGGTACTTTTAATTCACAATTTCTGCTAGGATAACTATCAATAAAAATGTTCACTAAAATTTAAAACAGAAAGGTTAAAGTTTAAATAGTATCTACATGTACATTCCTCTTTAAAAGAAATGGCTTTTGTGTCGATATAAAAATCTTGCATCATACACTCCTATATGAATGTGTAGTAAAAATTAAAATAATTTAAAATCTATTATTTTGCAACAAATAACTGAAATAAAGTTACAATCTTTTATTTTAATTTTATTCTTTTATTCGTTATTCCAGAATAGTATTCAAAACCTTTATACACAGTGTTCTTTTGTCCAAAAATGGTCATAGTGCATTGAAATTTGAATAGCATGTCAAACATAATCTGATAAAATTTTTAGTAATGATTCAGTTTTTCAAAATTAATAAGCAAATTTTGAAACTGTCTTAGGCTTTGTTGTGTTTGTAAATGGAAATAATTATAAAATATAAATCCTAGTCTAAAATCTTCGACAAAGCCTTTGTCTAAAGTTACAATTTCCTTCTCTCAATGAAATGACTATTAATAGATATTTAAATTAATAATTCTAAATTAAATTTAGAAACATTTGTTTTAAATAAAAAAACCCATATTTTTTAAAATTAAGAATTTTAAAATTGCAATTTCTAAAAATATATATTAGGCAAATATATATTAGGCACTTAGGCATTATATTTTTTATTTTAATCAAATTCTTTTAATCTTAAGTTAATGTAGGTTAATTTCATACATACTTCCACTCAATAATATTTTGTAATGCATTCATCATTAAATAGTCAAGAAACACCTTTTTTAGGTATTGAATACGTTACAATAAATCACATATCGTTTCATGCTTGTAATTATTTTTATGAAATTTTTCAATGTAAACCCTTTTGTACGAGAGGAAAACCTGCTAAAGTTATAATAATGTTTTTCAATAGTAAGATCTTTTTAGTTGGTAAAATTCAAATAATTGCAATACATCTAGGCACAATTTTATATATTGATAAATAATTCTAAGCTAAGAATCCAACGAATTGCATAAAATTTTCATAACAAAGTTGTAAATTGTGGTTATTTACTTCGTTAAATGTTTCTAACTTACATCTTATCATTTGGGCTTTCATTATTCACATAGGATATAATGATTTACAAAACACAATATTTTACGAAATATATTATGTATTAGTTTTTAAAATATTATATTTTATTTACATTCAAAATACATTTTAAAATATTTTTTTATTTATACATATTATATTATATAAAATTATGTACAAAATATAAATATTATAGCAATTAAATTTTCATAAAATATAGTTTAAATAGACAATTTTATTAACAATTAATTATTTTCAATAATTGTTAATAAAATTGTTATATTTTATTCGTTAATATAATTGTTAATAAAATAATTATTTTCAAAAGTTAATTTTGAATGTTGAAATATTTTAAATGTAAATTTAGAAGTATTTTTGAAACATTAATTTCAAATACACGCTTTTGAAATACAGAATTTTGGAAATGCAGTTATTTCCAAATTATATGGAATAGAATTTTAGTAAGAAAATCAATACATGTTAGGAAATTTTTTTAGTTAAAACAGGAAACTATTATAATTCAAAATAACGTCCTGTATACTTATACAATTATTTATATTATCCAACAATCAGTATTTCCAAACATTTGCAATCTTTTAGAATTATTTTAAAAAATTGAATCTAATTATGAAGAATGTACAAATATATTTTTTAAAAAAATCATGTAGTTTGCAATGTACATTATTAATATCCATAATTGAAATTGCTTTCATTTTCAAGTTAAGTTTTGAGTAATATAAATCTGCATTTAAATATAATAGAGTAATATTTCAATGTGTTGAATATATAAATGATATCACATTAAAATAGATATATTTACAATCAACTCACTTCAGAATTTTGTAAAACTATGATATTAATCGCGTGTGTGTGTGTGTGTGTGTATATATATATATATATATATATATATATATATATATATATATATATATATATATATATATATATATATATATATATATATATATATATATATATATATATATATATATATATATATATATATATATATATACGATTAAGTACATTAAAATTAAGTCAGACTTACTTTCGGACTTTTCATTGTTTCGAGAACGTTTCTTTGTAGATGGGTAAGCAACCGTCTCACCTAATGTCAATGATGAAACTATATCAGTATATTTTGTATGAGTTCATATTCTAAAACAGTACAAATTGTTAACAGTTGCAAAATATGCCTCTCTATAAAAAAATAAAATCTATATGAAAAAAATCCCTTATTCAGTCTATCCACCGAAGTTTAGTCGGCTGCTGAAGTTGTTGTGTCCAATCCTTCAGGATCTAACGGCAGCTAGATCAAATCCATGATTCAATGCACCCCGGAAAAGTCAAGCACCAGGATTGGGCGCAGTGGAGAAGGGAAAAAGCAGCTTCTCTTGGAACAAGGTACTTGGAGCTCCATTGGAGAAGTCTGACTTTGCTCCGGTGCCTGCAGATACTTGGCTGAGCATAACGATTTAGCTGTTGAAGTAATGCCCGGAATACAATGATCAGGACGTTGGTCTCTGGCAAACTTAAAACATAGTTTGAAATTTCGAATCAAGCGTTGCCCCAGTTAAATGAAACCTCAGTCTACGATGATTTTAACTCACTGTATGGTTCCCCGATGTATTTAATTTACACGATTTAGCACCTTTGCAGATGTTTGCTAGTTCAAACAAAGTTTCTCTCTTTAAAAATTGGTGTCTATTCGTAACCGTAACAATTCTAAAAAAATAAGATATTTATTTTATTTGAATTTTGAGAAAGTATTATTTTCGTCCCCTATAGCGAAAGCACTCTTTCTTCCCAAAACGTCGGCGACAGGAAATGCATCGGGACGTGGATGAAAGGAGCTTCAATATTTCCTAACGCGTGACTAAAAGTAATTTTCAAGTGATGCCCCTTTCCATTTGTTTTCCGCACATTTACACATTTTCATTCAGAAATACTAAATTGTTTTCACCTTAAAAGGATTACTGGGACTATTAAATCAATAATGTATTTTTAAGGCCAAAATTAATGTACATTTTTTTCCTAAAAGTTTTATATTCTTGAAATTTTTTGTGAGTATGTTTCCGAGCTCAGTTGTAACCTAGTCATGTGTGAAAAACTTTTTTTAGAGAAATCCTTGTGTGGTATTTTTGTTATTTTTGGAAAAGGAAGTCATCATTAAAAAAAAATTAAAGAAGAAGAAAAGATAAGGAAGCAGAATATATTAAAACAAAGTTAGAAAAATATCATAAAAAGCCGAGACGTCTCAGAGTATGCAATTGATTTTCCCTTCTTTTCTAAAGCTCGTAAATCCTGGATTGTAGAGCGGTGAGTTTAGAGCATAAGTTTCCAAACTTTTTTTCAAAACAAAGTTTTTTTTTTTCTCGTGGACCTTTTTTAAAGTTTCACTATTTTCGGTAGACCCCCTGATGCTATATTTCTACTGTATTCCCAAAATTCCTAAAATATATCACCTAAATTGGGTTGAAAAGGAAAAAAAGGTAGCACATTTTCTTTTTTTGTGTCCTGTTTATTAAAATAATACTTGTGGTTCTACAAAATTATAAACATTTATTATTACAAACAATCAACAATTGACAAAAAATCAACAATGAACTCTGAAATTTAAATCAACAATAAAAAATAGTCATACGTTTTGTTCTTGGCATTTGTATTTATACTAATGTAGATTGCAAGCACAGCGCAAGTCGCATTTCATCCTTTTGCAGGTCTAAACAAGCATCCCGGACGAGCGGGCACACGGGCGGCACTTTTCGAGTCTCGACATGTGGTGTACGCTTGTACTATTATCTATTGTTATATTCAATTCTGTGTTTGAACTGAGTCTCGAATATTTTTGTGTACTTACCTAGTAAGTGATGCTACCTGCCTACGTTAATAGGTAAATCTAAGCCAAAATTTTTGTTCTTTATTATGAAAATCAGAAAATATTTCGTGTGGACCCCCATTTACAACTTCTGAACCCCTGTTTTCTTTTCAGGTCTGCTTGGACCCCGTGTCCTATGGACCCCTGGGGGTCCACTTGGACCACTTTGGGAACCTATGGTTTAGAAGAAGGGCAAGGAAGAACGATGTTTATCGTGAGAATAATAAAATTGCGTTGACACACAATACAAAGATAATTTAATGTAAACCTTCAAATTCTGATGACATATTTTACAATAGGCAAATCTATAAAGAAAACCAATTAAGAAGGAATCTGCCGCTCTTTAACATTGTTAAATAGGTTGCTAATGGAATATTAGTAAATACTTTCCTTATAAATGCCAAAAAAAAAAATAAGTATTAAATATTTTATATTTTTTTAGGGAAATACAACGTTAAAAATTTTTTGTCATGTTAAAGAATTAAATTTTTATTTTAACTTTCTTTTGACTGTGGCTAGATATTTATTGAATTTTAATATGCTCCCATACGAGAATTAAATACGTTTGAGCAAAATATAAATAAATTAAATTAGAAAAATTGAATGTATTTTTGAACTGATTTCCTTCCAACGAGTTTTTTGCCAGAAGAAGTACTTACGACTGCAGAGTGCGCAGGCGTCCTGGGTGCAGAGGCAGCTGTAGCAGGTCTCGTGACCGCAGGAGTCCCGGACGCATCGCTTCTTGCCTTGATCGAAAGGCTGCTCGCAGGCCGGACAAGTTCCTTTCCTCCTCCCTGGCTGCTTCCATCCTAAGAACATTCGCGCAGGAATTATTGAAATTGGAAAAAAACAGCTACTATAATTTGAAGATCAAAAGTGAAATATAACATGTAAACACTATTTGGACATGAATATAAAATGAAAGAATATTTCTGTTATTTGTAACTGCTTTTTTATTTGAATCAGCAGATTTTATAAGAAAAAAAAAAAGTGCTCATAATGGGCCCCAATATCAGTGAGTTGCTCTGTTGTTAAAATGTAGTGAGCAGCAGAAGAGATCTGCAAAAACTGCACAGTTATTGGATCCAATACTTCTCCAATCAGCATCTAAAACTTTAACTGCGGCGACTGAATGAAAAGGTGTTGGACTGATTTTTTTTAAAAAAGGGTAGGCAGCCGAAAACGTATTATAATATAAACACACATAATAACATATTTACATTACGTTACATAATACAATGTAACATAATTTTGCTCTAGAAATTTGCAACAGGTTTTCAGATTTTTGAAAACATTTTCTACAATCCTGACAAACAATAATTGAAAACGTGTTTATGACTGTAAAATCTCAACAATGTAAGACATGTATTTAAATAGTTAAATTCAATTGAGATCTAAACCAGCGCAATTAGATTTAAATTGTATGTTTTGTTCACAAAATTTATGAATGAATTTTTAAATATTTTTTACTTCAACTGCTTATTGTTTTGCAGTTTTTCAAAGCATTCCTATTTTTTCATATAAGCTATCTCAAATTACTAGAAGATCAGAATTTGATAGGGTAAAAGTGAGTCAAATTTTATTTTATTTTAGTAAAAGTAAGTAAAATATTTTTTAATTAATATTGTTGGGTATTTAAGATCTGTTGGTTTTTGTAAAATACATAGAATTTGTGAAAATGAAGGTCTAATAAAAATATTCCAGTATCAAGCGAATAAAGAAAGATGCAGTGTTTCTATGTATATTGGAATCGAAACGAATTACTTACAAAATAAATGATCAAATCTTAATCCTCAAAATATTCCATCACATTTTGAAATATTCTAAGGCAAAGTAAAAGTTTAAAATATTTTAAGCTCAATGATAAACCATTGTTAAAAGATAAACCAAAGTGAGAAAAATCAGGTTGCAAGATTACGATGGGGATAAATTATAATGATATGGTCAAAGCATCAGTATTACTTTGCGATAGAATCACACCCCTAAGATCTTGGTGCTGATTGATATTATTTCTTTATTCAAGTTTGATGAAGCACTTGATATTATTTATAAAAAAATAATTGAGGGGAAGTGGGGTGATGACATAGAAATATGCTGGAATCGTTATTCGGATTCATAAGATGATAAATACCTACAAAAGTATGGATTTGGTCCCTTTTTTCTTATCAATTCCAATGGATATATCTTTATCCTTATGACAGGTTTGATTCTGTTTCTACGGTCTCATTTTGCTCATGAAAGATACTTCGACGTCCAGCTTCAAGTGTTTTCCTAGACACAGTCGAATCCTTAAATCCTTGAAATAAAAACTGGAACATCCAGCTGCTAGCTTTGTGTTTTACACATTGATGAGCAAAATCTGACGAAACCAGGTGTCGGCTCATTTCTTCAGAATCGAAAATAATTGGAGGTTCTCGGAAAACTTGGATGAAGACCTTAGCAGTCTCATTAAACCAAAAAAAGTGGGGTCTAAAGTGTGTTTATAGGTAAGCAAAAATAAGCTTCCGACTCCATTTGTTTGCTATTAATGAATTTTGTTCCGAGTTTTATTTCCAAATTTACAGTTCATTGAATCAAATTTTGTGTACAGAGTATGGATGCATGGAAAATTTTCTCAATTTTCCAACTTTTAAATAGATATTTCTAATGATGAGACGACAATCAGTTTTCGATACTCAGTAAAAAATCTTTAAAAAAAAGAAAGAAAAAAGCAATGTGACTTATTGAATTATTCCGTGTTCGAGAGCATACTGTGTAGCACTGACGAGCTTATGATTTCCAGTTCATCCTTTAGCTGTAGTTCCCAGTTCTAATATAGTGTTTTCATGGATGAACTTCTTAATGAAACGAATATAATTGAACCCATCTTCTGGAATAACCACTTAGATAAACCAGTATTTAAATTTTATTTCTGATTTCAAGAATGGAGGAATTCATATCGATAAAATAAGTAACTGTCTTTCAAAACTTTAGATTTTAAATGAATATAAGCATTTTGTTATAATTTTTGATTAACAACAAAATTATTAAATTCACATATGATTTTTCTAACTAAAACGTCATGAATAAGCTCACATCTCTTATAAATTCTAAAAAACTGTCACTTGTCGAGAGAATAAAACACATACTTGCTACCTATCTACTCTGGTGCTGCGTATTCTGGATGGACAAGAAATCATATGTAATTAGGGTTGCTTTTCAGACGTCACTTCTTCTACAATACGTACAAACGTTGCTTAAAAAATATCCTTCAATTATAGTTTAAAACTGGTTAAACAAGAGACGGGAACATTTGATATGTTTAATCGAGGAAATAAGTTAATATCATAGAAAGAGCTTCAAATTCATGGAATATTTTACATGGTTAAAAATTCGTATTATATTGTGTATACTTCGGTTATAAAACTTTATATGTTTATAAAATTAATAATGACTCTAAATGCAGTTTAAGAAAATAAGATTCATAAACTTCTTTGAAAAATGCATCATTTTTCTAATAGAGGAATAGCTGATGATTTAAACATTAATATAATATTTACTGAAATAGAGTAAATTTATTATTTATTGATTTGTAACTCAATAGTTATTGTTATATATTACAAATAAAATTGTTAAGGATTTGCTTCAAATAAGATAAGCATTTGTCCTCGTTTTTTTTTTTTTTCTTTTTTTTCTTTTTAAATTAGCAATTTACTCAGCGTAATGGCAGCTAAGAGAAGAATTACCAAATATACAAATCAAAATCTTCAAGTATACAATAGGTATATAAGGATTAAAAAGAGAAGTTTAATGAAGTATAAACGAGATTGAAAATGGATTTAATAAACAAAACGAAATAAGTATAGTATCAAAGTATGGTTTTTATGCAACAATCAATCACAATCATCAAAATTAAGCCATACAAACCAAAAAAACATACAAAACCTCAACAAGACTACAAAAATAAAATTGAAGCTAATAAGCAATCAAACAATTTCTAAATAACATTTGCAAAATATGTCTATACAGAGAGTGTTCACTCATTTTTGTTGTATCTCATGTTTTATAAGAAAATTCTATTACCCAAAGCACTATTGCAAAATTTTAAATATTTCTTTTAGAGCTGTGAACAAAATTATAAAATCCAATTTAAAGTTAAAACAAAAAAGCATGGTGTTCATCGCCTTACTCAGAGTAAGGTTATATGCAGATTGTTATATGAAAATTATTTGGCTTGTTAAAAATGGAAATATGTGGTTATAATTGAAGGAAGTTTGGGTATATTTATTTAACTGCAGCAAGAAAAGATTGATTTATAACAGAAAAGAGAAGAAAAAGAGACTTAACAGGTTTTTCAAAAGGCATAGAGAAAATATCGAAAGTTTTTCTTAAAGTTTTATGGCTATTACAGAATTCTTTTATAACGGAAAACATAAAATAAGGGGAGTATAAAAAATATCAAAATTAGTTCGGATTACCATCAAAAATATGTTTTAACACCTATTTTTAAAGAAGAAATTCCTTTCCTTTACCCAAATAATCTTTACTCCATCAGGATGAGGTTCCAAGGCATACCTCTAAATCTATTGCTCTATTTTTTGAAAAAATGAAACCGGAATCGAAGCAGTTCCCTATAAATGCATCCCACCCCAAGTCCCCTAACGTTTTGAATTACTATAATCTTGTACATCTGGACATTTAAAACAAACTCCTTATCTCAAAACATTGGATCAACTTTGGAAGTGTGGGAAGAAGGAATGTCACCAGAAGGCAATATTTCAATTAAAAATTAACCAATATTCTTGTTTCAATAATTTTATCAGTTTTAATAAGTATAAATATTATCATTAATTTGAATTCACATGATTAATGAATGTTTTTATTTCCTTTGCTATAGTTTCAAAGATTTCAATCGTTCATTTTTTCGATTATCTTGGCGTAATTATGCTTGTGTGATGTTCAACATCACGTTCAATTCATGGTAGATTATTCTCTGAAACACCAGGGAATAGGAACACACAATTGAAATAGGAATGGAACTCATCTCATTAGATGATGATATTCTGGTGTTTTTTAATTAGCGATATATTTAGTTACTAACTTATGAATTTTTTTCGTAAATTCTCCGTATATTTCGAATGAATATAATTAATTGTATACTAAAGCAAGAGAATTTTAAGTTTTTTATCATCAGTTCAAAAAATAAAAGATTTTTAATAAAAAAATAAGTGGTGTTACTCAATCAAATGCCAGGTTTTAGGTTTTAAAAAATATTTGATTTCTTTTATTCTACTTTTTGATCTACACAATTTTGATTGGCTTCTTCTCGAAACAAAATTTTATTGCCTAATGTTGTGCTAAATAATTTCATCTAACTATTATTAGATGCAATACAGATCATTAACATGCTTGGTCAGCTTGTACGCTGGTCATGTTGAGCAGAACTTCCATTACTACAAGATGCATGACAATTATTTGTTGCAGAGCTCAAGACTTATTTTGAAGAATTTCAGATCAGAGCATATAATATTATATGTTTAAAAATAAAAATTAAAATTAATATAAAAAGTAAATTAATCAACAAATCGAAATGTTACTTAATAATTAATGGGTAGAATATTCTTTATTAATATAAAATCTCAAAAATTAAAGAAACAAAAAATAGTTTACCTATACGCTGCATCATTTATAAATCTATTGTTACATTTATCTACAGTTAACTTTTATTAATTTTTTCGAATCCCTTATCATCATCACACACAGTATTTTTAAATTGTGTATTAAAATTCACCTTCTCTTGTGTAGAAAGCAAAGTACATCATTTTACGTACACATGTGCAACTAATAAAAAGTCACTGATAAATTCTTAGTACAAATGATAATAGAGGTATGACCAAAAATAAACTTTATTTAATTTAGTTCTGTTGCACTGACGCAGTTCCCTGAATTCTAATAGGCGACGCGTCCTTTGTTTGAATGTTGCGAAAGGGATGAGACTCCTGTTTTCGGTTCAAAATTATTTATCTGCACATTACGCTTTAAAATCAATTTTAACTACATTAATAATAATTTTGTACAAATGACAACGAGGAGATTTTTGAATCTACGCATTATATCAAATCTCATTTTCCTTGATTCGAATCTGTTGAGTCTTAAACTAAATGCTGAAAATTGAGATTAAATTTGTTTGATATTGAAGATTAAGAATTCACATTGAAGAAAAAAACTATGCATTAAACATATGACAATGTTTTTAATTAATAAGTTGATTAAAAACATTTTTGAATAAATTACTTTTAATTACTTATAATCACTAATATAAGAAGTTGATGATAAAATATTTTAATTCTTAAGAACATAACTATGCTTTCTTTTAATATAATCTCATGATGATTACGACTTTCATAGTTATTTCTATAAAACGGCCAAAACGTATTCAAAATTGTTGGCTAAAATTGATCAAAATATGCATATTTCGTTAAAAAATTTCCAAAATAATTGACACTGTTAATTACTTAATATGATTAATTAATTAATTTTTTTATCATTACTTTGAATCCAAATGTATGTACACAATTCCTGCGGATACGCAATTTTGACTCAAAGTAAAAACACATTTTATTTCAATTTAATGTTAAATAATTTCCATTTTTAGCTTTTTATCACTAATTTTCACATTTTTCTAAGAAAAATTTCAGTAAATTCAAGATTCACAAAAAATTTATGAAATTCTACACCATTTTAAGATTTTAATCTAGAAAAATTGTGAATATCCTGGTTATTTCAAATAACGAAATATAACTATTTTTTCCATATACGTGAACTTATCTTTCTATAACAAACATTTGTATAAAAATGAATCCTATTCACACTTACTAGATCGTCTCCTTCTTGCTAAATATGTCCTAATAGGTTGTACTATATCCCAAGGCCACAAAACCATGCCTGTTCACAGCGCAGTTCTCATGTCTATTCGATTTCGTAGAGTAATGTTGGCGTCGCTATATTTAACTGAATCGCGGTCTACGAACTCTCCCAAGTTGCACCCAACACTGGTGTCGCCGCAGATATTTCGGGAATCCTCCAATCCTCTGCAATCACTTTGTTCGGAAATCCCGTTTCTCACCGCTTATTTCTCCATCAAGTAGACAAAAAACGACTGTTTTTCTTTGCATATTACAGTATCTATTTCTGGAATTTTTTCTCCGGCAGGAAAATTCGTGTCGTAGAGCCCACAAATTTAAAACATTTAAAAGATCTTATTAAAAAAATAAAAATAAGTGGTTAGTTAAATATTTAAAATAAAGAAAATTAAGCCCCATTTAGATTAGTTAAAAAATATAAATAACAGAAATGAGATATTTCAAAAATTAAAACCTAATTAAAAGGCGTCTAGAGATAAATGTAAATTCTTTGTTTTTGTTGCTTTTCATAAATTTTCAACTTTATTTTTTTAAATTTTTCTTTAGTTATTTTACATTTTTAGCTATTTAGTTCAAATAAATTTATTTTTTATTAATAAATTATTAAAAAATTTTCAAATAAAAATTATTAAGTAAAAATATTATAGAAAAATAATGAATTTCAGTTTTTATTGAATTTTGATTCTTGACATTAATTTATTTCATGAACCCTGTAATTTCAATTTAAAGTTATTTTTAATTAATATACTGTAATTATTTTACCAAACTTTTTCCATAAAATTCTAGGAAGCAAAAAAAATCAAGAATATGTACCGCTTATTTTTTAATAATGGGAGGTGTTTTAGAGCTTATTTTTAAAATATTGTTTATACAAAATATTTCATTAAATAATGTTTTAAAAATATAATAAAGTAAAATTTAGTGCTTTTTTAATATTTTAATAAATTAAACATTGATCAATTATTCAAAATTTTATTAAATAAAAATATAATGAAGCTTGAAAATAGAAGAATACATTCATTCTTCATCCATGTTTAATAAATATTAATAAATTGTTTTATGCTGCTATTTTTTTAGATCATATTTTTTATTAAAGTTAAATATTCTGGGGTACAATTTGTTTTTGAAGTTTTATTTCCTAAATATATGTAAATAAAGAAATAGAAAACAATTATATAGTAAAAAAGCAGGGCTATATTTTCCTTAAAATTCAATAAATTCAATTAAAAATTCAGTTTAGTTTTTTTAAAACCAATTATGACTAGTTTTAAAGATTTTTGATTTTAAACTTTAGTTTTAAACAAATTTTTACAAAACTTTCCCTATAGTTTTCTTAAGAAATATTTCATTTATTATATTAATATAAAAAACATACATTTCTAAATTTAAAAGAAAAATTTCCTTTATTAAAATTGTGTCAGAATTTTTAATGAAACAATAAATAAATGCTTTTAAATCAGAGGCTGGCAAAAAGTTATTCTATAGAAGATTATAATCAAGTATCATAAATATTTATGCATTAAGATTTATAGAATTTCAAGGAGAACATATGTAGGGTTTAGCATGCAGAATGCGTGAATCCTAATATTCAAATGTAAAAAATTAAGCGAGAATTAAAATAATTCTTAAAAATCTACATCAATACAAAAATACACAGAAAACTGTTTTTTTATATCTTAAATTTTTTGAAATTTTATATTTTAACTCCACATTATATTCTAAAATTTTTGCGAGGTACGAAATGCAGTTTAAAGAATCGTTTCTCAATTTTTTGAGCCGCGATTTGTAATTGTAACTTGTAAAATTTGACGAACACGTAACGTTTCTTTTAACAAAAAAACTTTTGGGAAATAGTTATAAAGTAGTTGTTGGCAATTACTATAAAATCAAATTGTAACATTATTATCATTATTTATTCACAATTATATTTAAAACTAAAAGTATAGGCAAAGACTAAAATTATTATATATAAATCCTCTGAGAGTAAAATCATTGAAAATTAAATTAGCCGAACTCAAATCTTTCCATACGGAAACAAACAAACAACAACAACAAAAAAAAAAAAAAAAAAAAACCCTCTGAATCTGGCGGTCTCCATGATTCACAGCTTCCCATGAAATTCTAGCTTCTGGGGAAAAGTGTGATTTGGAAAAAAACCATCTTTCTCCAAAGCCAGGATCTTCTGAGTAGCGACCTGTGTAAAGTCCTTTTAGAAAGTATGCAATGCTGGCTAAAAAGAATTTCCAAGGATAGGTCAGTTCAAAGAAAATCTAAAAATGTGTGGGAAATTTTATTTAGTTGCACGAAAAAAGTTATTGAATATTAAAGTTCTCTTCCAACTAATGCATTTCTTACCGCCAGTACACTAAAAAAATTCGTTGTATATACATAATGGTGAAAACCATACTTTAAAAAAAAAATCGTAAGACACAGTGTATAGGTATCTTTTTATTTATTTTTCGAAAAAGCGACACTGAGAAAGAAAGAGGGAATTTGAGGTCGCGGATATCTTTATTTTCCTCTCAGCATAACAATTTTAAAAGAAAGAGAAGAATCGCACATCTTTCCGTTCTTTAGGAAAGCAGATTTGTGGAAAGGTGTCAGGGCCAGCCCCAGGGTAGAGCGATCCGTTAGGCCGCCCAGAGCCCAATGATCTAAAGGCACCAAAATCATGGAAAATGAAAATAAACTGATAAAAAACTTAAGTTATAGGCTTTTATAAAATGCACTAAAAAGTAAAGAATATTTTTTTATCATTCTGATATCATATCAATAAATTATTTTTCATAATATTGCATTGTCATCGGACCCTTGTATTGTAAGTATACCAAATTTCATTGAAATCGGTTCACGGGAATTTTCTCAAAAACGCGTTGCAAGATTTGATTGATAGTTTTGATTTTGATTTTTGATTTTGAAACCATGCGAAGTAAAATCTAACAGCCCTTTTTAACTGCATATAAAAAGGAAGTAAACAAAAATCAATGCATTATTTGCCACTAGACTTCGGCTGGTGCGAAATAAAATAGTTTGTTTAAATTGTTAGTGCAAAAAAGCTTTAAAAAAGTGCTTGTGCAAATCGTCCAGTGCGTTTGGTTTCTGTGAAGGCAAGTGTTTTAATTTTTGTTTTCATTTTTAAAAATGAATAAAATCCGTCAGACATAAGCCAAAAAAGGGCGGGGATAGATTTCAAAAATTAGAGTTTAGATCAAAACATAGCTTGTGTGGTATCAAATAAAAGGTAATTGAGTCTGGAGTTGAATAAAATGCATTTTATTTTTTTAGGCCAGTGGCGCACAAGGGGGAATTTCAAAAATTAGAGTTTACATCAAAAAATGTCTCGTGTGGTAAAATAATAAATAAATTTAGCTATGTCACAAGCTAAATTTGATATGCTTAGCAACTGCAAATTTTTCTTTGAAAACCTGAGATCAGATGAAACTTTTGAAAGCAAAGAATCATTTTAGAAGCAATCGAGCTTGCTTCAGAGATTGACGCGGAAGCTAATTTTGAAACCACCACACCACGTCATTGTGTCAGAAGCAAAACAAGAACGTTTTTGTATGAGGGCCCGGATGAATCCGTTCAAAACCTCAAACAAAAATATAAAATAGATTTTTTGCACACTATAGATCAAGCAATAAATACCTTGGAAACAAGATATAATTTGCTAAATTCTCACAGTAATTATTTCAGCCTTTTGTATAATATTTTTGGTCTAAAAGACATCTAGAAATGAGCTACTGGCTCATTGCAAAGATTTGGAAGTAGTTTTAACTGATGGAAATTCAAGCGATCTTAACGCCCTGGAACTAGCCGATGAAATAAGCATTGTTTGGTCATTATTAATAAAAAAGTGACTGGACTTGAAATCACTGGTACGTGAGTTTGCCGAAAGAAAAGTTAGAAAAAGGGCATTTTAATTACTTTGGTTAGTTAGAATTTATTTATAATATGGGATATTAGTTTAGTTAGCATTACTACATTTTAATTTTTATTTTTGCCTTAAGAGCTAAATTGCTTATCTTGTTATCTGATGCTTGAATTTTTAATAAAACGTTTTTCTTATATTTTTTTTCAATGTTTTCTTGACTTTCTGATGTGGTCGCATGAGATTTACTTTAAAAAAATGGGGGGGGCCAAAATTAAGGTTTTTCCCGGAGCACCAAAATGTTTAGGACCGGCACTGAAGGTGTTAAATCATTTAAATTACTAACATAGTAGTATATTATAAGCAACTTTACAGTCAATTAAAATCGTGGTTAATTAAAGTTTAGTTTAATATTGTAAAAAGGCTGCAAAATCAAAATTTCCAAATGCAACATAATGTTTAGGCTAGCCAGAAAGAGATCAATATCCTGAAATAAATTAATTTCGTGCTGGGTGGATTTCAACTGTGTTCAATTCCGCTCTTTTTTTTAGAACACGTTGTAGTGTTCAAGAAAATTGACCCTCTTACGTCTGAATGAGAATAGGTGAGATGAAGATGAAAAGCGTTTTGACTCGATGTCCTATTTTATTGATAGCATCAAATTTCGATTCTCTGTTGAAGAGAAATGAACCAATTTTTAAAGCCTTGGCACTAACAATTGTGTTTTTTTTTTCAGACTACTAGATAAAAACGAATGAAATAAAGTAAGCAAACTTTCAAATTTATAGTTTGAGAAAGTTTTCCTTTCAGGGGCATAAAAAGCTAACATGATAAAGATTTGGATTATATTATTTTATTCCTTGCACACATTAGCCGAGCTGGCAGCTGAATACTTAACGTTCTGGCATTTATCTGGCACTTAAATGTTTCAATTCCTAATTGATGTTTGTATTGGCCATTGATGTTTGTATAGTTATTCAGTATGTACTTTAAATTGTACATCTCAATGAATAATTTCTCGTTAGTTTGCACACTACGGCACGTTTCTCCTAATTTTCCCGCCTTACGGCCATATTGTCCACTCCAGTAAGTTCCAAGGGCTAAAACCATTTTATTTTATTTTCTGCTATTATCTGTAATTCTTTGACTGGTCTCTGAGTACGAGAACTTACGATTGCTGAATTCGCTGGTTCGCTACTTCGATAACTATTCAGCGTATTGATACGACTGTGACATTTGATGACATCTGGTGGTCAACAGCACAAATAAACAGGAAGTATCCTCTATCGGCAACAGATGGCGCTAGTAATAGTTTCGAAATGGCAATAACAATTAAACATTCATGAATAACTTCATTGGTTCAAGAAGGTTCTGCTGTATTCCATTCACTTCGAGATCGCATTAATTGAAGAATAGAAAACTATCAGTGCTAACGCAATTCAGTCTTTTTTTTTTTCATTCCTTGGATTTTACTCCTTGGGGAAAGGACGCACAGGATTTTGCTCTCTTATCCTGTTACCCTTCAACAACTGAACAGTCATGGCGAACTATTCTTCCTCTCCTCTTGGAGGGAGGACTGAAAAAATAAATACTGGTGCGTGCTTGATGGTGCGTTTTTTTTCAGGGCTACCGGTGTCAGATTAAGTATAAAAGTAACGGGCGATAAGATTAGCTCAACCATAGATTATATTTCTAAGATTGGAAGCTCAGAAATGACAGAATGGACTTTTCAGAATTCAAAGTCTTGAGCTGACCAAGCTTACTGAAACTCTAGTGAACTAACATAATAACAAAGAAGAAAATCAAATAAGAAATAATCCTTTGAATAATCTAAGAGCCCCACCACTGTTTTCAATACCGACAAATAATCAATTCGATGCTCACAGTGACGTTGAGGATGTCGACCTCGTCAGTGACGACGAAGAATTCCTAGTACTCACCTTCAGCTCAATTAAACAACAAAAATTAGTACCAAGTAAACGAAAAATGGAAGATAATGATAAAAAAAATTACCAAAAAGTTAAACGAAAATATATAGAATGCAACTCAAAGTAATGAACAACAAAATTTTCAACAGGCTAAGAAAAACAGCAAAGTACTACCTATAGTAATAAAAGATAAAAACTGAAAAATAACCTCTGATAAATTGGAAATATTTACTGGAAATTTTCAAAGCAAACAACATGACGATAAAAGGTAAAATGACAGGCAAAGAGATATTAACGCTCAAATTAGGAAATTCAGGAATACATAGGCAAATTACAGCAATATTAGATGAAAACAAAACATCTTATCACATTTTTATCTTCCCTGAAGGCAAAAACTTAAAAATAGTTAGAAGAAATCTATTTACGCCCCTGAAGAAATTACTCAGGAACTCATATTTGACGGTTTTAATATACAAAATGTAACTCAAATTTCAAAAAAGGTCGAAGGAAATAAAATTAATTTATTATTTTACATAGTAACACTGCCCAAAAATGATTAATCTAAAGAAATTTATAATATTTCTCTGTTGCAGTTAAAACTGAAACCTACAGGGGAAGGAAAGGTATCACCCAATGTTTTAGATGCCAATGCCCAGACCTCGCTTTCAAGTGCGTCAAATGCGCTGTTGGTCATCATCATTCGCAGTGAACAAAACTGTTAACAATCCCAGCTAAATCTGCCAATTGTGGAGAATCGTACCCAGCAAGTTTCAGAGAATGCTTAATATTTCCAAAGATAACCACAATGGCACCCAGGCCTAGCCAATTATCAGTAAATTTGTGTCGAGTACTAACCTTCAATTTTTGTTGTTGTTGTCGTGTGCCAGCTAGGCTTGCAACATGGGGTGCGCTGCTACTGATAGTGCTTGGAGTGCATTGAAAAACATTTTGAGATACCTGAAAGGTACTTTAGAACTGGAATATAAAAAGTGTGTGGATAAAAATTCATGCTTAAATGTCCATGCAGATCCTAACTGGGGTGCAAATCCAAATGACAGAAAATCTATTTCTGGTAACATAATTATGTTTAATAGTTGTCCAATATCTTGGTCTTGCCGAAAACAAAATTGTATAGCTTTATCTTCCACAGAAGCAGAAATTATCGCCCTAAGTAAAGCCATTCAAGATGCATTGTGGTTGAAAAACATTATTTTGGAATTAACTGATATTAAAGAAATCATGATTTTTGAAGATAATCAATCTTGTATTAAGTGTGTAACAAATGAAAACAACAAAGGTCGATTAAAACATACATTAAATTAAAATTTATTCGACATTCCTTGTGTGAATTGTCATAATATAAAAGTTCACTATATTTCATCTAACCTATAAATTGTTGATATGTTTACAAATCTTTATTTAAGTTTAAATTAAATGAACTTTTACCATTATGTGGATTAAAATTGTATTAGATTATATCATGTTAATGTAAATATTGGATGGCTTGAACGTTTCTAATTTCTTAATGTATGCTTATTTCTATTGATTTATATGATTTTATTGTGCATGTTTCTTTGTGATTAAGGGCGAGAGTTGTAAATAATATAATTCAAGTAATCACAAAGAAACACAAAGTCAGTCTCTTTTCGTCTGTAAAGCTGTAGTCTTCTAAGACGTCCGCAAATTTTACATCAATCGTCTGCTGTGCTGTCTTCTGATTGGTGGCTGTGTTCAAGCCGTCCAAAATCTATAAATACACCATGTTCTGTTCTCTTAGTTTAGTATATGTATAATTTCTTTCTTTGTAACTTGCTTCATTAAATATTCTTTTTGCGATTCATGGACTCTTGTTCGTATAACGAATTTCACCAATTTACGACCAAAAAATTTCAACAGTGATAAAATTATTTTAAAATAAATTGTATTAAATGTGTGTTTTAATGTAAATTTATTAAATTAATAATTACAATATAAAAAAATTATTTTTATTTATAACACAACAGATTGAAATATCATATTAAAGTTTCAACAAACACCGTTACAGTTAAAATAAAAAAAACAATATTATATTAAAATAATTTTTTAATCAATGCACAACAAAATGAATCTAATGCGCAAAGATAAACATAAACACAAATATTAATAAATAACATATATAAAAATAGTTAAAAACCTCATGGATCATAATTTAGACTTTAGTGCTTTTTTAAATTGCTTAAATCCTCTATATGCCTAAGCATGCCACTGGAGATAGCATAATCTGTAAGATTCTGAGGAATCCAACCCTGAAAGAGTAAAATCATAGAACAAATGAATTTTAAATAGTAGAAAATTAATTGTTTTAATTAAGTTACTCCAAAACAGTATTTTAAATGTTACTAATTTATTACACTTTTAATATTATTACAGAGCGAGAATATTAGACATTTTTTTATTGTGTAGATTAGTTTCTTTGCATATGAAAATTTTATCCAATGATCTTTTATTAAAATAAGTAAAATATTTTATTTCTTTCTTAAAGTGTCCGGTGAATTCATATAAATTTCTTTGCTTCTGAATAACCCATGCATTAATCCACCTTGAGATATCTTATCTCAAGGTGGATTAATGCATGGGTTTATCTTAAATCATAAAAAAGCGCGGTCATTTCCTGAAATTAAAAAATATATTCCTATAAATCTATTAGATTATTAAAAAGCTGTTTCATTTTCAAAAGAGTTTATTTTTGACAAAACAACTTTATTTTTTGGCAGTCATAAGTGTTAGATTGTTTATCAGGCATTTTTACAATCACATCTTTGTATACGAAGGAATATATTTATGGTGTTATGGCCAGAAACTAAAATTTCTAAGTCAGCATCAGGATAAAAT
This sequence comes from Latrodectus hesperus, assembly GCA_037975125.1. Lineage (NCBI taxonomy): Eukaryota > Metazoa > Arthropoda > Arachnida > Araneae > Theridiidae > Latrodectus > Latrodectus hesperus. The sequence continues at coordinate 104,310,527 of CM075854.1, forward strand.
ATCTATTTTTTTTAAAGATTATTTAACAAAATGCTGTTCTAAATCCAATGTTTCTTGACTGTCTTATTTGTCAAAGAAATGTTTTATTCTGTCAACGTTGCATAATTTAACATCAATATTTCTTAGAAAGGTTACAATTTGTATACACGGAATGCTGCTTCGCAATTGCTACATTTCCTCAAGAAGTAGATCAGGGCTGGCCTGGTGGAAGGGCGTTGGTCTTGAGAGCATTCTATTTAAGCCACTCTTGAACAACGGGAAATGAGTCTCTTTTTATTCACGTCAGTCACTTGGGAGTTTTCCATTCTTTCACATGGACATAGCCCACTATCCGTGGAAAGATGTTCAAAATGCCTTACAAAAGCCTAATGGCCTAAGGCGATGTCAAATTAATATTGGGGAAGAAACATTGCAAGGAATAAATGATTTCCACAATGTTGAGGAGCTAATTTGAGAAGCACAACACATAATAATTATTATATACCTGAAAATATTTAGAATATGGTTTGTGACAGAACGATGATACAATTTTTGTGACATAAGTTGAGTTGTCTATTTTCGTATATTTTCATGTAGAAAATGGTTAGCGTGTTCCACTTTGAATTGTTATTTATTTCAAATTACTCTCAAGCAGATGCATGGATTGAAGTTTCAAATGCGCATTACATATCTGGGCAGTCGTACAGCAGAAATCCTTTCGATTCGAATATAAAGTGCATCAGGCAAGAACAACATTCTACCTTTAAGTTTCTTACAATTCTCACAGAAGACTGATCAATTTTACAACAATTGTTTGATGATCCTACGAATATGTATTAGTTCTTTATTAAGTTTAAGTAAAAGTAAATAGCTGTAAGCTGCTTTTTTCTTGGGAATTTGTACGATGGAGTTGATGTATTCTTAATCAAGCCACATTTTTTTTTATTTTATTCTGGTAATTTGTAAAAGTAATATGATTCATCACATTTACTTGTACATGTAAAGTAGAAAATTGCACAAAAAAATACCAAACTTCTGGATGCAAGCAAAAGATCAACACTCGAGAAATAAACTTAACTTTTTACTATATTTACAATAGATATTGAAATGCATTTTTGCTATCGTCAAAACATACATTGATTATGTTAAAATTTACTTTTGTTCGATTGTGTTTTTAGCCTATTGATGCTATTCAGTGCCGTCAAACTATTCGATTAAGTGTTTCGTATATATTTCCTATCAACATCTGCACTCTCGCTCAGACTAAAGAACTCTGATTGCCTTATCTTCATGGAATACTGTCGAAAATAGAATTTGACTGGCTTGATTTCACTAAGCTTTACCTTGAATGATTTACTAATACGCTTACATGAATTTTTGTCTATAAAAAATAACGAACATATTTCTTGGTATAATTGAACGTAATTTTCTTATCCCTTGAAAATAATGTTGTTTATCAATTGTTGAGGAAAAATAAGTGTATGCAAACGCCCTTTCGCTTCTATCAGCAAATTCTTTCTGACTCGCTATCCTCCTGCTAAAGTGTCCAACCTTCCAGGCCTCGAAGCATCACCTACAAATGCTGCCTGCAGTTTTAACTTACTTTTCTTCGGACATTTTGCACAGGGTCAAAGGTACAGTACTTTCCATTATGTTTTCTCTTGGAATATTTCATAGAAATTTCTGTCCAAAGGATTCCTAATATATATTGCTAAAATAATAATTTTTTAATGTTACATAACGGAAAGATTTACTATCTTCTATCCTATGGAACACAAAATATGGTAGACAAACACTCCTAAAAGAATTTAAATTTCTTCGGGGTATCGACTTTATATTTTTTCCTTCTCATGTAGTTTTATCGGAAAGAACTTTCTCTTGGTAGTTTAAATTTTCTAAATTTATAAATCAGTGCATATTTCATGAAATTTGTTAAAAAAAAACAATGTTCATATCTTAAAAAATAATTCATGCTGTTTACATTAATAGTCATTTTATGGAGTTCCAACTTACATTCAAAGTCACTTGCATGAGCCACACCAAATAGCTCTTCGAAGGATTGTTCTTCATTGGTTGTATAGCATAAGTACAAAAACGGTGCTCTCCCCTAAAAGTTAAAAACATTTATTTCTTCACTGCTACTCATAGATTAAGGTTTTTACCATACACATACCCATTTGCACACATATGTATATTTCCACACAAATTTTTTGTGGCATATACTGTAAAAATATTTAATAAAAATAATTTACATTGGTTATTGCTTATGTTTTTCAAAAAAAATGAATCGTTACATAAATATAACATAATTTTTGTTATATTTTTAAAAATAAAAAAAATTCAAATAATTGCTCTTTTAAATCAATTAAAATTCAAACATAGATAATACAGGATGTTAAAATTAAAGTAATCGAAAGCAAAAGGATGATTTTTTTAAAAAAGAAGGAATGCTACTTTTTATTACGATTTAGAGCGGCGAAAAAGCATTTCTAAATCATTGGATGAAATGAGCTTGGACTTGTGCTCTTGGGAGAAAATTTCTCGGTAAAGTTTAAAAGTTAACCAAAAAGAAAACCAACTCGCGTTTAATATTTCCAGCTGATGATGGTGCATTTTAGTTATTTATTTTTTTTTACAATACACATATTTGTTTTCTAATATTTTACAATAAACTTATTTATTTATATTTAGGAAAAAAATCTTCATTATTTATTTGTAAATCTAATTTTAAAATTGACACCTATTATTCTCTGACCTATGAGTACCCACTCTTCAAATCTTAATACTGTTAACTACTTCTCAAACAAAGCTTATTAAAAAAGAAATATTAGTGAAAAGAAATATTTATTATTATAATATTTATTAGAAATTGAGCTAATATTTATTACATCACTTTCACAGCAACGGAAAATTATATATAACTATGAAAATTATCGCATACATCGTGGCTAAAATAATTTGTACTTGATATACTACCTGCCCTATATGGCAAGAAAAAAAAAGAATCTGAACAGGAAGGATTCAAAAAAGACGGAAGGCAAATTTCCCATTTGAAACAATCATGTCGTGCTGAAACTGTGCAATTATATTTTCCTTTTCAAAAAGAAATTGGAAAAAATTAATTCCAGTGATACAGTAGAAGTTCTATTGAATAAACATTCAAAGCTCTGAGATTCAAAAGACAATATCTGAATTATATCTTATTACAAGCATATAATGATTCAGGTATATTATTTTAGGATTTTATTCTTCTTAACTTTTTGTTGCTCTACGAATTTCTTAATAAAATGTTAGTTTTACAAATTAGTTGTTTATATCTCTTAAAATTTCCGATTTATTGATTGCTTCGTAACGTCGTAACATCATATTTCGCGAATTTTGCATTCCAGCAATTGTGATTATACTGTATTTATTTGCAAATTAGTTATTATATACATAAATATATAACGCCTTATATATTAGTAATTGACATTTTTTATTATTTGTCATAGCTTCTGAAATAAGTATCCCACATTCAAGGTCGAACGTCAGATTATCTAAGACATCAGACACTTATTTCTAGAATTAGAAATCTGAAATCTATTTTGAAAATTAAAAATTTATTTATTATATTAGGTAAGGGTATTTGAGATCATTAGCGGGTCAAAAAGTTTTTCATCTTGGTTCTAACGTAATATCTCGCTGCTTACATTTAACATTTTCAAAACTCTGCCAGTCTGCGTATGCAAAAATTCGCTTTGATTCTTTCAGATGGTAGTTCAAATAAGAAAGCTATGTTTCTACTCAGTAATATCTCAAGAATTCTCTCGCTGGGATCTACTTAGGTGAATGAAACCCACGCTAAGCTCTTTGATCATTTTGAAAGAGACCCTCAATTATTTAGAGACTTCGGGTAATATTTTTCTGGATGACAAGCATCATATGATGTTATACCTTTTTAGAAAATTTTAGAGAGAATAAGTAATAATATAATAAAGTTACACATGAGATGTTTATGAATTGCAATATCTTTACACGATGGCAATAAAATTTCATAAATAATGAACTTGAAATTAATATTACCTTGTGTAATTGGGATTCTTGGCAACTGCTGAATGTTGAATGGAAAAACTGCAATTTAAGATTGTGTCTCCTCTTCTCCGAAAGGTTCTCAAATGAATAAAATCCCTGCAAAATGTTGAAATAGTTATTAAAATAGTTCACTTTCTTTCAAGCAATTATACTTTATAAAAGCACTCATGCGTGCTAAAAAGACAGATGACAAGAGATGACATTTACATGACAACAGGAAATGCTTCGCTTGAAATTAAAATTAATGATGGTTTATAAATATTAACAATTTATTGTTCTAAAAAACAAAATAGGCTATGTTTTCGTTCAAAATATTTTCTTGGAAAAATATTATAACGCCATTAAGTAAAAAAAAGATCATAATTATAATTAATCATAGAGAAGAATATTTTCAGTGCTAACTAAATGAATCAGCTCCAGAGAATGTTAATTGGTTGTTTTTTTATTAATCTTTACCAAATATTTGGTCATTAAGATTTTTATCGTATTATTTTGTTCATAATTAAATACAATTACAATTTACAAATTTCTTGTCACGAGACGTTTGCTTGTAGTGTCATCTATTTGATATAATAAACAAGAAATATACTACTTAAGTAAGAAGAGAATTATTCTAAAATACTTTTACATTTATAAAAATTCATTGTTAACTTATGTTTTAAGGTACACAATTTCATCCAATTCCTTCATAAGAAAATTGTATTGAATTAGGATTTCAATAAATGTGTGTGTAATGATTACTTAATCACAATGACCAAACTTGATACTTAATCATTAATATTTACCAGTAAGTTCGATGAATGTACATAATTTTTCATATTTACCAAAAAATATTAGTTATTAATAATACTCGGTTATCATTATTAATAGCTGTGTCCTTATTTTAACAGCATTCTATATTTAATAATATGAACATTAATTGATGAGATAATAAAGTAGTATGCGTATTTTCTAATTCTCAAGTAATTTTTTTTGTTAAAAGTATATTCGACTACAAACTAAAGTGTCTTTAAGTGTCTTTGAGCGTTTCCTTTTGTCTAAAATCCTTTCATTTAAAACTCCAATCGTTTCTAAATGTCAGAACTTTCACAATAACGACATTTACCTTAAAATGTCAAAATTTCTCCTTTCAGCGAATTTGATCAACCTTCTGGAGTAGTTCTATTGAATTCATTGGGAAGTCTTTTCGTGGGTGTATTGATTAATAAAGTTCGCATAACGCAGGATTACATTTTAAAGTATATTTCCAATGGATTTAATCTATATTTATTCTGCAGTATATATTCAGTAAAGTCCAGTTCAAAAATGAAATTCTATTCAATAAATTTCAGTTCAAACATTTAAACAAATTGTGGATAAATCAGAAATATTTTCTTTTTTATTGAGTTATAATGGATTCTATGATGGATTCTAAATGATGCCCTAATCCTTAAGAATTATTTTCTAGGAATTTTTTTTAACTTCAGGAGTTCACTAATTCTTAATAGGATTTTAATTTTAAAAAAAAGGGGAAAAAATTTGTATGAGAAAGTTTACCTCTAAAGCAGAGAAAGTTATTTGCTTTATACCTATTTCTCACGTCAGTATTTTTGTTGGTAAGAATATTTTCCTGCTACTTATCAATTCTTAGTTAACTAGTATAAGAAGTATGCACTATATTATTAATTCTTAAAAAGTTGAGGTCTAAGAAATAATATTTTCAAATATCAATTAAAATAGTGTCACATTATTTTTAAGAAATATAAAAAATAACTGTTCATAACTTTTTACCAGAAGTATTTTTCTGAAAAAAATACATAAAGTGAAAACTGTTTCTAATGAATCCAATTACCGAGTCGAAATGAGGAATTCCTTATGTGAAACCAGATGAACGATGTACGTTTGTTGATCAATATTTTGAATGACCTACAAAAAATAAATAAATAAATAAAAATGAATTTCAATGCTCCGATTTTCGATACTTTCAATCATTCAGGAGAAGGGAAAAGTTTCTACTTTACTTCAGCCTTGGCAATATTTCGATTCCATTCGGGACATTTTTCAGGTTCGTAAAATATTTTCTCATTTAAGAGTTCAGCATTTACATCTAGGATTCCCTGCAACAATTCGAGTAAAACAATTTTAAGATCTTTAAAGTAAAATAATACAAAAATAAGAGAAAGACTTATAAGATATTTATTTCAGAAACCTAAAATTTAAACTTTAATTTAAAAAAGAACACGCATTATATCCAAGGAAGTAATGCTAGTTTTTTTCTTATATAGCATAGAGTAAATTGTTGAAAAATTATATTAAGTTAATAGATACGCATACAATATATATATATATATATATATATATATATATATATATATATATATATATATATATATATATATATATATATATATATATATATATATATAAAATACAAACGCAGAAGACATACACACATACATGATTAATAAAGCTGTGATCAGTAATTATGAATTTTACAATGTCCCAAAATTTTATGACAAAAAACAAGTGGTTTCCATTATTAACTCAAAGTATGCCTAGTTTATATCACAGTACTCGTGGTAAAAAATTTATTTTATACTTTTGAAAGAAATCAAAATTTATAAATCAAAGTAAAAAATATCACAATTTAAATTTAATAATCTCCTTATACTGTATAAGGTGCTCATATTATTAACTTTAAGAAAATTCTTAATGTACAAAAACTTAAAATCATGAATCTGAACTTATTTAAAATATTTAATATATTGAATAATTTCAAATATTTTGAAAAATATGTATACAGCCTATGTTTTCTAACAATTTAATTTTATTTCGTTAAACGAAATAAAATTGTATAATAATTTAAGATGGCTTTGAAAATATCTGTATTCTTTTGAAGAGCGTCAATAACCTTCATTTATACAAATTGATGTAAGCTCGACGTTGCTTTTAAATACTACTTTTTAAAACCTTAAGACAAGATTACTGCGTAACACAAATAGCCTCGCTGACTTCTTACTGCAGAGTCAGAATACAATACATTCAATGCATTTATTGAAATGTTATCAGTTGAATTTTTAAGGAAAATGCACTGTGGACTTTTTAAAAATATATTTCATTCAAAAAGATAGGAAGAAAGAGTAAGTACAAATTCACTAAGAATCTCTAGAAGAATTTCTGACAAAAGTTTTTTCATTTCTATTAATAATGCGCAGAGCTTATTAAAAATATTTTTTCTAAAAGTTGCCTAAAGTAAATTTAAATGATGGAAAGAAACAAAAGAATTATTCACTATTTTAGTAGAACTTGAGAATTTATCTCAAATATTTCTCATCTTTTCAAATTAAACAAAACTTTAATGGATTTTAAGGTTTTTTTAAACAATAAATAATTTCTTCACACAAGTCAAATACGTCAAAACTCCTTAAATTTTGGATTATTGGATAAAATATACCTATATATTATTTTAACTTGGAAATATTCACGGATTAAAATTATAAAAAATATCATATAATGGACTTTTAGGCAATTATTGGACAGAAATAATTGTAAAACATATTTGAACAAAATCATCAGTTAAGTTATTAAAATTAACGTATGTTGAAAAGTATATATATATATATACATGTATTTAATACTGACAAACATTTAAGCACTACAGTCGATGTTATTAAGAAAAATTTTTTAAGTTTATATAAAATTTTAAGTGTTAAAAATTATAATTTAGATTTTCCTGTTATCCCTAAGTTTCATACAAAAAAATATTAAAAAAATTTAAAATTTTGATACATTACTTGTGGTACAAAATCCTACATGAAAAAAAAAAACAGGTAATATATTTGCTAAGCTACGAAATTGAATGATTGATAACATTTTTTCAAGATTAAATCAACTTCGATAGTTAAAAATCGTAAACTAATTTTGGAGTTTCAAATAATTGTGTTTTTGTGATACCGGTTCCTTTAATTTTAAAGATCTATTTACAAGTATACTTTTAAACAAATGAAATGATGTCTTAAATCATTATTATTGTGAATAAAAGCATTTGCCTTGTATTGATTATGGTTATTGGAACAATTTAGTCAAACTCTGCATTTTTAATAACTTTATTCACAATGAAGAAAACATTTTTGTTCAAAATATTGGTATACCACAGGGATCAATAAATTTCCAGTTTACTTGCCAATATATTCTTGCATCATTATGAAATAATTTATTTATCGATTTCCTTCTACTTTTCGTTTTATTGATGATTTTATCATTTTTTATCATTTTTTCAAATGGATAAAACGTTTAATTTTAATATATATATACTTAATAATATTCCCCTTAAACTTATTTTAAACTATGTGGGAAGTAAGGAATCGCTTATATAAGTAATGCTTAGCTTTTATAAAACTACAGAAGGGTCACCCAAGCCTTGAATTTCTTTTACGAATCCTGGAAACACCTATACAATTATATTTTTTAACTACTTTAATTTCATTTAGCTTCATTTTTAAACTACTTTAATTTTAAATTTCCTTAGCTATAAAATTGCATAAACTACATTAATTTTTAAATTTATATAGAGAAAATAATTTTTATTCTGTAAATATACATGTTTATATAAATTTTATAAAAAATAAATAAATAAAAATTAATCAGAATAAATTATTTTGAGTTTTTGGCAACAAATCTATCTCATTAAAGTTAATATTTGGGTTTTCAATTATTGATTTAGTTACTATTGTATCTTGTCTGTAAATGTTTCACTAATTTTTCAGTTTTATAATTTGAATAATTGTAAAAAAAATCTATAATATTTACTTTTGTACTGCAGACATTCTTTGGTAGAATTCATATATACATATATGTGTGTGTGTGTGTGTGTGTGTGTGTGTGTAGAGTGTGTCAAAGGTTAGTTAACAAAACACGGTTTTAAAAAACGGACACACTTTAATTCTATAAATATTGGACAAACAATAACATTTAAAAAGGATAAATCTATTTGTCTATAGTGCCTCTACTGGCACTCTACTAACAATATCATTAAACAATTATAAGCGGAGCACCTACTCGTACGTCCCCAATCCATAAGTCTCTCTTACTTCCTGAAGCACTTACTATCTGCTGTCTGGAACCATATGCGATGTTCTCTGTCAACTAGCGACATCTTCTGGATCCTTCTATCTCATATATATATATATATATATATATATATATATATATATATATATATATATATATATATATATATATTCTACCGAAGAATGTTTGCAATACAAAAGTAAATACTAGATTTTATGCAATTATTCAAATTATAAAACTGAAAAATTAGCAAAACATTTACAGACAAGATACAATAGCAACTAAATCAATAATTTAAAACCCAAATATTAACTTTAATGAGATAGATTCGTTGCTAAAAACTTAAAATAATTTCTTCCGATTAATATTTATTTATTTTTTTTATAAAAGTTTTATAAACATATACATTTACACAATAAAATAATATATATATATATATATATATATATATATATATATATATATATATATATATATATATATATATATATATACAAAAAGGTAAAGTACAAAAACTCAAACTCAAATATTTGTATAAAACTGAGTAAAACAAATCTTACAGCAGCAATTTCATAAAATTTTTAGCACAAAATAAAATTAATTCTAACGGTAATCTCAGTTCCCTTCGATGATATTCTAAGTTAATGTTGGGAATAAAATGATCATCAGAATTTGATTCAAAAAATGTGTATTATACATTAAACTTAATTTTTGTGCAAGCATACAGTTTCATACATATTATTCAAAAAATAAATTGAAATGCTAAGATAAGAAATATTTTAAGGAGAAAAAGACTGCGTTAATTTTTCAATAACACCGTATACCAGACAATAGTGAAAAATTTTAAAACTTAAAATTTGTACAACATATATACTGTATTAAATGTGACTGATGTTAAAACTGTTCAAAATGTTACGGCATTATGGGTCACCATCACCTATATATGAGAGGAATATCTTAAAGGCTGGTAATACTTACTTCGTATTTAAATACTTTTCCAACGCCTGGTACATTTTTGCTGAAAATGGCGTTTTCCCCTTGTTGGACTTCCAAGCTCCATCCGGGACTAGCAAGAAGCTTTTCCGATTCTTCAATTGCTTTGTTTGTTAATGCTTCATATTTACTATTGTAATTTTCTGTCTTCTGTAGTAAACAAAATGTCCTCTTATTCAGTAAAAAGAATATCTCTTTATGAAATGTTAAAAACAACACAAAATGAATTCAAATATAATGCTATATTAATGGAAAGTTTCAGATGAAAGTGAAATGAATCTAAAGGATTTTATGGCCAATTAAACTACATTAAAGACAACTATATAAGAGTTATCACAATCATATTGTATACTAAAAATGAAAGTAATTATGAATTTGATGGTAACTCTATGAAAAACATGTTGTTACATCTAATATTTAAATTAATTTTGAGAATGTAGTGCACATTTCCTGATTCACTTAAAAAAAGTACGTTTACTCCTTTACAGGTAAAATTGTGTGTACATTTAATGAATTTTTAATTTTTGCATATGTTCAGAGTTATTTATGAAACATTTTTGAAAGGAAAAGGATATATTTAAATTAACTATGAAAAGGGCAATTATGTTTGTTTACATATTCACAAATTAATGACGAAACGAATTTAAAAATAAACTTTGCATATTTTATTTATTTACTGAAATCTTTTGTTTTAATATCAGATTAAAATTTCTGAATATAAAATGTTAAATAATCACAAACTTCCCATTTATATTATTTTAAAATGTTATCATTTGTTTTTACTATGTATTTATAATAATCTATCAAAATGAACGAGCTATTAACATATGGCATTTTAACGGTATAAAAAGATGAAATTTTTTTAAGATGTTTAAATTTACGAAGAAAATTTACAAGATAAGAAGCATTATAACTTCGATTAGTCACGCAGTATATTTAAAGACATATTATGATTTTTCATGAAAGAAATGCTCCTCAGTTTATCTTGAAATTTAAGAGAAATATTTTTTACAATCAAGCAGGCTGCGATTCCTTTCACCTTATCATGATTAAAGCAGAAGATAAGAAAATCCACTTACTTTGATTGGGTGGCGCTTGGTCAGCAGCTGCATCATACCCTGATGCAGAGAATCATCTCGCGTTAAAGAGATGCAATCGAATAACATGTGGAGTAGCATGTTTATTTTTGAAAACTCGAAACGAAAACAGATATATATAAAGGATTTTATTCTGATACGGTGGACATCTCTGATAGGCAGAGATGTTGGCGATAGGGTGGCATTTGGCGAGCTTTTAAAAAGGTAATCCTAAAGGAAAATAATGGGGGGAAATTCTCATTGAATTAGAATATGACTATAACTCGTTCGAACTATTGAAATAACTCGTTCTTTAAGTATTTCATTATTGAAGCAAAAATAAATGGAGAAATGAAATCCACCGATTTCAATTTGGAGAAGTTAGAGAAAACAGAAATCTTTCGATTTTTCTGTACCAATGTCAACTTGGGAAGATTACGTATAGCAAACACTAAATATTCCACCAAACTCTTATTTACATTTGTTAGAAGCTACCAAAAAAATAATTTTATATTTTATAGTTTAATAAAAATGCAATTTATTGGGATTAAAAATCGGACAACTGTTATTACTAACGTTTTAATTAGCATATTAATATTTTTTTCTTTTCCAAAATAGGTTTTCTAAATCATCCACATAATATGTCAAAAAACACTACAATTTAATGCGTTCTTATACACTCTAAATAATTATATTACTAAAAATATAAGATAGCTCAGATTAATTTGGTTAAGAAATGTAGAAATCCTTTAAACCTCGAAACGAAAAATTCATATTTATTTTAACCAATTTAAAAATAATATAGTCATAATTAAGAAAAACCTCACAAAAAATGTCAAATATTTAGACAGAAAGTAAATTTAAAATAATCTACATTCATTGCATTATAATTCAGGATTGTGTTCAGAATTTTTATTTCAGAATTAAATCTAACAGTTAATAAATTCTCTAGTTGCCTTGATTAAGTTTGTGCATTCATTTGTAAGGCTGAAGATGAAATTATTGTTATACTAAAAAATTATTGTACTCCGATATTAACGAAAATATTCAGTCTAAAAGAATTTGAGTGGATTCATTTAAGCAGTAAAAATAATTCGAAACACGCAATAGTTTATGTTTCTTACAATTATTCAATAGATAAATTACAGACAAGTTCGAATTTAGATAGAATAACTTGAATAAGTTAGTGTATTAATATGAGTTAAAATACAAGTATTACCTGGTACTATTTTATTCTTCCTTTGTTAAGAGTTAGATTCTAAAATTAGTTCTGTCCATATGTAGAAATATTCTTCAACATTTTCTTCTAGATTTGAGGCATTTTATAAAAATTTTTTTATCAAATTATTTTCATAATTATTTGAAATATTTATTTACAAATAAATTAAATCAAAAAATTCAAATGAAATTGGCTTTCCTTCAAGTTTTCGATTTTGATTAAGAGCTACTTCTCCATTTATAATACAAAAAAAATGTTTGATTCTTTTAAATGAACAATGAGTCATGTTACTTAAATCATTAATCGTCTGAAATATTATTTAACATTTTATTAATATGAGTTATTTAATAAAAGTATAGACATTGTTCTGCTGAACTCTCAGAAAAATATTTTAAATTAAGCATCTAATAAAAGTAGCACAATGATTAAGTGCAAAAATTTCTTTTAATAATTTTCTCAAAGTGTTATTTAAAAAACTTATGTTTTTTGCTTATAATTATGTTTAGACTATCCACTTTTAATAATTGTACTTAGAATTAAATTGCTCTCATGAAATACGTAGTGAAATTTTATATGCTGAACAAGTTATTTTGTGTGAAAACTTAATTCAATTATTGATGGTATACTTACATAATTTTCATTTGTTTGGGCCTTGATAGCTAGAGTTGCATAAAGATGAATCCATTCGAAACAATTTCCAGTTATAATAAATATTTTTTGTTAATTACTTGTTGTAATAATTTCGAGGAAAAATTTCTATGGCATAGGATTTTCTTGTTTATAATATTTAATTGAGTTTCTCATGTCTACTACTGAATTTTCTCACTGTCAATATAGCTTAAAAGATCATATTAAAATATGCATAACAAAAAAATTATTTTATTAAATTGCGCTTAGAAATATTGTCATATTAACTTTTAGGCAAATTTACCCTAAACTTTCAATCATTTGCGTGTGTTTTATCCATGATCCTCCTGTTCTTTTTGGATCCCATCTTAAGGTAATTGGAAACAATGAAATAAATATTCTACAAGTGATATTTGAATGAAGAGCAACCTGAGAAAACAGTTTGCCCGGAAACAAATGTTCCAAGGAAGGTTTTCCGTATTTTTGAATTAATATCTTCTTTGAACAAATTACTTTTGCTCGGATATATATTTTAAAAAAATTAAATGTATTTATTTAAATTTTAAATATTTTAAGCATATTCTTCAATGAATGACATCAAAGGTCAAAAGTTCATATTAACGTAATCCAAAATTTTAAGCAGTTTTAGAAATCTTATCAAATTTTGTGCAATGAAACTGAAGAATAGCCGCTCTCCTTTTCCTAATCAGCTGTTTTTGGGAGCATTGCTTTCGGAATCGATCTTTGTCTCCTGAGATAAAGGACACACGCAAAATATTATGTCGTCTTTATTCTCTGTTTCACATTTTTGTTGCCTGCGTGGATTTTTAAAATATTTATCTGAAGCAATTGTTTGAAGGATCATAAATGATGTCCGATGTTCCTCATTTTTTATACATGTCAGTTGCATATATGAACCCTTCAAGATTCTTTATTTCCTCTTTAACTGTCAATAGTTGAAATTTCTACGGAACATTCCTTAGAAACAAATTTTGTTATGCAAAATAACTAATTGCCATTGAACTGATGAAATTCTTCGTTTTTGATATAAAAATTAATACATTCCTCAGTATAAAATTCAATGACTTGATGCTCTTTCACATTAATTTAAAATTTTAATTAAAAAATAGCCGAATAGGTAGCGCAATGATCGTCAGGTTTAACAGTTCGTGCGTTCGATTCTTATTTGGTTGTGGATGTTTGCAGTGATTGGATATCCACTTTGGTACTTAAGTCCCTGTCGAATTTGCAGTTGTGAGAAAAAATGACTCTAAAGTAAAAATAAACTGACAGTTACCGTAAATGCAACACCCTGAAGGAAGCATGCAAATAACATGAAATTTACAACATGCATTAGCAGAGGTGAGATATGCAAATGATAAGAATTTCGGTGCAGACGCACATTACGTGCGCCTGTGGCGCCACTTCAAAGTGCTATTTAAGGCTTGGAGATTTCGATGATGGTTCAGTACTAGTATTTTTCTTCTGTTTACCGCGAGATTTCTAATATTATAAATATATAATTCATTAATTTTCTTAAAATCTTAAATAGAAGTTCGTAATTAATTTTCTTAAATAGAAATAGTAAATAATTTTTTTAAATAGAAGTTCGAATAAATGCAAAACTAGAAATCTACTTTGAGAGGATTAATCTAGTTCAATAATATTTCTGGAGGAATTTTTATGAAAGTTTTTATGAAACTACTGACTAAAGTGCGATGGATTTTATATGCGACTGTCAAATCTTTCGAATTCTTAACGATCATTTTTATAAGAAATATATATTCTTACATAGTTTATATCAAATGATTTTTCCAATCATAAGCGTAGGACTGAACTTTTCAGTGTGGAAGTTACCGGGTTCAATTTCAGTCACAGTTTAGCAATGGGTGTTGCGTTTTTGGATGCTTAACTGTTGGGCTGGGGGATTGAAGGATTTCGTGTAGTTTTCCATGAGACATGTGAACATGGCTCACTATCAATCAAAAGTTTTCTCAGCAGGTAATAACAGGGTAGATAAGTCTTACAGCAACTATCTTCTGTTAAGCTGTCCATTAGAAAGTGGCAATTTAGAAGCTTAGGAATTCAAGCAATCGAAAACAGTTTTCGAAAGTATTGCAAACAGTTAAAAATATAAGCGAAACTGAGCAACTAGAATGCAGTTACAAGCTACTTGTTTTGATTAAGAAATTCTTTTTATGCTAAAAATGAGACATTTTCATTCCCTGTTGCTTCAGCAATAAGGACCAAACAAGTGTTGGTAGCGATATTTTGTTAACACTTGATACATTTTATTTTCATATAAACACAGAGCTGTTTTCTTAACAGACAACTTCACTGGATATCAGCAAAACCAGTTATTTTTGTTCAAATTCTGAGTAAAAGCCATTATCAATTTTTTAACTGAATAATAAAAACACTGGACTATGAAAAAGACACTCAATTTTCCAAATGTTTTCAGTATTCGTAGATTCAGTGGCGCCACCATTCAATGTACATATTAAGCATAGTTAAATGATCTGAGTAGTGCAGAGTCTTACCATTAAAATCATGGATTTTCTTTTGTGTATTATGAGGACATTTGACAGATAGAGATCCTTGTCCATGAGTCCTAACGAAGGATTTAAATTAAACTTTCAAACATCACCGCTAACAGATGTGCAGGCAGGAGTATTATCTTTGATTATTCAGTATTTATTAGAATCGAACCTGAGACATGCATCCCAATAATTCCGTTCTCTTGTCTATTTTCAAAATGCTTTTATATTAGCAATAAAATTATTCATATTTAACCCTCATCATATAAAATGTTTTTTACTTTATTCATAAAAAGTTACAAAAATGCCACGAAATATTATCAGCTCTAACTACATGTGTTGGAACACCGATTCTCTTGATCAAAAAAAATTCTTTTCATCAAATTTGCTTTTAAAATAATTTAAAAAACTTTTACATTTTTTTTAATTATAATCATTTTCATGATACTTTAATACCATTTTATCTATTTCATATAATATTTAGAATGTTCTTCGATATTTTCGATAGATTGAAATAAACAAAACTTGTTTACAAAAAGGCAAGAACACTAGATATTTCAACGCGTTTGTTTACGTTTTGTAATTGTCGCAGCCAGTGCAGCTGAACTGACTGAACTTCATTTCAGTTCATGCGTACTTACGCGAAGGACTTTTTTTTTTTTTTATCAATGAGAGATAAATGAAGAGAAGTTTCGGTACAACAAAACGCTAGGTTACACATGACGTAATGATTACACAAAACATTTTATCGGAGGATACCGCTTAGATATTATGGGAAGGGAAACTAATAAACAAAATAAAGTGTGTTACAGTAGGTGAGGAAAAGAAGAGTAAAGTTCAGCATGGTTTTTAAATGAGATAAAAAGAAATATTCATATAAAAGAATTACACGCGTGTAGTAAATATGATAGTAAAGATTAGATATATTCTGGAAATTGGCGTTTCAAAATTTGTAGTTTTGAAAGAAAGACAGCGATCAATGCCCTTGTAATATAAATATGAAAATTTTGCATATAAACACATGTAATGATGATTGGTGGGTGAGCAAATTATAATAGTCCATTTGATCACAATTATTGTTTGTTCAAGACAGAGTTCAAATTTCCTTTTCAAGTTATTTAAATAATTCAGACCTGATATATATTTATGTAATTCAAATTTGAATGAAAAGTTAAAACTATTTACCTATTTACAATAAATTCCACAATATGCGGCCAAGAAAGTTTTAACATCGTGCTTCCGTTGTAAGCGTGGCCATGATATAACTTATCCTAGTATTTTCTTTTTCTCAAGTTTCTTTTAGAGTAAGAACAAGTGGCGTAGGTGCGCCACCTAACATCGTGACGTTCGTACATACACCGGCATGATGAACATTGGTTCATAATTAATAATAATCATCTTAAAATTAAATTTTCTAACTTAACATGAAATTCAAGCCTGATATTTAATTCAAATTTTAATGAAAGTTAAAACTATTTACATATTTACAATAAATTCCGCAAATATGCGGCCATGAAAGTTTTAACATCGTGCTTCCGCTTTAATCGCGGCCATGATATATCTCATGCAAATATATTCTTTTCTAATTCTCAAGTTTCTTTTTATAGAAAGAGAGCTGCAAGTGGCGTAGCAGCGCCACCTAACATCGTGACGTTCATACTCCACCACGATGAACATTGCTTCATAATTAACAATAATCATCTTAAATATTAAATTTTCTAGCTTAACATTAATTTCTAATAAAATGTTAATTAAATTAAATGGTTACACTATACAAATCAAATTCAAGCATTTAGAAATAGTACACAATTAAATACAAATAATTTCTAAACATACAATTTCGAAGATTTCTATTATTACGTGCTCTACATAATAATATTCAGACGTAAGAGAATAAAAATTTTACCTCATAAGATCTAAAAAACAAATACTTTACATATTAATTAATATAAAATTGAAATTCCACAAGAAAAAAATTTTCATTTCTCTATTTTATGGAGATAAAGGCAAAGGCGATAGATTATGAATAGGTCGTTTCAGCTTCCCAAATAAAATTTTTAGTTACAGTTATAGGATACAGTTCAAGTATTCTTCCAAGATGCCATTTTAACGGTTGTACATTTTCATCTTTTATCAATACTAAGTCAATCACACCCAAATTAGATCTTTCTTATAACCACTTATTTTGACCTTATATCTGTGAGAGACAATCCATTAACCAACATTTCCAAAAACTGAGATTTGTTGAGTCAGCTTCCATCTTTCAAGGCGGGGCAATTTATGTTCGGTGTAATCAGGCTTGGGAATGCCATTCAGTGCAGTTCCAATTATGAAATGCTCAGGTGTTAAAGCATTTAAATAATAGTTGGGATCACTTGAAGTTGAAACTGTAGGCCTAGAATTCAAGCAAGCTTCTATTTGTGAGAACAATGTGTAGAACTCTTCTTGCGTTAAAATTTGCGTTCCAATTGTTCTTTTCAAATGAGTTTTCATTTGTTTCATACTGTTTTCCCAAAGTTCACCAAAATGTGGAGCTGCATGGGGATTGAATGATCACTGAATATTTTCAGCTGTGAAATAACTTCGGATCTTTTCATCATTTGTCAGTCTTGTCAAGATTCCTTTTAGTTCTCGATCAGCTCCGACAAAATTTGTATCTCGATCTGAAAAGATTTCGCTTGGTTTTGCTCTGCGAGCAAAACATCTTTTGAAAGAGGCTATAAAGGCTTCTGTTGTTAGATCACTGACTATTTCAAGATGTATAGTCTTTGTACAAAATCAGACATAAAGACAAATGTAGCATTTAGTTGGTTTCACTCCTCGTCCCTTTCGAAATTTTATCGGGAAAGATCCAGCAAAATCTAAGCCAACTAACTTTTCAGAACATTCTACTCTGCACATCTCGAGCAGTTGAGAGATTTGCCATTATCTGTTTAACAGTAGCTGAACGTACTCTAAGGCATTTCATGCATTTCCATTCATTTTCTTAACTACTTCTCGGCAATTGATGATCCAAAATTTCTGTCTGAGTGTAGACATAGTTAATGTTACTCCGCCATGGAGACATGTTTTATGAAAATGCTTAACTATCAGATCTGTAACATGATATTTGTAAGGCAAAATGATTTGATGCTTAGTGGTCTTCTGGAAGAGTAGAATTTCTAAGGCGTCCACTAACTCTGATAATTTCTTTTTTATCAAGAAAAACATATAAAGATAAAAGCTTCCTACTGAGAGAAAAACTCTTTCCAGCCTTAATTATTTAGTTTCTTCTTTAAATTCAAGCTCTTGCATGAATTTTATAATAGAATCAGTGGCTTTATCAAGTTCAGGGATAGTCAGAAAACCTTTGAATTTTGCAGATGATGGCTTAGCTTTATTGATGAATCTCAAACACCAAGCAGTTATTCGTTTTAGTTCTATCCACCATGATTATCTAGAAATCAAAAAAAATTCGGACATTTGTAACGTGATATATAACAGTTCGGTGTTGTTCATTAATTAATTAGCCTTCTTTTGAATCTATTATTGGCACAAATTATAATATTGGTACATTTCTTTCCCTCAACCAAACTGGTCCATTATACCACACGCCACTTTAAATGAAGTCAGATGCAGTACATCCACGAGAAACAATAGCAGGAGAATTTTCTGTTCGCTTACAAACTCTCCATTGAGATGGTGAAACAAGACCTTGGATTTCCCTCACACGATTTGCAACAAATGGTTTCTTCTTATCAGCAGAACCTTTTATCCAATATAAAACAATTTGTGTGTGGGAATCACAAAAACAAAAATTTTTTCATTAGGAATGTCAAAATATTCTTTTCTATAATTAGCTATTCTCGAAGTAATTATAGCACCCATGAATAAGCGCTGCACCTCTAAGCGCTGCAAAGTTCGTTTTCCAAGTTAAGTAACTTGACTCTTAGACAATATAAAAGTAGAACATAACTCAGGATCGAAGAAATATGCTACTGCTCCATACCCTTTAAGATTTTCATCACAAAATACATATAGCTCTATTTTATCAAAAATTACTTCACGTAAGAAAATCATTTTATTAAATTTTAGTTACACTGAAATTCAGTATAACTAAAATTTTATTAAATTTTAGTTATACTGAAATTTAATAAAACTTCATTTTCTGTACACCACTGTTTACATTTTTCACATAGCTCTGAAGTCAGAATTGTGTGTGTGTGTATGTCACAATCGATACCTATAGTTCCCATAATTTTACAATAAAATGTTTACTCTATTTATAAATGGAGCAATGAATGTTACTGATCATAGATTTTGGTTGCAATATGTATTACTCCACGTTTAGTTATATTCTTGCAATCAATTGTTTTTAAGAGTTGTTGTGAACATCTAATTTTATAATTTATCATTATCTGAATCCCAAATTATTTCCAAAACCTTTAATGTGTTGTGTTTTACATTATCATAATTATTCCGGTTTCTTTTCATTTATTCTTTAGTGCAAATAAATTTGTTTCGAATTTTCTTAAGTTCATACCAGCATCTTTAAGTATTCTAAACGTGTTATTAGTCAGATAGAAGCATTCATCAGCTGTATCAGCTCCATAAAATAAATCTTCAACATATAATGATTTATCAAGCATTTTCACCACTTTGGGATGTTCTTTTTTATAACCTTCAATGTGATATTTAATTGTGGCGGCTAGAATAAATGGGCTCGTAGTTGCGCCAAAAGAAACTCTACACATTTTTAGAGCTTTAAAAGCTAAAATATTTTCATTAGAATTATTAAACCACAAGAATCTCAAAAAATCTCTGTCTTCTTCAGCAATTTGAATTTGGTGAAATGTGTGCCTTCTCAATGTCATCAGAAAATGCTATTTTATGCATACTAAAATTTACAATTATATTTAAAATATTGGGATTGAAATTTGGGCCAGATATCAGACAGTCATTTAAAGATAAAATACCTTTAGTTTTTGATGACGCATGATAGACAATCCTCACCTTTGTAGTTTGCTTATTTTCTCGTATTACGGGCCTATGATGCATATAATAATAATTCTCTTTAACTTCAAAATAGCTACATTCCTCAATTATTCTCCATTCAAGCTGTTTCTTTAATAATATTATTATATTCACAATATAATTTACGATTTACTTTTAATTTATTTTCTAATCCAAGAAATCTGCTTAGAAACTATTAAATTATCTAAGTTCTGATTTATTATTTTTCCATAGAAGTTTCGTTTCATATTAGCCATTCATAAATTTCAAATTATTTCGAAATGATTCAATGGTATCTAAATCAACCTTGGAAAAGGTATCATAATTATTTCAATTCCTACTGTATCCAATTTCCAGAAGGCCTGTAACTCAAATGTCTTCGATTCCTCACTAGAGACAAATAAAGCATCTATTCTCGTACTATTTTGTTCCACTTTACCCATTAAAATATAGCCAAAAATTGTAGGAGAAACGAATAAGTTCTTGTTCCTTATAATTCTGTTCCCACGTTGTATAGCCCAGAAGTATTCAGCTCCACAAGGAATAAATTTACTTTTTTCACACGCAGAATTGTGTCGGCAAGTTCCCAACAACTCCTACTCATCAATTCTTCGACGACTGTCAAAGCTGGAAAAATGTGGGAGAGATTTACCAAAAATCAGATCCATTGCGAAAACCTCAACCACAATGTTGAAGCGAGCGTTGTTTTATTTTTTATTTTCAAACGATGTACTTCGAATTCCTTTTCGTCTCTTTGACGACTTCCAAACGAATAAATTGTTAAGCGCTCTTTTCTTAAAATTGGTAATTTTAATTCTAAGGCTAAATTTTTTGTTAAGTAGGATCTCTCGGATCCCGAATCAATTAAAAGTTTAACAAATTTTGATTTAGAATTCGAGATTCAACTATTAGAGAACAAATTTGTAGTAATACTTTCTTTGAATTCGAATTATTAGAATGTGATGTTGACACAACAGTATTATCTGTATTTTATTTTCAGGTTCATCTGTTTTAT
This sequence comes from Latrodectus hesperus, assembly GCA_037975125.1. Taxonomy (NCBI): domain Eukaryota; kingdom Metazoa; phylum Arthropoda; class Arachnida; order Araneae; family Theridiidae; genus Latrodectus; species Latrodectus hesperus. The sequence continues at coordinate 104,332,085 of CM075854.1, forward strand.
TTATTCTTCGTTCTTTAGAATTGGAAAAGCAAAAGAGTTTATTATGATTAAAACTGTTACAAATCTCACATAGAGGTATTTTTGATCTACATTCAGTAGACAAATGAGATTTAAGAAAACATTTATAGCATCGACCATCTTTTTCAATTTTTGTCTCTTTTGTTCATCAGAATATTTTGTGCATTCTAAAGATGCATGTTAGAATTATTTATTGGTAGAATTATTTTATTTATACACACACACCATAAACATTATAAACATGTAGTTTAATAATTTTAAGAATTTAACATCACCCACATATTAAAACAAATGCAGAAACTTTATTAATAATTAAAATGATGTTCTATTACAAATGACCTTAAAAAGAGAAGTTGACGATCGATTTTACACTTCCTGAGAGTAAAATAAACTGATCCTACAAAAATATCACTTTCGTGGGCATTTGATGGACGCAAAACCTTAAATAACTTTTCGGTGGTGGATCCTAAATGAAAGAAACAGTTTCGGATAAGGAGCGGAGAGGTCGGCACCGCAGGATGCTTTCCCTGGGAGGGTTCTTTCGAATGTTACACAATATTTGATGGCTGGTTATCACGGGACTATATAAGTTTCCAAAACGAGAATTTTTCTGTCCTGCGCAGACAGTGATATCACTGTAGGACACCAAATAAAATTATAAACTCTCTTACTTTCCCAAATAACGTTGTCCTTTGTTTATTCGAATTGAATCACATTTCCCACTTTTTTAAGGGAATAAAACAACAATGAAACTTTGGCGAATAAAGTGAAGGAAACACTCATGGAAGAATATATATGTATATATATATTGATTACATAAAAATTATTTTCCATAAATTATTTATCCATAAAATTACAATTTTTTGGAGCATTTCTCAATACAGATTAGAACACAGAGGATTAAATCATCTACACACACAGGTATAAGAATTATTAAAATTATTCTAAACATTTTAATATTATTAAAATTGATAAGAAAGGATTTTTTTAATATTATTAAATAAGCGCGTGCGTGCAGAATATATATATATATATATATATATATATATATATATATATATATATATATATATATATATATATATATATATATATATATAGCTGAGTTCAACTATGTGTGCCGAGTTTACTCACGTGTTAGGTTCAGAGAGGATTAAAACAACACCCTAACCATCCGATTTCAAACGGAATTTTAGAGAGAGTTCATCGCCATCTAAAATCAGCAATTAAAGCTTATGAAAATGATAACTGGGCGGAGATAATCCCTGTCATTCTTTTGGGCATCGGAGCAGCAGTTAAACAAGAGTTGCAAATTTCTTGTGCAGGGCTTGTATATGGTACTACTTTGCATCTTCCTTGAGACATAGTGGACATGACCATGATGTAACAATGATTTTAACACTGATCATCAAATTGTGATGCAACAACAGACTCCTAACGCAAAATCCGACCACTGCATTGATCAATTTTATGTACACCCATCTCTGATGTCATGCACACGCGTTTTATAAGGAATCGATCGTGTGCATCCTCCGTTTTGCAAACACTGGTTCTCGTGAAGTTTTGCAGCGAATTGACAAAACTGTTATCATTGATATTAATGGAAAAAGTCTACCGTTTCTTTTGACCGTATAAAACCACGCGCGGCACATCTTCTCAAAGAAACCATCTTTCGATTGAACACAATTAGCAACGCCAGAAAACCAATACCTGGTGATAAAAATTCATCAGATGGTAAATTTCTCAAAATGGTAACCAAATCAGGGAGAAGTGTATATTTTCCAAAGAAATTTTCTACTTACATTACTTATTAATAATCTTATTTTAATTAATTCGGTCATTTGTATCATTTTTATTTTGTATTCAATTGTTTCTATGTTTATTCAAACTCTTCTATTTTGTTTGTTCTTTTGAAATTTTGTTATTTTTTTAAAAAATATGCATGTATAGATACATATCGTTTCTTTATGCGGAATTCCTACTGTCACTGGGAGGATACTATGTGATGAATCCCAAAGTTTTGCACTATCACGCCAACGAAATTCTTGTAACCTTAAGAGGGATCAATAATCCAGACTATGCCTTTTATTGACTATGCGAGGGAAAATTTAGATTGTTTGTTTATAAATAAAAGAAAAGGTAATGAATAAAATTGTTTAATCGAGATAAATATTGTATTGATGATGTTTATATTTTAGTATAACATAATAATCTCTTCAGAGTGATTGAGCCGAGCTGGCAGCCGAATGGTTAACGCTCTTGCCTTCGCTTCAACAGTTCGTGGGTTCGCATTCCACTTTGGGCATGGATGTTTATAGTGGTTCGGAATCCACTTTAAAACCGTAGGTCCCGGTCTAATTAGCCCTTGTGTGCAAAAAATGACCGTTGAGCTACAAGCAAACCAACCAATCAGAGTGATTGATTTTTGTGAGGGTTACACGGGTGCGAGGTCTAATATTAGACAAATCGGCATTACACCATGGAGGAAGGAATATAAGAGGAGTCGTTCTAACCGCGAAATATCATGAGCGCCGGTGAAGTAGCTAGCAGACGATACCACGCCCACTCTGTCTTTCAAGAGAAACAATATTTTCTTATTGATTTATTATTTATTTTATTACATTACATATATTCAGACTTGTAAGTCTTCGTCAATAATAGGAAAAATAGCACAATGACAGATGTACAACCACAGAAGAATAACGAAGAAAACACCCAGGACCACGGTGGGAATCGAACCCACACTCCTAATACGCTCTCAAGCGATTAGCGGTGATGCTTTAGACCACTCAGCCACGGAGCGCCTTTCTTATTGAGGACACAGTATAGGCAAGCATTATTTTCATTTAAATTGCACACAACGAAATAAAAGAGATCTAATTAATTTACTATTTTTAAAAAAGTTATTTTTATTGATAGTTAAGTGCTTATTTTGTATTTCTGCTAATTATTAATATTGAGTATTTCAATAAAGAAATTTTAGGCGTATTATTCACCTTATTGACTTTGAGATAAACACTTGAATATTATGTATTAAATATGATATTATTATATTTATAATCTTGAAAATTGTCGATTTTTCTTTTCTGTATTAATATTCAGTGGCAAAGTTTCCTACCCATGTTATTCCCTGTGATTTTATCTATGCATGAAATACTCTGCTATTTGGTTATAATTTTTCCTTTTATAAGGAAGAATTATGCTTCTGATATAAATTTATTTGTATCTATATAGTAAAATTATTTTTTCTTTGGTGTATTTTTAGTCCAATATTAGAAAAAAAAGTTTTTATTATCAATAATTTGTAAATAAATTTCGTTGATTAATGTAAAGTAAAAAAAAATGTAATATAAAGTCAACTGTGTGTATGAAAACTAGAAACTAAATAAAGTATTTTTTTTTATCTAAAATTGAATTTCATTAAATCTTGATTTATTATATTTAATAAGATTTATATAAGATAAATATATCTTCTCAAGAAGTATGATATTTTAATATTAATATAACGTTAAAAACTCAAAATTTTTAATTTTTTTAACTCATTTTAAACTTTTGTTTTAAAAAATTGGAATTTATTCACTAGCAAAATAATTAAATATATTCCTAAACTTATAAATTAATCTCCTCTAAATTAATTTTTTTATCGATGAAATTTTTTTAATGATTATTCAATAAACATTCATTAAAATAATTTCTGTTTAAACAACGAAATTTAAATAAGTATATTTTCTTTCAAATATTTCAATTCAACAAGAGGCTTAATAGTAAAGAACAGGTTTTAGCGTAATGTTTTGGAAGACAGAAGGGTTATGGCACATACGTCAAGCGTTGACCAATAGGGCGGCTCCACTTATGTTCCGCCGTGCTGGCAGCCGAAGGGTTAGCGCTCTTGCCTTCGGTTCAACAGTTCGTGGGTTCGAATCACACCTTGGGCATGGATGTTTGTAGTGGTTTGGAATCCACTTTAAACCGTAGGTCCCGGTCTAATTAGCCCTCGTGTGCAAAAAGTGACCGTTGAGCGACAAACAAACAAACCACTTATGTTCCTTCCTCCATTTATCACACAATGTTTCAACTAGAAGTAAATTCTTTGTGATGACTCGTTTCTTAGAAAAAAGAATGAATTAAAAAATCTAATGAAAGCTCATGTAAAAGATTAAAATGGATAAAAGTTTAAATAGTTTAAAAAGCCAATTTCAAATTTAAAAAATGCAAAATTCTTTGCAGGATTTTAACCCAGTTAAATCTGGTAAACTTAAAATTGTGTTGTTAAAAGCAAAGCGTAAATAAAATTAGGACAGATAATTAAAACATGCAGTACTGCATACATTATATTACGTGTGATGTAAATTGGAGAGCTTCTGAGCAGTATATATATATATATATATATATATATGTATATATATATATATATATATATATATATGTTAAAAATTTTAAAAAGATGTAATTTACACAATTATTATTATTAAACTAAAGTAAAACATGACAGTTAGGATGGAAAATTATTTGAAAACATTCTAGTCGTCATAGTAACGTAAAAATGTCAAACGTTTTGTGTGATAAAGAATAAAATTTTGTAATTGATGCTATTACAGTAATCGGCATATTACATTAATGCCATGGGACATAAAATCAATTACTAAATTAATGAAACGCAATTTAGCTCTTGTTGGAAAGTAAACAAAAAAATCGATATCAGCCAAGTTACTCTGAATGTACATTACATTGAGAATACTTTTCGGTTTTAGATTCAGCTCGCGACACATTAATCAAATTGTTGAATAGCGTAAGCAAATTACAAATGACCACTCAACGCAAAATCCTGCAAAATAAATTATGCTTTTTTAAAATGAAAAATAAGCGTTCTCAAATAAGAATGTGCCCTTTTTTATTATTAATCCAGAAGAATTGATAATATATATTTATGTATGGCTTTTAAATGGTGGAAAAGATCTAATCTGAAAATCCCGGTATAAATTGGACTACTCAACTAAGTTCCCAATTTTATGGTAAAAAATCTCAAAATAAAATGCAAACTTTAATTTCAGTTTCCACTAAATTTTGAAATTTATCGAATAATCAGTTGGAAAATGCTGTGATTCTGAATAGAAAACACATGGCAGAATGTGCAATTGTGAAACTTGTGTTGGTTCTTTTGGGATCATCTGGGATTTTTATATCCGGAAATCGAATTTTCGGAAATTTCGCTATACTTCTGTTTCACCTTTCACGTATCATTGGAATGGCAAAAGTATTACATTGTATTAAAGTGGGATCCAATCAAAATGATTTTCGAAGTGGGTTATTTCTTTCTGAACTTTTCAATGTTGCTGTGTGGTGGAGTCTATACTTCAAAAGAATTCAAATTTATGATTTGGCAATGGTTTTGAAGGAAAATTTAACAAATGAGAAACAGAAAAAAATAATACAATTTTCTTTAGTATTATCACTTATTTTATTCCCGCCTATTATTCGATGTTCATATACTGTTATAGCAAGGGAACTCAATATTGAGCCGAGTAGTCCTTGTAGAAATTTTGGAATTCCACCAAATAAGATATACAGTTCTTTGGCTGTTTATACATTGGAATTTTTGAATACTTATTCGAGTTACATCTCCAACTTCATTGCGGTATTTTTATTTTCTTCATTTTGCTTTTTGATTTTAATGCGATGTTCTGAAATAAAATCAAAAAGCTTAACAAAACATGTACAATATACTTGGTACTATTGTCAAGATTTGATGTATTTGGTAAAAAATTTAAATGATACCTTCTCTTTTCCAGTATTTAGTGTGTTTTGCAGAATAAGTGTGGAAATATTCACCTTCCTTACTGGATTAATTAATTCCACTTCAAACTGGAAAATTTCTATTGGTTACGCCTTGTGTTTCCCTCAGTTACTTGTCTGGTTTCTCATTGTTTTGTTTTTTGCAGACACAGTTCAGAAACAATGTATCGAACATTTAGAGAATATATTCTGCGATGTTGAAATTTTGAAAACATCAGGAATAAGAGTAAATTATTTTTTATACCAAAAATTGCGAGGTTTCTGTTCTTTAACTGCATGGAATATGTTTAATCTAAATAGAAGCATTCTAATGTCTGCTTTTGCTGCTATGGTTACTTATGGGGTCATTATTCTGCAGTTGAAAGAAAATAAATGTAAATAAACTGCATGAAATTTCTCAATTTTCTACAACTTTTAATGATTTTTTAGAATATTTAATAAAAAAGTAGAATTCTATGTATAAAAAACAATTTGAATAGCTATGTAAGAAATATTTTCTACTTCTATTTGCGGGTTGTATCAACTCTTCACTGGCGAAAATTCACACTACTTGAAATTGTTAAAAAAAAAATTATAATGTGTGGAACTTGTTTCCTCCAATGATCTTTGACTTAAGGGAGGAAATTTTCATAAATTTAATTGTATAATTCAATAAAAATACGAAAATAATTTAAAATTAACTTTAAAAAAACTTTTGTTTTTATCTTTCACTGTTAATGTACTGAATTAAATTTAGAAGTATTCGCGAAAATAAAAAATGGATTTTTCAGATATGAAGCCGTGCACTAATTAGTCATTTAATTATGCTTGATTATAGTGGTTTCACTTCATAATTTGTTTTGTCCATATATATATATACTACGGGCCATTAAAATTGCTACACCAAGAAGGAATGCAAATAACAGAATGATATTTATTGGACACATACATTATAGTGGAAAGAACAAGTGATTAGATTTACAGGAAATTAGGATATATAGATCTTGAGAAATCAGTACCCAGAGCAGCCACCTCTGGCTGCAATAACAGCATTTATCCATCTAGGCATGGAGTCAAAGAGAGATTGTATGGCATGTACGGGGATCTCAGTCCATGCAGCTTCAACACTATGCCACAGTTCATCGACAGTAGTGCATGGTGAGTGATGGCGTGCCAAACGCTCGGCAACCATTGACCACACGTTTTCAATTGGTGACAGATCAGGAGAACGTGCTGGCTAGGGTAACAGTCGAACCTGTTCTGTATCAAGAAAGTTCAGAACAGTACGGGCAACATGCGGTCGTGCATTATCCTGTTAAAACAAAGCATTAGGGAGGCCTCGAAGATAGGGCAGAGCCACAGGCCTTAACACATCGGAAATGTAACGGTTGCTGTTCAAAGTGCCGGTAATGCGAACAAGAGGTGATCGAGACGTGTATCCAATGGCACTCCATATCACTCCAGCAGATTGGCCGGTATGGCGATGTCTAATGCAAGCTGGCAATGCGCGTTCTCCACGATGCCTTCAAACACGGATGCGGTAATCATGGTCCTCTATACGAAACCGAGATTCATCTGTAAAGATGACGTGTTGCCATTCCCGCGTCCAGGTTCGTCGCTGATCACACTATTGAAGGCACTCCAGTCTGTGACGCAGCGTCAATGGTAGCCGAAGCCATGGTCGCCGTGCAGACAATCCATGCTGCTGCAAACGTCGTCGAACTGTTCGAGCAGAAACTTTTGCCTTGCAAATGACTCCATTTCTCGACTCAGGGTTCGTGACGTGGCTGTACGATCCCTTGTGACCATGCGGATAAGATGTCTGTCTTCTCTGCTGTTAATGATGGGGGTCACTGAGATCCTGCATGACGTTCCGTATGATTGTCCTGAACCCATCGATTCCATATTCCGCTAACAGTCATGGGGTCTTGACCGACGCGAGCAGCAATATTGCGGTACGATAAACCGCAATCCCGGTAGGCTATAATCCTTCCTCGTTCAAAGTCAGACACGTGCTGATAGGCGCATTTCTTCTTTTTACACGAGGCATCACAACAACTTTCTTTGCCAAAAACAACGCTGAAACGGAAATTGAGTATTAAAAAAACTGCTGTCATATCTCTGGTTTTATACACTTTGTAGATGTCGCTACTGTCGCCTGCTTTCTATGAATGAGCTGAAAATCTAATCATTTGCATATCACAGCAAGTTCTACCTGTCATGCAAATTTCACGAGTGTGATGTGCCGCTTTCCTTGGTGTAGCAATTTTAATGGCCAGTAGTGTAGATATTTATCGCCTGCGCATATTCAGCATTTTTCAGATGTCCAACTAGACATTTCAGCTAAATAATATATAATAAAGTTGTTTTGTGTTCTATGTTAAAATAGAGAATAAATGTTTTATTTTAAATCTATCAATGTCTTTAGTTTAGAAGTGTTCTATGATAAAATATACCTATTATAACAAATACATTGAAGAACTAAATGAATAACTTGTGATTTTAATCTTAATTTTTAAAACAATTTCCGAATGAATTTATGAGAACTTGTTAAAAAAAATATATCTTATAAAAGTAATCATAAAAATTTTCAGAATTTTACAATTAAATTTGCGTAGTAAAACTTGAAAAAAGAAATTTAGAAAATCATAATAATTAACAATGTGCTAATTCAAATTTAATTTTTTCTAAAATTGGAAATTATCCAAAAAAAGTCTTAATGAATATTGTCTGAATGAAAATATATTCCTGTTAGAAAAAATATATTTTTCCTATAAGTAAAAATAAATAAAAAATAAAATCAGATTTCTAAAATTGAAATTATTGAATGTTAATTTTGTATTATTCAATAAAAACTGTTGAAAATACTAAAATGTTTAATAGTGAAAAATATTAGACGGTCGGTAAAATAAGTTTCATATTAATTTCATTTAAGTATACTACCTGAATTTTTTATTATACTTTAAATTTATTTAAAAATATTAAAAAAAGTAATCAAACACAAGTATTATCTAGAAAAAACTTAGGATAAATATATGCATATTTAAAATGGGTATTCCTTAACATTGTCTGGCTTATTAACAAAAATACACTATCATGAAACTATTTTTTTTAACAATAGTGTATTTTTGCTGTTTAAGCAAGACAACAGAATTGTTACACGAGTAGAATACAAAATTGTATGGCATAATATCATTCAACCACTATTTTAAGCCATTATTCATGAACACCTTAAATAGTAAGTCGCAGTCAGGTTAGCCTTTTGGAGCAAAAACTTAGCATAGACAAATAAACATAGAAACAGGCATGGAAGCTTTTGTAAGATAACAATATTGATGCTAGAAATGCATTATCATAAACTATAGTGCAAACACACAGCAAATCAGTAAAATTTTGGGATAAAAATATTCTCCATTCTTTCAATTTATAACTATTTTTTGCATAGGAAATGCTTTGCAACTGACGCATATCAATCATTTGGTAAAAAAAGCCGCCTAATCAATTGATAAAAAGTAATTATTTTTACGTGTTCACATTTAGTAACAATATTTCTGCTAGAAATTATTCTTTTTAAACTTGTAATTTTTTTTATTTTCTTTTGCACAACTATCCTTAACATTTTTGTTACTTCAATATATTTTTAAAAGAAAATTAATGAATAACTCAAATTATATGATTAATATTACATTTACATACATCTTTATTATATCACACTGCAAGGGTTTGGCTTGATTTTACACTCAAAGATGAATTTTTGAACTAGTATAATTTGACAGGGACTTATAGTTCAAAGTGGATTCATAACCGCTACAAATATCTATATGAGAGGTTGGAATCAAACTTTTATACTGATGAATCAAAGGCCAGAGAGTTTACATTTGGCTGTCAGATTGACTGCACTACTGTGGTAACTGCATAGATGAGATTTATTCTTAGTCAGAAAGTTCTAATACACTTACATTATACACTATTTATACGTTGACTAATGAAAGTTTAACAGACACAGATCATTATAGTTATATTTTACACATTTTCTGTATTTCACAAAAAAAGGTCTAACATTGGATTACCGGCTCAATAAACTGAGCTTGAACACTTTAACCGACTTGAACACCTAATGCATCTATTATAATTTTATGTGTCATCATGTCATCATTCTTATATGTCATCATTCATATAATTATGACATCATGTCATCATTCTTTCTTTCTTTTTTTCCCCTTTAAGAAATAAAATGCGCAGTTTTTCACAGGTAAACATTTTACAACTAATTATATGTATTATTTTACAACTAATAGTCGTATGTGTTAGTATTTATTATCTAACTTTTCAATAGAATTATCTATGTTTTAATACATTGTTCAAAATAGTCATGAAAGTATACTTGAAATGGCATGATTTTCAATTCTATATATTATTTAATTACTAATCCATGTTTGTAGCATTTATCCTTTGCATGCTTGTAAACAGTAGATTAGGTTATATAACAATTTTCTAGTTTCATGTTTCTGCTGACTTAAACCGCTAAATCAGAGAATTTCTTCAAAATTTTAACCAGTCATTATGAGATTGACATCATATCCAGCAACTGTTTTCCATGACACCCAGTTTACTGATAAAGAACCATAAGAAATTTTATCACGTTAGGAAAATGCAGTATATGCATGTACATATTAACAATAAATTGAAGTAAAAAACAGGTAACAAAACTGCTTTTAATTAAACATGATTTTTTGCTCTAATATTTTAATTAAATGCTAAATTTTGTAATGATGAGTTAAAACTTAAATAATGAACTAAACAATATAAAAATTAAGCACCAAAACAAATAATTCGGTTTAAAAAAATTAAATTGACAAAAACGTGCAAATGAATGAATTAAATTAGATTCCTTTAAATACATGAAATGCAGGCTTTTTGAAACACAATATAATCTTTATTAAGTTGTAAACACAAAGCAAATAATCTCTACAGTAAAAATCAATCAAATATCTTTAGGAAACAAGTAAAATATATAAAATTTTATGCCATTAAACTTAGTATGATATTGTCTTGAGAGGATAATACTAATGTTTCAGACATACAAAACACTATCTTTTCTTTGCCTAATATAAATTTCATAATGTATACTAAGTAATTAATGCTAACAAGTGCTCTTGTTAGAGTTCATGAGTATTGTTAGAGTCAAATAGGTAATTAAGTGCCCGTGTTTAAATTATATGCACAGAAATGAATAAAAAGATAAATATTTACAATTTATGACAACAAGTAAAAATTATAAAACCTTAATTGAAACCAAATAATTGCACTTACATCAGGATGAAAAATAATATAAGAGAGTAAGATAATGAGGCATATTGGAACACACAAATATAATAGAATAAAGCAGAAACATTTAGTACAGATGAAAATTTTAAAATAATTCATAATTTTAAAGTTAATTACTTACTGAAATAGGACTTAAGTTAAAAAGTGTGCTATTTTATATACATGATTGTCAATCAATCTTTGAGGTGCAGTACAAATTATTAAGTATACATCAGAAACTTTGCTCGTATTAACTCTTAAGTTACTTTATGGAAAACAGCTCTTAGAGTAGTTGAAATAAAAGGCATAGAATAATACACCTGAAAACAAACGTAATATAGTTAAGTAATAAACTTCTTTGCAGGATTTTAAAATTTAAAAATGTGAATTAATAAGATGGAAAATTTTCGGTTATTTCATATGACAATAATCAGAGTGCTTTTTTGTTTGAAAAAACATCCATTAACCAACATAAAACACAAAATAGTTAAATATTCAATAAAATTTAAAAATTAATAAAAAGTTTTTTTTTTACTTTTAATTTTATTTGAAATTAAGTTATGGAAAACGGTTTCTGTGTTAAATTCCAAAAATTGAAAACGTTTCATTCTATAGAAAAGACTATTTTAATCATGCAAATTTAATAGATTTCATAGTTATTGTAAATACATATTTACTCTGCCCCACTGAAATTCATGGTGGAAGACAAGATATGTTTTACAAATACATACAAAATTTTTATTAATACATTCGATTTTCATATATTTTTAAAAAAAACATATTTAGAGTTTTAAAATATATAAGGGTTGTAAACATTTACAACAATAAAGTTAAATCAAAAATGCTATTATTAATCAACATAATCATTTAAATATTTTTATTTAAATAACATAAAAATCAGATTATATATGTAGCAAATTAATTAAAGTTTTAATTTAATGTTCAATTTGTTTAGTACAATGCATATAAAAACAGCTGCATAAACTTAAGTAAAATGGGGTTTATGATAGATTCGACTTTTTCATATTCTAGGCAGAAAAGATCACTATATACAAGCATGCATTCAAGAAAAAATATACTAATCAGAACCTGAATTATATGACATTAGAAGTCATTGTCGAAGGACAGTAAAAGTAAACATTAATCACTTGTTAAAAAAGACGAAATAATCGCAAACATGCAGAGTTATATAATGTTTCACACACATTTGGAGTAACAGGGTATTAACATTTAGACATTAAAAAATATTTTTTTAAATTCATTATCAAGCAATTTATAAACAGAGAGATGAAAGAATTTTAATTCTTCCATACATAAAAATTATACCACTATTTACAACCCTTATAAATGATAACTTTGGAAAAAAAGAATAACTATTAAAATATATTTGAATATACAGGTCACAAAGTTAATTTTGTATTTTACATGAATCATATTCTTAATTCCTTTAAAAATATTAAGCAAAATGAAATAAATTTTTATATTTATAACACACATATTCCTTATTGTGTAGTTATAAAATACTGAATACATACAAAAGTATTCTTTAAAAAATGGCCATTTTCAAAGGTTGCTACAATGAGACATTAAAAAATTACATAGCTGTTTCTTAGTTTTAATATACAATTTTACATAATGAGTGAATATTTGAACTAATTGAAAACATATTAATTATTCCACAACATGATTGTTTGATGATTAAAAGGAGATACACAAAACAAACTATTTTGAAATTATATTACAAATCTAAATCTTAGAAATTTAAAAACTGCTTCCCAAATATTCTCAATTTTCAAATATATAAAGAAATTTCTAAATAAAAATTTTTTTACCTCCTTTTTCAAATTATTTTCTAATAACTAATGTTACATAATTACTTTTGAAATAAATTTTTTATCAACAGTGTATTGGTTAACAAATGTTGCAGACTGATCAGAATTGATAAGCAAGATAATATTAAAAATTCACTTAAGAAAGTTAATTTCTTCATGTCGGAAACACTTGCAATAGAAATATTTTATGTTTATATTCTGAAATTCACAATAGAAATTGCATGTTGAAACAATGATTTTATACTTTTATTGCTTTTTATAATTTTTCTGAAAATTACAATACAAATAAATAATAGATTACACAAACTTTGAGCAAAACAGCTATCACATTTTTCATTTAGAAGTGCATATATACAATTGATATTGCTTTGAAATACATTTCTATTTTCAACTGTAACAATTTTTAGAAACTCATAATTCAAGAAATTTATTTAGAACTATGTACTGATTCAAGACATGATTATCATGCGGCTCATGCATGATAAATATTTTAAATAAATGCACTAAAATTTGATCATATTATTTTGGAAATTTGAAAATTATTCAGCAACTGTTAAACAGAAAGAAAAATTTAGAAAATAGTTAAAGTAATAAAAATATACATTATGAGAATCAAAATAAATTTTTAAAACCAAAATATTTATAAAGGCCTTAAATATTTTATAAAATTTGGCAAGGTATTTTCTGAAAAAAGAAATAGTAAGAATTAATTTCAATGGGATAGAAAATCATTTTACGAATAAGTCAGAAAAGAGAGTAAAAAAAAACTTAGAAATATCTATTTTAATGATTTATGCATCTTATATTTAATGACTGACTTTCATACAGAAAAAAGCACTTTGTTTCTTGGCAAGCACAAGTGAGTTATTTCTACAGTAGAAAAATCAAATAAAATAAATTTTAAAGTCATTATTTCTACTTCTGATAATATAGCTAAGAAGGTACAATTTATAGATTGTTAGCTTTTAATAAAAAAAATTAAAAATAAAATTTCTGCTCATTTTAGGAATCACAAATAACAATCATTAAATACTTCATAAAAAATAATATAATTTGAAGGATACCATATGAATTTTATTTTTGGTCTTTGAAAATAGTAATGAAAATACTTTTCAGTACTCAATATAAAATTAATATTGCATTTTAATATTGTTTAACTAAATTATACTGCCGAGTACAGCAATTTTTCTTTTTTGTGATACAAATTGTTTAGTTTCACCCATATACATTTTAATATATTTACGAGCTAATTTTTAAAAAAATTGTATGCCTTTACAATTTATATTAGAATAGTTCAAATCAATTAACAGCACTATTAATAATGTGATAGATATATATTTATAGACAAACATACATATAATTATTTTGCAGAACCAAATATTTTTGTAACAAATTCCCATAAGGACGTAAGCATGCATGTTTTGTGAACATAACATAAAATATTCTTCTATCAAAACTAAACTGCAATACTTTATTACATGAAAATTGAAAGTTAATGCGTAACTTACCAACTGAATTTATAAATAGAAAAAGATAATTATTTCTACATCATTTTATATTTAAAGAGATTAAATATTTAATTCATAATTGAAAAGATTAAAAATTTGTAATTGAAATTACTTTGCTAAAAATATGGGAAAGATAAATTTTATTAGCTGTCATGCTATACAAATTCACATGATTCACTTGTTTCTTAGGAATTTGAAGAATTTTATAAATTTAAATCTAATTAGAAAATTAAATAGAATTTAAGTTTTAATTTTTAAAACATGTCATAAATTTTAATTCATATTTTATTTTAAATTTACAAAAATTATAATTTTTAATCGAACAAAAACATTAAACCCTGGTAAACTAGCAAGTAAGCTTTTAATTGGAAATATGTGAATAAGTTTTTTTATTGAAGTAATTTTCTTAATTTAAAGAAAGTATCTTAATATAAATATTTGTGTACTCCAAAGTAAGCCATAAGGCAAAACTTAAAATAACTTGGGACAATTTTTAATATTATAATTCAGAACACTAATGAAGTTTTATACATTATAATTTTGATTTCACTCAAAAGCAATATGTAAAACTAATACTAATAATCACAAAATATGAAGATTGTGATAATAATAGCAACAATCTCCCAAGATCTTATTTAGTCTTGAACTGATTTACATATTTTTAATTTACATATTCACACTAGATATTTTCATACCCCTATACAGACATACATCAAAATACTATTTAATTTTTATCACATGATGGTATACTTTAAATGTGATTTTGAACGATAATACTGTTGTAATAACTTTGGTAGAAGCTTATTTTCCATTTTATTGGAAAACTAAGCAGTGCACACATATACTTAAATGTAATTTTCAATTATAATTCAATAACATATTTCAACAGAAAGAAGAGAAAAGTTGAACATCAAGGCAATACAAAATATAAGTGAGGCATGTATTTCTGAACACTGTCTTAAAAATATTCTTTTAATTATATAAAATGATCAATTTAAAGTAATCAATTGAAACTAAAAGATAAAATAAATATTATTTAAAACTTAAGAGAATTCTCTGTATCATATTTAGAATAAAATTTATTTCCATTTCAAATATACAGTTCTAACATCTCTGCAAAATAGTCATGATACAAATAATTCAAAATCATTGTATTGCTGACTAAAGCAATTTTCTACACAAGGCAAATTGACATTTATTTCTTAAATACAATATGCTGAAGATTATGTATATGAAGTTGCATAGCTTGAGCTCAAAGATTAAATGAAAAGATATTATATTGTTAAGGACTGATGACTCATGGACTGCTAATTTAATGAATAAAAATAGTAAAGTAAAAATAGCAGCACTCTAATCAGAATACAAAAAATATTAAAAACTTATTAAGGTGATATATTAAAAGTTAAATGCATTACTTCATAAGTTATTATAGAGTGTTATTGTAAGACAAAAAATATATGAGAAAAAATTGAAAACATTTTCTGCCATGGAAAGTAATTAAGTTTTTAGAATGTTAACAACTCTATGCTTATATATTCATATATATTATATACATTTTCATATCTATAATTTTGCACAAACACACATAAATATACATATAGATGTATACACATACACATATAAATACATATATATGTATGTATGTATAAAAATCATCTATACAACTTGCAAACACACACAAATTCAAGTAAAATATTTATGAACACAAAATATAAAAAAAGAAAACATATTAATATAAAATAGAATTATTTGATATAAATTCCATGTAAATTTTTGTTGTTGATTTAAATGCATAACAATAATATTTTGGTTTTATTCTTAAAATTTAAATTTTTAAATTATCTTATACAGTTCTAATGTCTGTTCGATTTTAGTGACACCTTTGAGTTGTAATATATAAAATAAATTTATTTCACTCTGAAATTTCTTATACACAGTTTTATATATAATGATACAATTTAACTACAGAAGTCAAAATTAATTTATTTCGCTAAAATGTGCATGTATTACGTAAATTTTTGTTCGTAGTTATGATTACTGTTCCAACCTGCTTACATATAAAAAATATGATTACATTGGTTTTTTTAAAGGAGAAGTATACTACACGTTCTAAGACAGAAAATTATTATATATGTAAGTCATTTGTAAACTAGAAACAGAGAGAAGCAAATAAATATTGATTGGTATGTAAAAATAGGGTAACCAAAATTTTATCTTTTCAGTTAAAAATATAAACATTAGTAGGCAAAAAGTTTATCATACTTAGAAGTAAATTTACTATCACTTATTTCTAATTCATGAATTTTTAGAACAAATTACTAGTAATTTATATTTTGCTACTCTTTTGCATTCTGTAATTAACTGATATTATCAATAAAATTAAGAAAAAGTAAAGGAATGCTAACAAAATACACACAAAGGTATTCAAAAGATAATCACAGGCATTTAAAATTCATAAATAAATTAAGTAAAATGAAGAAAAATAACAATCTCAAATTTACAAACCAGTGTGCACATAATAGGACTTTCATTTGTCAAACAACATAAAATATACCAAACTCAAAAGTAATTAATATAAGTAAAAACTGAATTACAATTGAAATTTTTACTATTTGATAGTTTTCAAATATGAAGGGAAAAAATTACTACTTTAGAAAGATTATTATTATAGCAATTTCATTAATTTTAATTACATATTTTTTAATGCAAACAACTAATTAACTGAAATCTACAACATTCAATTTAAAACTAATTTCACAAAGCATTGACATCATTTCGTAAATATGATCTACATTTCCAGAACATATTTTTGTTTTAATCATTAATCAATTTTTTTTCCTTAATAATAATGAAATTTTCAATAGTAAAAAAAAAACACCCATTTTTCATAAGCATTTTACAACCTTGATGCATGTATGCATAAATTTATTCATAAGCAAAACAATTACCAAATCTTTTTAAAAAATGCAATTATTAGATTTTTGAAAAATGTACAAGAAAATAAAATTACCTATAATTTATAATTTTCAGTAAATTTTTTACATGAATATACAAAATCGAAATATTAACACTTAATTTGCTTAAATGAATTCATACATGGTGTTTCAAGATTTCTTGTAGACCCCGACAAGAGAAACATAACATCAAGATAGAAATCAGAATTTCAGAAAAAACAAATAGGTAATTTGAACTAAATGAGCAATTTGAAACAAGCTGTTTTTAAAGAAGTTGATGGTGTATAACATAGTTATTTAATATTTTACAGATATTAAGTTAAAAATATTAATGTGGGGTAAGAACTAATGGAAGGTAACAAACTGTTTTCTACTGCATCAGAATAATTGTTAGCAGATTATTACTTTATCAATCATTTGTTATGCTACACATAACTTTAACTAAAGACAGTAAATAACATGACTTAATCGCTTACTAGTTAATATATTCTTTCTTTTGCATTTAAGAGCCTTAAACTCTGTTTTCTGTACTGTTTACACTGCATCTCTTGTGTGACATTTTTAGTCTTGGTTCTTATATGATTCTAATTTCTATTGCTACCTTTTATTCATAATATGAGTTTGTGCACAGAAGATTACATTGAATCATATATAAAAAATAACTTAAAACCTAGTAGTGTAAAAGACACATAGCATAAGATAATAAAACTGAACAGATTATTAGTGTCAAAGACTTAAAGATGCCTGCAAATAAGCAAATGTTAATCATGGTTACATCATTTTCAAATGCAATAAATTCTTCCAAGGCTTAAAATTTAGTTTCATAAAAAAAATATCAAATTTATTTTTCCATACAATTTCCTGTTTCAACTAAAACTACTAAGCTAACTGAAATCTAAGATTCACTCGTTCATCTCTAGCTAAACTTGAGAAATTTTTAAAGCTTAAATTTATCACTAAGAGAAATGTACACAATTCAATCAATAAGCAATTTAAAACAGAGAAAAAGTGAGAAAATAAGTTACTTAACATTATATATAATTTAATATTGTTTAAGTAAACTATAAATGGCATATAAATGATTCAATCAATAATAAAATTTACAACTTTAAATTAATTTATTTAAGTTTCAAATGAAATATTCTTATGTTGTAAAGCACTTATAATGTGTACAATGATAAACAAACGTCAAAAACATTCTAATATAAGCATTTATTTCTAATTTGGCTAATAGATTATGACTAACTGGTGTGAAAATTCAAGGGGCTCATATTTCCCAGTACCAACTATCCCACATCTGTTGAGATGAAACAATCAACATAGTATGCATAATTGTTTTCTTATTTATCAAAATATTTTTAATGTTAGTTAAACATTCTTGCTTACAAATAAACTTTAGCCCACTTGCATTTTACTTTAGCCCACATTTTTTACAGATCATTGGAATAAGCTGAGCATGAGTGAAATTTGGGAATCTAAAATTTTCATCACACTTCAATAGAAACCAGAAACATCAAATGATCATATGAATTTGACAATGTAAATGAACAAATTAAATAAAAATAGTTAAAATATCCATGCCTGATAATTTCTTTTTCAAACTGAATCATTTAAGCCAGCAATAACCACAACAGTATTAAAAAACTGAACATAATAGACCCAAACTTTTGATAAAATATAAGTGATAATTCCAAATATCTAAAGGAAAACATTAGTAAGAACTTCATCAATTCAAGGTCCAATTAATGGGGTAGTGAAAAAAGTAAAAAAAAAAAAAATGATGACATTAAGAATAGAGAAATCTAAGTCCTAAAAAAATAATAAGATGCATGATACTAGAGTGAATATATTTTCATTCCATGAGTTTCTGCAAATAGATTAAGTTTTTTTATTTACAATAGGAATTAATTTTTTAAGATTAATTTTTAAAATTGCTTGAATATAATAAGTACAATTTTACTTTTGAAAATGATTAAAGTTTATACTGAAACCATCATTATACATACTCTAAATTTTATACCACAAAAAATCAAGTGTCATTTTGAATCATGAATGACACATGGATTGATCAGAAAGCTTTATATCTGAGCTAAATTTATACTTTGAAAGAATAGTTTATAAATCTGTGAATATCTATAAAATAGGAAAAAAACATTCCATGTATTAAAATATTGTTGAATAGTTTAGTGTGTTCAGAAAATCTCTGGCATTAGATTTGAAAACATTTAAAACTTTAAAAAACAAAAAAGCTAAAAATATTTTTAAAAATGAAAACTTTTCTAAATATCAAGAGTTCAATTAAATAGGAATAGGAGTTCAATTTCAAGGTTTTACAATGAAAGAAATTATCTTATTACACTGTATGCTAAATGATCTGTATGATTAAGATCTTGTTAAACAAGACAAATTTTATTTAGTTAAGTTTTTTCTCTAAACCTAATAAAATATTCTAAATTGTTTTAATATAATCAGTAATTTTCACCTTTATCAAAGGGGATATTAAATTAATTTAAAAGTGGATTTATGTTTTAAGTGGAACAAAGCTACAATTTCAAAATGTTTGAATTTTATTGATTTTGAAAATTTTCAATAATTATGATTCCTTCTTAAGTAAGGAATTTCATAACAGAGTTTAAATGGCACACAGAGGGACAATTTCAGGCCCTATTTTAACTCATATGAAGTCCAAAGGCTTATATCCATTTCATAGCTCTCAATAAAATATTTTTATAACATTTTAAAAAATAAATATTCACTCAAAAAAAAAAAAACAAAGTTTTTGGTAACAGATGTGATAATTAAGCACTATGTAATGAAAATAAACATTCATAGGATAAACATTTAAAGAGAAAAAAATTGTTTTCATAGCTAAGATCTTTCACATTATTTTTTTATAAATATTAAGTGTTTAATAATAGACTGAAAATTTATAAAAATACTTTACTTTAATAGTTAACGATACAGAAGTTAAATGTGTAATTTTTTAATGCTGTTAACCTAAATCTTTATCAATAAATTATTTTGCAAAGAAAAATAAACAAGTCAACTAAGCATATTTGAACTATTAAAAAGGTATTCAAGGTTACACACACATCATCCAATGGTGGGATAAATAATTCAACAAAGAGTTCTGCATTCTAATATTTCTTCGTAACATTGAAAAAATTATACAAAAAGTTATTTCCTAAATATTTTGATTTGAGAAATTAATAAAATTTCTGAACACTTTTTTCATATTTCTTAATATTACATTCAGTAAATCAATATTAATTTTCTAGACTAATGTTTGGTAATAAAAAGTAATGGTATAGAATTAGTTATTATTACTTAAAATAGATAAATTATTTTAATTCAGCACACAAAGTAGATATTAATTTATGTTTCATCTGATGAACTGGATTTGTGTAAGTTACCTAATGTCAATGATTGTTAAAATTTTTAACTACTAGTCAAATAAATTCTAAAAAAGCACAGGTTCAATCAAACAAGCTTAACAGAATTAAACCCACGACTGAATTTATGCCTTACAAATTTTTATGATTAGTACTCAAAAAAAGTATTGCACCTTTTACAAAACTATGATTAAATTAATGATAATTTTGCTTATCAAATGGTATTAAACAAATATTTTTTTAAACAAAATGTAGTTACATTTGAGAAAAGATCCAATATTAATACTAACATTATAATATTCTTTAAGAACTCAAATTAATATACAGTAATATTCCAGCACTAAACCAACACAAACATTTTTACTTTTCAAAAACGTGCATCTATTCTTGAATTCAATAATATACACACAAAGAAATATTGATGATTTTAATTATTTTATAAACTTGTATTTTTACTCTATATATTACTCTATTATATACATGAATTACATTCTTCATAAAGGTATGAAGATACACAAGAAACAATGTCAACTAAAGCAAAAATAAGATATCTAGGCAAGTTAAAGCAATTAAGTTTTTGATGAAAGAATTACAGATTATAAAACTGACAATATCAAACAAAATCAATTTAAAATATGATATGTAAGAAGCTTAATAAGAATCAATTTATTAAAATAATTAATATAAATTAGTTTTGAAAGAAAACTGAACCTTGAACCAAATTCACATTTGCTGGAAAGTTGAGCACTAATTTTATGCATTTGAAGATACCAGTTTTTACTAGTTAGCAGACATAATAAAAAAATAAATACAACAAAAGCAAAAAGTATTTTAAGCACCACTGAGCATACACACACGAACACACATACATACATATATACATATGTATAATATATATATAAATACCTATAAAATTTTTTGTCACACAACAAATAATTTAATAACAAGTTTCTGTACAAATTTAATTATATACAAAACAAAATTGACTAAAATATACAGTAATGATGGCATTAAATATTGGTGCAAATATTTGACGAAAAGCAAATGGTTCAAGTGCTGAATAATTACTAATCAATAGTTCAAGACTGAACAAATTTCACATATTACAGATTGATGTAAAAATCAAACACAAGAACCTGTTTAAAAGAACATGAAACCACTAGTTAGACATTATGAATTACTAGCCTTCAATCCCCTGCATCATGTGAAAATAGTACACACAAATTCCAAAAACTCTTAATATTTTATAGAATTAAATTAGTCTTCTAATTTTAATAAAATATGTTCATGAGAATAAAATCATAAAAAGAAATATTCTTAAAACTCAATTTTGTACCAGACATTTTATGAGTTTTTTTGAAAATAAAGATTCAAAAATCAAGACTAGATTTTCTATAAATACTGGAACAATATGTTTAAGTGTCATACACATTTCTCTAAAAAGAATTCTAAGAAAATTTTAAATTATTATCAACTAAGCAAAATTTAAATTACAAATTAAGATTTTTTAAATAAACTATATATTCAATTTAAAAGGATTGCATAGTTGTTAAAAATCGATTTAAATTTCATTAGCTATTACCCATAAGTATCCTATAAAAGATTTAGCTCGTTTTAAAAAGAGCATATACATATTTCTTTTTGTATTAAATATTAAAGCAGTTAGCTTCAACTATACAGTGTTGACTTAAAACAGCCAGTTCTACAATGAGTGAATGGAGTGAAAATAATGATGCAATAATCACAGATGTAGATGTCTCACTAAATAATGCTGGCAGGCAGTTTATCGAAAACTTCGGTAGATTTTTTGGATAAGCTTCCTCGTCGGCGAGGAAGTGTGGATGTTGATGGAGGATTCAAGTCTGGACAACCACTATGAATTAATAAATCATGGACTTCTTGAAATCCACCACTTTTAGCATAGGTAGCAGCTGTTCTTCCATCTGAATCCACAGTTTTAACATTCGCATTATTCTGGAAATTAAAAAAAAAAATGATTCAGTAACAAAACTTTAATCATTGTTTAAAAAGTTTTAATCCACATTCTTCTTTAAAATCTAATTGATATGCAAAACATACTTGGACTTCATGCAAAAAACCTCTAACTAAATGAAATTAATAATTAAACATGGAAAAACATCATGCTAAATATTGAAGTAACGTTTAGCAAATTTAATTGTAAATGCTATGAGAAAGGATATTTTTTAAATAAAATTTAAAAATATTACAAGGGGAAAATCTCAAAATATTAAGCTATTGTGTAAACCATAATATTGGGGACTTAGAATTCATTTTTAATTCTTCTTTGAAGGCACTACGGCTTGTTGAGGGTAAAGGCAATCCCTAACAGTCATTGCCACCTGGTCCAATCCATTGCAAGACTTCTCCAGTTTCCTTTATTTATCAAATTTAAGTCCATTTTAACTAAGTCAAGCAAACTAATAGGTGGTCTTCCTCATCTTGTTTCCCATATCACTAGTAAAAGTGAGTTTTTTTATTGGGTTTGAATAGTCAGATCAATGCAAATGCCCAAGACATTGTTGGTCTATTGCATTTTATAATTCTAACAATATCAGGTTGCTTGTACTTGATAGATTTCAAAATTAAACATGGATTTTTAGCTATCATTCTCATGAACTGCACCAAAAATTTTCTTAAGATTTTACATTCAAAGGTAAATAATTTGTTTTGATGTAATTTATTAACTGCCTAGTATTCTCTCCCATAAAGCTGGATTTTTTGAATTAGTGTTTTAAAGATGTTAATCTTTGTTTTTAAACTCATTAATTGATATTTTACTTAGTTTTTGAAGCCAAAATAGCATTTATTTCACATAGTGAGCATGTTGATAACAGGCTCAAATCATTACTCAATCTCTGTCAAATCATTTTTAGTCGTAATAATAGTTCCAAGATAATTTAACTGTGACACTGATTCAAAAGTGCAATTTTTCACTTTAAATGACTGTGAAACAGCTGTACAGTGTGAAGTCTCCATGAATTTTATTTTATATAATAGATAGGATTTACAATTAGGCATAAAAGTAAATCCTTAGTGGAGGATAAAAATCTTATAAGTTTATTTTATTCAAAGTAAAACATACATTTTATTCATGTTCAAGAGAGTTCACTGTCTAAATATTTAAATTTAGAGGAGTTCAACAAAACATTTCTTAACCAATAATTTAGCATTTCGCAGAAGCCCGTGAAAAAATTTGGGAAAAGCTAAGTTTTCCAAAAATGAAAATTTAACTAATTGTGTTAGTTTTTTTACGGCAGAAAATGATCAAAACTAGATATTTATGGTATGTAAAATAATTTATGTATCTTTGAAAAGTCTTATTAGATAGGAAAAATTTAACTGTTTTCACAATTTTTTTTACTGTACATATTTGAATGTTTATAAATATTATTTATATTGAATATTTATTTACATTAATGACACTTCAAAAAAAGTTCAAAGTATATTTTAGAAAGATTTGTAGTAATTTTTTGAATTTTTATATTTCAATGGCATCTAAAACTAACAAAAGGAAAAATTTTAAATATGAAATATAAATAATCTCAAATAAATTCTGAGCAAGGATTTGCGATAATAATTTTTACTTTCAAGAATATTTTTACGATAGTAATATAAATTAATGAAAATTTTAAATACTTTGATAAAATAGTATTAACAATTTTAAAAAGACAACAAAATAAGATTACGATAAAATAACTATTGGAGCATTAAATTTACCCAAATCAGAAGTTGCGTGATGGGTAAATTTCCCAAAGCTGCAGCAAGATGAATAGCAGTTCTTTGATCTCTAGGACCAACAACTGTGTTTACATGCTCTGGTGATGATGCATGTGCAAGAATTAAGGCAACTCCTTTTATATCACTTTTACAGACAGAATCAATGAGTTGCTATAAATAAAGGAAAAGTGAACACATATAAGATAAACTTAATTACATGATTAGTTCCTTGTTAAATTAAAAGATAATATGAGCAAGAAATGATTTAGACATGTAGAAATATATGCTTTTAACATGCTTTATTTTAATAGTTCTTTATGCAAAAAATTCTTATTCTGAAAATTAAGTATCTGATAAACTCTCAACAGTCACGATAGGAAAAGTTATAAATATACCTCAATCAAGAAAGTAAATAAAAAACCTTCGAACTATTTTGTAATACGGCTTGACAAATTTAAACACAATTTTCAGTTTAATCATAAAAAGAAACAATAAAAATTTATAAAGAAAAAATAATCGACGGATGTCATTTCAATTTATTTTTAAAATAAAATCTATTCAATAATTTAATGACATACTGCTTTCTATCATATGCTGTTTTAGAATAAAGGATAAAAATGAAGAACTCTATGCACAAATTTTAATTCTGCAATGGATTCTACAATTCATCAATTGATAAGATTGATCCAGTTGAAAAACGAGTAACTACAACTTTTATAAAAAAAAAAACTGACACTATTATGAATTAAATGTAATTGAAACAAGTTTTCTCTCTTAACAATATAAAACTTTAGTTCCATTATACATAAAGTGTTTTAAACAAATGTTAAGATTCAAATTTGAAAATACTGAGATTAATATCCAACTGTAGATGGAGCTGGTAAAGCCTTTTATGGCAATTAAATCAATTACCTTGTCCACATATGCAGTAAGAGCGGATGCTCTAGATGCTCTGCTGCTCACATTCTTCAAAAATTCCAAAAAAAGAAAAATTTCAAAACTAAAAACCTTTTAAAACATAAAAGTTCAATAAAAATTATAATCTACAGATAAATAATTAAATTTTTCCTAGAATTCACTAAAAAAGAAAAAATAAAGATGGTAAATGCAAAATTGAATCAAGATATACGGACGGAATTTTTCTGATAACACTTCTGACTATTTTAAAACCTACAAAAAATAATGAGTAACTATAAAAGTTACTCAATTTAGAAGTTTAAGAGTAATTTTTCTAAATAGTGATTTTCATGATGATAATTAAAAGAAACCTTTACTTCTTTAAAGTTTTGTTAATAAGAATGCAGAAATTCTTTTGTCAATAAGTATACAGAAATTCTTTTCTAATAAATATACAGAAATCCTAGTAACCATTAATTTTAATGAAAAATTTTATATTATGACACTCCAATTTCAAAATTTGTGGTGAATTAATGAAAATATTTGATAGAAAAATTTTCTGTTGCATATTATCATAAAGCATTTTACGAGAAATATTTTGCGATAGTAAATAAAAATTCAAATAATTGAAAATTACAATCAAAATATTCAAACGAAATTTTTATGAACTATGCTATATGACAGCAACTTAACCCCTTCACCTGCTATCCCGAGTTAACTCTGGCAAAAAATTTTGTGCGTTTACCGGCTATCCTGAACCCCTTGGTAGGGGCAACTGGCTTCACTGCAATGCTTTAAATTCAACCCTCAAAACTGAAAAATGACCATGAAATTATATCTGGGGAGCTCTTTTAATGAACGGTTATGTATGATTTAATTAATGCGAGCGAAAATTAAAAGAGTTTCCAGGAAGCAACAGTTAATTACGTTTTACTTTTTCTATATTTATTTGCATTTAGATTTTCAGAAATAAAGGCTATTTAACTATAGAAATTTATAAGCAACGTATATAATACTAATTTTCACTTTTTATCAAGTTTTTAAATTATTAACATTTTTTCGTTTCTTTGTATAATATATATAAATTTTTGCATAGTTGTAAACTTGAGAGTATAAGAATATGTGACTGTGTGACAAGATTAACCTATACAAAATCTTTATTACATAATTTGTTCATAAATATGAAATTTTAAAATGTTAAAAATTTTGTATAAAATTAGAAGGGATAAAACAAGTAATAAAGTTAATGCTATTTTTTAAACTTTTGAATGAATTTAGTATTTTAAACAATTATGCAATGGTTTCTATACATAGTTCTTTTACTTTTTATAGTTACATTTTATTAAAATTAGATTACATATTTTGTTCTGCGAATAATTAATCTTTGCAATCTCTTAGGTTTTAATTAATTTCACAATGTACCTAATTTTAATTTATAAACTGAATAACTTGTTTTTAGAATTATCATTTTAAATGCTTATATGATTTATAAAAGATTGACAAAAAATGGGAACTGCTGACTGGGATACCAATTACAAGACTAATAAATATTATTGAATTCACAGTCCATGCCTGAAGAGTTACCTTCATCATAAAAAAATTATATTCCTCTTAATTGTTTGAATCAGACATAATGTTCGTAAACCGGTAATATTTTCACATATACAATTAGCTACTAGAATGATTTTGGAGAGTGAAACAGCACTTTATATATATATGCAAACAAGAATAGGGAAGTGACAAGATGGCATTTCAATTATTTGTTCTGGCCAGCTGAAGGCGATTTATTGACATGCTTACCTGGACTATATCATTAGACAGATGTTTCCAAGATAACTTGATTGGAAATGTGCATCCACTATATCAATGCTACATTTGATTTAAATTTACATTTATCGGTTTCCCACAGAATGTGAAAATTCCCAATTTCCACTAGTTAGGAGTTTGTCAATACTGTCAATCCTGATGTCAAATTGATATAGTCAGAAACAATAATTGATCTTTCTGTTATCTTCATTGTACTTGTTAACATAACTACATGTGCATTAATTTCCTGTTTACTCGAAAATTTGACTAAACATGTTTTGAAATTTTTTATATTGTTGATAGCTTCACACTACTCAAATTTTCAGTACACATATTTCAAACATTGTTTAAAATATCGAGATCAAGGTAGTTACAAAAAATGAAGGAATGAAACCTATTACATAAGTCTTTTCAAATTTTAGAATGGGAATTGTGTTGTTCTTTATTCGACATAAAATTATATTATTTGGTTACGATTAAAGTCTACAACTTTACAAGGAGGCTATTATTTTTAGCGAGAAAATTTTAATTTTGATTCATACTTTTACTAAATTTACATTTCGGTGTAGAACTGGCAAATGATATTAAAATATGTCAAGAATTACTAATTTCAGAAAAATTATGAGAAATATTCCCATAAATGTTTATTTAAGAAATGCATATCTGTTTCACAGACATAACAATATGATTTCACAATAAACTAATGATCAAATTTAAATAATTAAAATATGTTGTGATTTAGTTATCACAAACATTTTTCTGTATAATGTAAGCAGTGGAGAAAGTGTTAAATTTTATAACATCTTTATTGTGAGGTTCAAAATTATTTTAATAAATATTTTGTAAAATTAAGGATATTTTAAACTAATACTTTGTAAATATAATTTAAAAGCATTGAATGAAAGTTAAACTTGATTACAAATTCCAGAAAATATGAAATTTCTTTTATCATGCAAAAGAAATATTTTTATTTACTAATTTAATGATTACATTTGAAATACTACGCTTTGTTTCTCATATAACTCAGTATCTAACAGCACTGCACTAAAGATTATACTTTTACCTTCTTGAAACAGAATATTTCAAATAAGCAGTATCTTATGGTTTTCTTTTTATTCCTTTCATGTGTTTTCGGAAACAAAGTTCAATTATTTAATTCTAATATTAAGGTAAATAATTTGACCTTCAATAAGAAGTTTCTAACATAAGAAATAAATTTTAACTTTGTGGTAAATTAATAAATTATGATATGTATTTTTAATAGGTTAACTTTGATACAATATTTAAACTGTTGAAACTGGATAAAGTATTCATTTCTAGTTAGTGAATTTATGTTTAAAAAAAATAATTTTGTGAATATTTACTTCTTTAAAACTATTTAAAAAAATTTGATTAATCAAATCAAAAGTAGCAAAATATTTTTATTTTATAACCATCAAAAGAAGATGTAAAATAATGATTTAACTTCTTAAAATACTTTTTCTTCAAAAAAATATTTCTCTACAATTATTGTTTTTAATGATTTGCATGTAAAATTAGTTATAGTTCTATGGAGGACTTATGTAAAGTCTTTAATGTAGAATTAATTGTAATATATGAAAAAATGTGATATTGACATGTTCTACACAAAATAACCAATTATTAGAATACTATTGTAAGCAATAGCGTTAAAATTTCTTTGCTATATATATTTGCTTTTGTTCTCCTTTTGAAAAAGAAATTTTTAGGCGAGATACATATTCATTTTAATATTTGTGCAAAACAATTGAAATACTAAAAGATATAAAACAATACGGATTCTTGTATGGAGCGATATATTTAAATAAATAGAAATGGAAATCTTTCAGGGTGAGGAATTTAATATGAAAAATTTACATTTAAAATGTTTCTCCAAAATTTCAACTAAATTCAGTAGCTTACTATATACTCTGAAGTCTATTGTTAGGCAATTAAGTTATCTTTTTATTTTTTAAAATTATTAAAAACATACAATGTCTAAATTCTTCAATTTGTATGCATTAAAGCAACAGAACAGTTTCTTTTAATCATTTTGAAAATGATTTGATGATTTTAAAAATATAGTATTGATATTGAAAAGTATCTGCAATGATTACCAATCAACAATTAAACAGCAAATTAACTAATTATTACAGCTATTTAAAATCATTACATTTTTAACTATCTGGGAAATTAAAAAAAATTTCTGATTTTTTAAAAAAAAGAAATGATTAAAATTATATATATATATAGCAAAATGATATTTTAAAATTATAATAATATGATATTCATTGTGATAGCTGTTTTTATTTATTTAGGATTATAAATACAAACACTGCTTAGAAACAAATTAATATTTCTAATAATAATTTACAAAATAATTAAATAAAATTCATATTTAGTAACAAAAGATAGTAATAAAAGATTATAATAGACTTGAAGAATTTTCAAGCAGATCATTCACAAAGTAAACTACTAGCACATTTTGGTTTCTTCAGCTGACAGTGATTGTTGGACTTCCCAGCTAAAAGTCATTAGAATGTGATTGTGAGGTGGTCCAGAGGAAAGCGGAAATACATCTCATCAAGAATTAGGAGCTTTTGTATTCTTGACAGGCTCTAAAGGGCGAAAACTTGCATTGCAGATAAAGCCGAAACTAAGTTGCCACCAAGAAGCAAAAATGAGGTACTTTACTGGTCAAGAATTTTTAGCTTCGCACATTTTAATATTTAATTTGAATATTAAATTGCAAAATAAGTTTTCAATTTCCTATCCTTTCTTTTTTTTATAATTTACAAAGCTTTATGGTGGCTTTACAAGTAGTTATGTTGTTATTGGAAGTAAAATTATAAACTTTTTATCTTTAAACTTAATGGTTTTCAAAATTGTTAAAAGATTATGTTTAAAGCTAAAAACTATTTAATAAATTGTAATTTAAATTAATTCATCAACAAGTGACAAAAACAAAAAGTAAAAAGTTTTCATGGCAAAATTTCATAAAACTGGATTTCTTTGAAAATTGTCATAAACTCATTAAAATTTACAAAATCTTTTAAACAGTTATTTAAAAAGTTTTTTATCAATTGCATTAGATAAAAATTAAATTAAAATAGACATAGGTTTTGATTTTTGAAATTTGGCAATTAAGTTACAATTTTATATAATTCTATCAAGCTAAGAGATGGTATATATTTTACAATAATCACTATATCAATCAAAATGTTCAATTAAAATAAAAACTGTGTAATAAAATTAAGATAAAATACAAAAAAGTAATCAAATAAGTCTTTAGATTTTCTATTACTGAAAACATGAAATTTGGGAAGCAACCCAATGAGACTTACTTTTGTTAGTAGACAATAAAACCTAATCAAATATAAATTTTCAAGATTTTTCTATGAGTACAATTTTCTAGAAATAAGAGTGTCACAGATAAATTCTTATGAATGTTTATGTTTGGACATATATGAATTTCATTACTGTATATAATAATTATTTATCATTATATTAATAGACAGCAAATTTTAAAATACAAGAAAAATGCAATTGAAAATTTAATTTATTAAATTTCTATTAAAATAGAGTAGAAGAGTGAGTAACAGAATAAAAGCTATAATCTCGCTACCCACAGTGAATTTCTAATTATTTCTGAGAATAACTTTACCTGCCCCAATGGAGTGGTAGTAGAAACTGGAGTTAAGAATTCTTTAAATTCATATTTTGCTCTTATCCAGCGTTCTTTTTCTTCCCTATAATAAAATCATTAAATTTAAAACCATAGCTATGCATAATGAAATGCTTTTCTATTTAACTATTTAAATATCACAAAACAATGTTAGTAAAAAACATACAATCCTTAGGAGCATTTTGATGATAAATTTCTGGTAAGAAAGCAGATAATTAGAAATGAATAGAGTTCAGAGGTGAATAAGTTAGAGGAACTGCCAAAAACATTAAATTTCCTACACTGAAAAATTACATTTTTGGTAATTACAGATTTTTGGTTTTTAGCATCATTTTAGTACCATAATGTGATTTATTGAAATATACATAAACTAAATTACAGTAGAGTCTAAATGCTTTACTACTCTAATATGTTAATCACAAACACCAATTTTCAATTTTAAAAACTGGTCATAACAAACAAATTTCATTATTTTTTAAATGTTTAATTGCAACTGTAAGAAACAAGATTAAATTACAATGAATAACTAAAAATAAAAGTCATTGGACTTACCTGCTTGAATTCGGTGTAGGTTTTGCTCTACCCTTTGTATTACCTTCCCATATATTATTCGCTGATATATTTCCCAATGCCATCATTACACTCACATGTTCTGGCCTAGAAATAATTTTAAAAAGTGTATAAATTTATTGCAAAAATTGTTTAAAATAAGCCTCTTTTTATAAAATTTTAGAAATTTTCAATTTTATAAATTTTAAAGCTTTAAAATAGTTTTATTCATTACTAGAATAGAATTAAAATTTAGTTGATATTATTCCCACAACATTTTACAATAAAATTCTTGGAGAAAATAGGATTGATTTTAGGATTAAAAATATTTATTTAAGTAAAAATAAAGTAACATAATATATTTTCTGCAATTCAATGTATACCTATAATACATTATTTTTCACACATTGTTTTATTCTTGCAAAGTAATATTTCACTGTAGACCCCATTTTACAACAACTTAATTATTTATACATTACAGAAGAAAATTGGTTAAAATAACTTACACTACATTTCACTAACTGACTTTCAAATTAATTTTCTTCAAATATTTATAAAATCAGTTTTGGTTTTATCATCCTTTTACATTCATTAACCAAGATGAACACAATGAGGTTAAAAAAGTATACCAATACAATCAAGGTTTATGGAAAAATTTTTAAAGAAAAAAGAATTAGTCAAAGCTAGAAGACTTTCAAATTAATAAGTGACACGAAGAACATTATATGCAACACTAAACAAATGTTTAAAACAATGTGGTTGAATCGATATTCATTTTGATTCCCAAGTAGTGTAAATGTTTAATTTAACTAAAAATAAAGTACCAGCAAACAAAAATGAAATTTTAAAGAAAATATAAAATTGATACACTTATAAAACATATGCATTAAAGATTATCCTAATTTAAAAAATATGGAATAAAAATGCAAAAAAAGCAAGTATAACAATTGCATTTAGACTTGCTAATATACTATTTTACTTGATAAAAGAGTACATTTTTACACATATATACAGGGTCATCGAAAAAGAACGTCGGGATTTTAAAACCTTATAAAAACTGAATTCTTAAACATATGGAAATAATACTTGTGTTTATATGTCAAAAAAGAATTCAAGTTTTTACTTTGCTCACTAGATGGTGCTGCTAACATATTATCATATTAGCTATTTTTCGCCCAGTTCTTCCAATTAGAATTCGCGAGTCAAAGAATGTGGACAACGCAACAAAAAGTGCAATTTATGTTGTGGTATGGGGAATTTAAATCGAATGTTGCAGTGCAACGAAAGTGGTGTTCGTTACATTCCAGCGAAAAGGCTCCAGGTGATAACGCGTTAAATCGATGGATGAAACAATTCAAAGAAACTGGAAGCGTATTAAAAGTTGCATCGCCAGGACGTTTAAGCACTTAAGAAGAAAATTTCGAACGCATAAGGCAGTCCTGTGTTAGAAGACCTAAAAAATCCACTGCTCATCGAAGTTTAACACTGAGTGTTGCGAAAACTACCGTACAAAATATCTTTCATACGCGTTTACGACTCCATGCTCACAAGATTCAGCTTAGGCATGAGATTAAACTTGATAACAAAAGATAGCAAGGTGAATTTGCTTCTTTTATGCTTTCGAAAATTGATGACAATGAAAGCTTCCTAAAACGTATTCTTTTTACAGACGAGATGACATTTCATGTCAATGGTTGTGTCAATCATCATTATTACCAAAAGAAATCCACAAATATGTTCGTTGTTCTCCAAAAAGGAACGTTTAGTGTAACTTGCTCTTCGATCGCGTTTTTGGCCCTTTCTTTTTTCGCAGAGAGCACTGTAACCGGAAAAATGTATTAAGATTTGCTAGAAATTTATGTCTTTCCACAAATCAATTTGGAAACTGTAACTGGAAATAAAATCATTTTTATGCAGGACACAGCTATCCTTCTCATTTTTTCATATCTGTGCGTGAAGCCTTGAATGCGAAATTCCCCGACTCATGGATTGGAAACGATGGCCCAATTCCGTGGCCTGCATGAAGCCCTGACCTCATGCCTTTAGAGTTCTTCTTCTTTTGGGGGCACATTAAGAACATTGTGTATAGTGAAAGGATTGTTGTTCTCAGCCACCTGAAACATCGAATCATAGCCGCAATGGAAACTAACTCCAAGTATGCTTTTCATGAAACAAATTATGAAAAAAAAAATAGTTCATCTAGTTTTTATTTATAAAAATAGTTCATTTAGTTCATTCAGTTTTTTGAATTCCATACTGTTTCAGAATTTTTGTTTTTTTATATTCTTAATAAATTTTAAAATTAATATACATAAAAAGAAATATGGTTATATTTTAGCCTTATTAGTATGAAACTTAATGATTACTTGCAAATTATAAAAATGAATTACTTACAACCATTCATCCAAATCCAAAGATCTGACTCTAGAGATATGAGAGCCAAGATTCCGATGAATACCAGAACATTCAATGCACATAAGTGCTCCAATATTCAAACTTGCCCAGTCAGGATCTATACATAAATAATAAAAAAATATAAATTCAAATAATATACTCCGAAAAATAAAAATATTTAAGTCCTAATTATATTTGAAATTTTGCCTTTAGAAAACATGAAAGTCAAATTGATTTATACAAATAGGAACTACAAATTTAGCTTATAAATGTTCCAAACTATAGTGATATAAAACAAAAAAATTTAAAAATAGCAATTTTTTTGTATTTCACAAATTCTAATTACTTCCGTTAAAACTGAGTCCACAGCAAAGGTATTCTTATCATGGTGCTAAGTTATCAATGTGTTACAGATCCCAAGAACTCTACAAATGACAGTTTAGGCAGTGGCAAGGTTATGCATACTGGATAAATAAAGGGACATCAAACAAAGTGAAACAACATGATCCTCCATCTGTGGGTCGATCTCAAGGCAATCTTACTTTATAAAATCCAGAAATTTCAAAAAGAATTTACTGAACTGACATTTTTACAACAACCTGGCATTAAACTAGATTTAAATTTATAGAATGGAATGTTCAAGCTTTATATAGCAGGGTAAGTGATTAATAAATTTAATTGCAGTATCAATTACAGATTTCATGATGTTATAATTCAATGCTGGTATTATTAGGCAATTTAAGGGGGGTTATTGAATTCAATTCAATGAATATAAGAAACCAAGTTACCTAATCAGAAAAATATTTCAAAATATGTACTCATACCCATAACAAAGACAAAAGATAGTATAAAGAAAAGGATGGATTCTGACTTCAGATAGGACCTACATTGGATATCATTTAAATGATGAAAAGAATGTTTTGATTGATGAACACAAAATCTGTAATAATAGGAAATTAATATATCAATAGGAAGTCGGTTAAACACAAGGTTACAAATATTGGTATTAGCATTATGGATTTTTATTATGACCTCAACAGTTTAGACCAGTCAATTAAAATATGATGAACAGTGAACGATTCATTACACGTGACACAATAGGGCTTAGGATCACTTAAAAACAAGTACTTATGAATAAAACGAATATGCCCAACACGAAAATGTTCAGTAGTTTTTGTTCAAAGTACAAAAACTACAGAACATTTATGGAGGAATCCTTGGAAAAATGATAACTTCCAGGCATTATTTTACTGCCAATTATTTATATATCAGGTAAGAAAATAAAAACAGAATGCAAAAGAAGAAATGTAACAAAAGGATTGCAGAAGAATGCCGTTAAAAGAAAAAAAAGAATGCAGTCAAAAATTACTCGAAGACTGGCAAAGAAATCTATGACTTCATGACATTTTGTAAAAAAGTCATTCAAGAAAACAATTTTACAACAGATTTGATTCTTAATACGGATAAAGTTCTGTTATCCTTTGATATACCACCTATTAGGACCGTCGATGTTCAAGGAACAAGCAGTGTCCCTATAAATACTATCGGAATGAAAGAACTTCATTTACAGTAGTTCTATGCTATGCCTCAAATGGTTTGAAATTACCGCAGATGATATTTAAAAGAAAGACACTTCCAATAAAATTTTCCTTAAAAAGCATGGAAATTAGGGTAAATGAGAAAGGCTGGATGAATGAAGGAATTATGATGTCATAGTTACACAGCATCAGGCATAAACATAAAAATTCCTTCTTCATCTGAAAGCCTTTTTAAATATGAACTCTATGAGAGCTCACTTAAATAAAAATGTTAAAGCTTGCCTTTAAATCCGTATCTGCGAAAATTGTTATAATTCCTGTAGGACTCACAAAAATATTGCAACCTTTAGAGGTTGGAATTAATAGATAATTTAAAACAAAGGTAAGAGAAAATTATAGGAGCACTGGATGTCCGAAGGGGAAATTTTTTTTTACTAAGACTGGAAAATGAAATCGTCAATCATGCGAAAATGTCTCCAACTGGGTCTTTAGCGCATGGAAGGCAATGCCTTGGAAGATACAATAAAAAAACACATTTAGAAAATGCAATTTTGTAGAAGAAAGTGACTCTCTCTCCATCAATGAAGACTTCATCTAGTGACTCAGATAACACATTAAATGAAAATGAGTTATGAGTTTATTTCTAATTCTGAGATAAATCAGATTTTGATAGTTTTTAAATATTGTAAAGAAATTTAGTGATCATTAAATGTAATATTTTCTTTCTCATTTTAAAATGTATCGTTTTAATTGTGCTTATGTGGAAATTAACCTAGGCAAATTCCTATTTTGTCTCACCTCTTGGTGAATGCAGAAAAATAGTAATGATAAATAAAAAATTTTAGGGGGTAGAGTAGTCCTGACATTCCCGATTTTTTTTAAAAAAAAAAACTTCTGAAATGCCCCTATTTTTCAAAATAAATCTTGATAATTCTTGATTTTTTTATAAAATTTTAATTACTTAAATTAATATTTCTATAAATTTGAATACATTTTTTTTTTTATAAAATTTACTTGTTTAGCAAGTTTATTTTTATATAAAAATAAATTTCACTTAATTTCCAGTAGTAAATTTTCTGCTGGTGAAATATATTTTCTACTATATTTTTCCTCTCTGCAATAAAAAAAGAGAATTTTCTTCTCCCCTTTTCAGCTTTCCTTCCAACTCGCACCCATTGACCACAAATGTATAGCATCAAAAGATTTAGGCTTGGCTTTAACAATTGATTCCATTATCTGCTTTTACAAACAAAAGATTATACTTTCAATAAAGTACACTCTTTATGATATAGAATTTGTCAATGTTTATTATGAGAAAGTGTTAATATTTGCTTATCGCGCCATTTTTAACTACTTTAATCGGAGAATTAAATATTTATTGGCAATTTAGAATTCCTTTATTTAAAATTTTTTCTTTTAAACATGCCAAGGGAAGTAAAATATTTTTTTTAGATAAATGGTAGGAATTGTAAAATGGAAATAACTGCAATAAGATGTGCAAAGTGTTGATGATGCTTACTATGCGGATTCTACGTGTGACAATGGTGACAAACGCACTTAAAAAAACAAGTGTAGTAGGAAAAAAATGTATACAACAATGCATTTAAACATAAATGGAAATATTCTTTATTTTATTTGATTACATTATCAATACTATATAATTTAGATATTTATCCTAAAAATGGCTGCAGATTATGCAATGTTTTTTTTTTTTACTTGAAAAAAAATTGCCTTGTGGATTATATGCAGGAAAATACCGTAATTGCCTATAGACTGAGATATCAAATGGATAACTATTTGGTATCCCTATCTTTAGGCAATGGTTATTAACCCCTTAACTGTGACATATTTCAGAAAAATGGACCATATATGGAAAATTTTTTTGACTGTTTAATTTTATTCTTTATAGAGTTTGAAAATGATTTTTTAATACAAAAATAAAGTTTTAAATACAATAATTACTATATTTATAATTTTTACATACACATAAAACATTGATTACACAAACATGTTATTCATATTGAGCAAATTAAACGGAATTTTGAAGCTAAATATAACTAGTGTAATATAAAAACACAACAATATGATTTTCAATACATAAATTTTACAAATCTTTTACAATATGGTATATCCCAAAACAAGGTACTGTTCAAAAGCCTATATATTGCACTGTTTACAATAAACTCTTGTCTCAGACCTTATTCTCTTCCCTTGTTCATCGGTTTTATGACAGCATATAAAACACTCCTGGTTGGAGTAGATTTTTTTCCCCCATTGATGGGATGTGTTCTGGAAAGTGTCGACCTGAGAGGCGCAGTAAGCTTTCACTAGGATGCCCTGGTCCTGGTAGTTGAACATTTGGTTTATTTAGTTCAACAATTGATTTTCTGAAGTTCATATTTTTCGTACCTCCTGCTAAAGTATGCAAAATAAAGGAGTTATTTATATAACGCCTGGTGTAGGAGATGGAAAAATATTTTCTAGTAATAATTTTTACCTCCTTTCCTAGCAACTGGGAAGTCTGTAAGATATTGATCGACTTCAACAACACCTCCCATAGTGTTGTAATCATGGACTTCAGAACCAAAGTCGGAATTGGTAAAAAAAAACTAGGACCACTTGTGTCATTTATTAGGAAAATAGGGAATCAAGTATCCTAGAGCAGAAACGAACTCAGCTCGGACTTCACAAAATAGAAACGTTAATTTTTCTTCTGCCCGAACTGAGTTGGGGCATCACAAATACTCCACGCAGTAATTACCCGAACTGAATTCAAGCGACACTGGCAAGGGGTTAAGGAATAAAGAAAAATCTGCCTACTCTTTATAATTTTGAATAGATAAGTAAAATCGTTGCAGCTATATTAAGAAAGAACAGCAACAAGTTGAGTATTTTTATGTCCTTTGCCTAACTTGGCACTAGGAAAACCCATAAAAGATTCAGAAATAATGGAGCTATGTAAAGATCAACTTAACTGGGATTTTCTGAAGACAAAAATATAATTCATGTACTAAACATGCTACTACTGAGGCATTTATCTTACTTGAAAAAGCAGCAGGAAAGAAGAGATAGACTATTACTGAAACAAAATTACACTAAAGTCTGTTCATGGATAATAGATATTCTATGAAAAAAAACAATCAAAACAAAATTTACTAGCATGAAAAGCACTAGAATTTAACAAGACAGATCAGACCTATAATTCTCTATGGAAGTAACAGTTGGATATTTGATGTAAATAAGTATATTTTGATTTTTAGAACAAAACTTCTGAGGAAATTCTTTGGGCCTATAAAATAAAGTGAAACATGGAGAATTCATATATATTTTCACGAAATCTGTAATATATAGCAAACTCAACACACATTACAAAATTAATCCAAGCAACACATTAGATGACTGGGTTACATATTTTGATACATTTTTAACTAAAATAGTAACTTTTGGAAGACTACAAAAATAAATGAACAAAAAATAAAACACAGCAGCAAAGACTGTTTTCTAGTTAGTTAAAAAATATAGAAAACCATCTACAAGAAATTGAAGTCAACCGATGGAAGAATAATATTGTGTTACAGAATGGACAGAAGAAAACTTGGTCAGACAGCCTTAACCTGCAACATGTTGTATCAGTTGAGAAGAATTATTCATAAGAGATTTCAAGAACATTGCAAAAAGTATATTTCCTTTTCATGGAAATTGAAAGGCAGTATAATAATCCGAACATCTTCTAAGTTTAATATAGATATCAAGTTTCACAGAAACATTTTAGTTTCTTGATATACGCACAAATTGTGTTGACTTTGAAATAAGGAGAATCTAAAGGAATCAAGTCATTTTAATCCAATTAACAAAAGGGACATATTTCAAAGTTTTGAAGAGAAATTTTTAGCTATTACTCATTGTTAAAATATTTATTTAATGCTGACAGATTTAATTACTTGTTGCTCTTTGACCATGTTTTGTGCACAAAGACTAGTTCAACCAGGTTTTAGGGTTTAAAATTCCAAATCAAAGTACTTATTTGCAACCACACTAGAAATGACCTTAAACCACAAGCGACCATTCCTGTTATTAAATAACCCTTTAATATAATCTTTACACATCATGAAAATAAATATTAATGCTTTAAATCATGTAAAAAATATAAAAAAGTGATGTGTGGACATGCATGTATGTATTAACTTCTGCAATTTACAGAAGAAAAACAAAAAAGACTTAAGTTCTTTAAACTTATTACACCAAATATATTTTCTTGCCATTCAATTACTTAATTTTTTTTTCTTATCTTCAACACAATTATTTGTTAAGAAATGCAAGTGTATATTCTCAACAATCACATTTATCTTTATCAATTATACCAGCTGTTCACTTTTAGAGATAATCTAAGAAAAATGTTTTAAGATTTTTGGGATATTTCAGAAATAATTTATAAAATATTGACTAAAATTTCCAAATGTGGAAAACAAGCTAAAAAATATAAATTACATACTTGGTGCATCACAGTCTACACAATGAGAATTACCAGGAATTGTGTTCTTTATTGATTGTATCAAAGCTTGATCCACAGAGGATGTAGTTCTCCCAGACTAAATTAAAAGAAAAATGCAATGTTACTTTAACATTAGAAATTTTCACATAACTGATATATACATATGTATATTTGCACACTGTTACCTTGATTTTGCAGCTTTCATTGCCTTGTAGGCTTGTAAGTATTTGTTGCTCTATAGCTGTTATCCATGCTTCACGATCCTAAAATTATGCTTATTTTATACAAACTAAATATACCTATTTTATTAGAAAAAAACTAAATTGATTTAGAAATTATAATTTCTAAAATCTTATGAGAAGGTAATAATACAAAACAAATTTTTTCAAATTATTCAAAGATAAAAAATTAAAAAGTTCAAAATTATTAGCTAAATCAATAAATAACTTTCAAAAAGTTTAATGCATTATCAACATCCAGATGGGGGAAATATGGTATGTAAAAGTAACATTTAGAGGTTGATTTGATTTTCATGAGGATTCCTGGTGCAAGGTCCAATACTGGACATATCTGCCCCATACAATATTTAAAACTAAAAATTCTGTGTTAAGACTAGTCAGATGCATACAATGAAATATATTTAAAAAGAAAAGAATATGCAAAAAATTAAAATTCATAAAATTTTTTTAAGTAGAATTAAAAAATCAATTGCACATAAAATGCAAACAAATTTCTATGCGGTTTAAACTCAATTATGTAGGATTTGTGATATTAAAAAAATACAAAGCATAAATCATTGAAACTAAAACAGACAACTAAAATGTGATGCAGTGCAGTTACTACATAACACATGTCACACATTGGAGCACTCTCTGAGACAAGAATAAGTGTTGGCATGTAAATCTAGTATGTCCAATGCAAAGGTGTGAGTTTTAGATCAACTTTTCACATGGGAGCAACTGGAAATGAAAATATATGAGAGCTATATTATATAATTTGTTGTTTGTCTGCAAATCTCAAGTCTTCTGCCAGAGGGAAAAAATAATATCTGACAATTTTGTTTAATGTCAACAAATGTTAATATGTTGTGTGCAAAGTCAGTGACATTTTTAGCAGCATTATCTGCAAGTTCCTTCCCAATAATGCAAACATGACTTGGAACCCAACAAAACAAGATGTAAAATACTTTATTCGTCAACATATTTAAAGTATCTAATATTTTCCAAATAATTGGATAACATTTGCCATTAAAATGGTCTAATAGCATTATCACACTCATGCTATCTGTACAGATACAGTACTTTTGATGAGAGCTGGATAGCTCTATAACATGTAAAATAGCAACAGCTTCGGCTGTGTAAACAGAATCTGATGGATGAAGTTTATCGCTGTAAATTTTTTCCAACAACAATACCACAACCAACATGACCACTTGATTTTGAGCCATCAGCAAATGCAGGGATGTTGGAGGAATAATGAGAACGAATGCGTGAAAACTTCTGCTGCAAAAAAAGGAAGATGTGGCTGATTTACTATATCCAGCAAAGGGATTGATTATATTGACAATAAGGATGTTCAAAGGAGAAAATTTTAGAGTATCTGTAATTTGGATTTGTAAATCAGGGAACTCATATGAAGACAGGAGTGAGTTTTTATACTCATCAGTGAGTTTTTATGTACAAGGTCTAATTTGTACAATAGTGATGATCTGGCTGATCCATAATTTAAGATACCGTAGTCAATTCGATATAGAATAACTAATTGACACCCACAGAGTAACAATTTATGATCTGCACCCTAAGTGGTATTAGAGAGCAATTTCAGAATACTTAGCAACCTTACACACCTTCTGTGCAAATCAAAGATACATGCGAGCAATGTTAAATTTTTGTCAAGAAATAATATTTAATTAACTACAAAAACAGCTGGGCCTTATATCTTAATTTCTGGATCAGGATGAGACCCAGTTTTTCTGCAAAAATGGATACAATTACTTTTAGAAGGAGACAAAGTGTGTCCATTTTCATTACACCAAGCAACAAGATTATTGATAGCAGTTAGTAATTGGTGTTCAATTAGTTGCATATTGGAACCTTGGCAAGAAATTTGGAGATCATCAACATATAATGTTCCATGGTCTGATGGTTGCAATATATGAAGATTGTTGCTCATGCAAATATTGAAAACACTTAAGACACTTCCTTGAGGAAGACTCAACCCACTTATTCAGACAGACTATAAAAATACAAGAGTTTAAGAAATTCTGAATAAAAATGGGTAATCTTCCTCTGAAATTAAAATTGTATGAAGTACGAAGAATTCATTGATGGCTTATCATAGGCTTTTTCTATATCAAATAAGATAGACTTCAAATGATGTCTCTGTATAAAGGCATTCATAATTTGTATTAATTCTAGGTTTTTCTATGATATGACACATGCGAAAAATAGCCCATAACTGTCTGTTTCTTGAAGGATACTTTGGCACTCATGATTCCACCATGGTTTCTGACATTTGCATGGAATTGGGGAATGCTTAAGAATAGTGTTTTTGGCAGCATCTAGAAGTGTATCAGTTACTTTTTTGCATCATCATTAATATTCTCACTTCTAATCACGCTGTCATTAACCACAGCAAATAGAGTGCAGCCAGACCAGTTTGCCCGATAAGAATATGAGGAGTAGAAGACTTGTGGTCTGCTTACACCAGTTTGGTTTACAGTTATAGAAAAATGATCACTGTTATATAAATCCTCGGCACTAAAATTTAATGAAGGCAGAATTGCTGGAGAGCAAATAGCTAAATCTAATGAATGAAAAGTTCTTTTATTTTTGGTAAAAAAGTATTATTTCTGTGGAATTTAAAATGAAGCTATTGTTATTAGAAATAAAATGTTCAATTATGTGACCACAAAGATTCATATTATCACTATCAAAAGGGTGTTATGACCATTAAAGTCACAAAAAAGGATGTTGGTAGTAAAATAAAGAGTGTACGTAGTTGATGC
Source organism: Latrodectus hesperus (assembly GCA_037975125.1). Taxonomy (NCBI): domain Eukaryota; kingdom Metazoa; phylum Arthropoda; class Arachnida; order Araneae; family Theridiidae; genus Latrodectus; species Latrodectus hesperus. Next base: position 104,374,971 of record CM075854.1, read on the forward strand.
AGTAAATTGTTTAAATCACTTTCATGGATGACAGCATGGGCAGGTAAGTAAGGGCCACAAATATTAATGAAATGTTGAACTCATGCATACTACAATAGTCTATATTGATGTGTTAAGGGATTGCACAGAGCTAGGGATGTTACAAGACACAAGAATGCATACTCCTCCATAGACTATAATGGTTAACGCCTTTTCTCAGTTATATAACCACACAATTTAAAACAATACTGAGGCTTCTTGGATGTAGGGCTGAATACTGCAATTTAGATAACCAGCTCCAATAGATTGAGGTTGAGTAGGAGTTGCAAATGTAAGTATGAGGAGTTTAAATTTTATAATTGTGCCCTCTCTCCTGACTGCAATGTGTTGCACATGTTGTATTTTCTAGCCAACAAGAAAGTCCAAAATTTCCTCCTCTAAAACATTAAATAAATCATCTGTTGAAATTACTCCCTATGTAGGATTTAACCTACTATAAGGTAATACTATAACATCAATATTATCAAAGCATTTCAATTTTAGAATGGTTTAGACTTATTTAATTGATAAAACTTTAGTCAAGACATCAACAGATTTCATATTACAAACATTTTTGACATTTCCAACTGTACCAATAACACTCTTATTAATTAATAAAGGAGAGCCATTATCAAAATAGCCCTCAGTTCTTTTAATAACAAAATATTTCTGATCATGTATCATTTGTTGCTGCATAGTGAGTAAAGAATCAAAAGTACATTCAATAAAATAAGGTTAATTATTTCAAGGCTTGACCACACCATCCACCACCAAGCCCAACAAGGGAATGCAGTATAACTACACCAGTGCTAGCAAGACCTTATACACTTTCGCCTACATCATTATTGCCATCGTAGTTGCCTCCATCGTTATTGAGTCACTTAGCAGATATATGATCGCTTGATCCATGTAAGCCATTGATGCATTGAGGACAACAGCACAACTCTCGTTTACCTGAAGCAGAGGGCAAAATAATGTGTTGGTTTCTGAGAGCCTTAATTACCAGGATTCTCCTTTCCAGGGACATGGGTTCCACACATGCAAAATGTGGGCGATTTAGTCCCCGAGAGAAGCTAATAGCAATAGGCAATAGTTATTCAAGGGGAACCCTAAACCTCTTACGAGGCAACCACAATGAGGTAGAAGAGGAAGAAAAATCAGAAGAGGAGAGAAGAAAAGAAACAAGAGGACAGATCACTGGGGTATTTTGGGATTGTGACACCCGTATTTACTTTTTGAAGGTAAAGCCCCTGAGGGGTACATTCAGAGAATTTTTGTAATTAAAATATTATAGCAAATATATAGCTTTAAAACATAATGAAATAACTTTTTGTAAAAATATTTCTGAAAAAACAGTTTCAAAGAAAATGTAGAGTAAACAGTCTAGCTAGAATAACTAGTCTTAAACAGTAATCAATATTTTGTTAAACTGGATATTACTACTGACACTTTGATATATGTGATCCTCATTTTTTAAAACAAATTTATAAATTGAGCTAAAATTGCTCAATAAGTATTTATTAAACTAAAAATTCCCTTCAAATTTGGAAAAAAAAAATTAAACCAAATCTAAATTTGAATCCATAAACAATTTTTAAAATTTTAACAGCAAAATATTACAATATTTTATAAGTGAATGAATGCACAGTTTATTTTAAAATTTTCAAATGATCTAAATCAATGCCTGGTAACAATGAATAAAATAAATTTAATTTTTGATTTGCAAATGTGAGACACCTTTTCTTTGGAAATTATATGCAAAGAAAATATATTGGAAGAAAAAAATTACTGTGTGTAACTGAAACACATTAAATTTTGTAAGAAAATTTAGTTTTCTTTAATATGAAATCATTATGGAGAAAAAAACTAAGGACAGAAAATTTCATCAAAATAATATAAATCCTCACAAATATATATAAAGATGTCAGAAAATAAAAATCACCTACTTATATTGCAAAAAAATCCTCAAAATCAGTAAAAAAGAATGATAAAATTGCAGAAAAGTATTTAAAGAACCCCTCCCCCAATCATTTATTAAAATTTTCCATATCTTAAAAAATTATTAAATATGAGAAAATTAGCTAAACACAAGAAAAATCAGTATATATATATATATATATATATATATATATATATATATATATATATATATATATATTATAATACTCATTTCTATTTAACACAACTTATTAAGTGCTACACTGAAATTTTTATGTAAACTCTTTATGCAATATAGTTCAAGAAACTGTATACATGACAAGAAAAATATTTGCTGAGCATTAATGAAGACAGTAAAATATGAAAGAGCTGAATATAATATTTTTATACAGGACAGTTCTGAATACTTGGTTTAATGTAGACCAAAACATGGCCAAATTTGTGAAAAAGCCAGCTTATTGGAAATATGGTATTCCCTAACAAAACCCTTTCTGTAACCTATCCTACTCAAAAGTGTGTGAGGTGTGAGGGTGATTATGTCTGGAACTTAAACTTGTTTTAGGTTCCGGGTAGGGTCACTCATGGCATGAATACTGTGCTGATATAACAAGCTAATATAGAAAGGTAACCCAATCAAAGGTGTTAGTTTCTGTGCCGATGGATAAATGATATCAGGGTTATGGTGTCACAGACAAGTACTTTGAGGAATGAGACAAAACCTCGTATGTTTGCCTTCCATTTGTACAGGAAGGCTAGGCAGTTGGTAACCATAAAATTCTTCTCAGTTCCCAGGTTACTTTATAGAAGACAAAAATATAAAAAAGTGGTTGAACCTTCTGGTGTTAACCGATCAGCTAGAGAAACTATTCCAAAGGAACAGAATCCGGGCACAAAGGAGAGCACCAGTAATCTTGCTGTTGGGGGTGGTGCATTTGCCATAACCCAGCTCAGACACAACAGTTAGGGAGCCAGGAGTTCTTATAAAAATCTAAAAAAGCAATTTATGGCACAAAAAAAGAAGCAGCTGGAGACTGTCCAGAAGGCAGAAAGTATCAAAAGACTTAGGTCTGAGATTTCAACCTCTTCACCCAGGAACACTGCCACCAAGAAGCCTAGACAGGACCAGCAGCCTGGAACTTTTGATCAAGTTGTTAAATGCCATAAAACAGCCATTGTGAAAAGATGAATTTCCATCCATTGAATTTGACAAAAAGCATATCAATTCCATACAGCTGGAGATTGTTACCAAGACAGAAGGTCCCAATAGGAAATCATCAGATTAAGGTTTGTGGTTTCAGCTTAATATCTAGAGTACTCATCCTTTGTGATGACCTTGAAACGTGGAATGGATTAAGAAAGTCTTCCATGGTAACAAGTGTTAATCTGAGCATGAGGGATTTAAGAGTTCTTAATGTTTGAGTGTAAAGACACATTGTACAAAACCAGAATAGGCTTGGCCAATTTTTAGATTTTAAAAAGTGCTCAACTAATAGAATAAACACTTCATGGAACCATTCTTTGAAAAGTATACAATACACCCAGGCATGTGACTGGTTTTGGTACCAAGCTGAAAGTTTATATATTTTAATATGCTTGAACATATGTGGTTACTTTGATTTTCCTATGAGACTAAGTTTTAATTTGTTCTCACTTGTTGCATTACTGCATACTAAGATTGTTCTCTCCTCGCTCCTTTTAAAACTTGAGGATAATTGTTCTTTGAAATCAAGATTTCACTGGTAATAGTTTGAAGTTAAACCCTGACTCATCACATTTATACAATTGCTATCCAGTCTAACCTTCAATTTCTATAAATTTTTGAAATATTTCCTTAAGCTAAGACCTGCCTTTTAGGTCTACAGATAATTTTCCCCCCCCCCAAAAAAAACAGCTGTCATATTCCAGTATTTTTTTTCCAGAAGTCAAGGAACCCAGTATTCTCAGCAAATTTAGCATTTTTTAAAATTCTTCATAAAAAATTCCAAGGCTTTCTCTTCCAAGATCAGCCCATTAATTGGTGTGCCACTTGTTCAGAGAAACCAAATATAAAGTGTTTCATTACCTTATTAAAGTTACATTTCAGCATACTTTTCTTTCCTTTCAATGTTTCTATATATCTTTTCTTATAACTCACCATAACCCTAATTCCATTTCTCTTTTTTTTCAGCCTCTAATCATACATTTACCAAATCCCAAGTTCTTAGTAATTGCACAAACACTTTCTCCCTTAACCATTCTCTTTAATGCCTGCAAATTTTGTTTCACAGATAAGTTCACTTGTTTTCTTTTAATGAAAGATATCAAAGTATGTCTGGTATCCATAAATTTTGAAGCACCATTAAATAATACAGTATACAGTTACTACTCAAATCAAGTTGCTTAACACAATTAGGAAACAAAAAGACTGCAGGTAGACTGAATGGTTGAAAGCGTTGCAGTGTGCTAGAAGAGTTTTACACAAGACAAAGAAATGGAAGACCTTGAACAGGTCTGCAGGCAGGATTTTTTTAAGCTGCCAGGGTGTGGCTAAGTTATCAAGACTGCTAGGTTATTGATTGCTAAGTTTTAGGACTATAGTATTTGCACAAGCATTCATCTAAATGAATAAATAAAAGAAGAAAGAAATTTTTGAATGCTACAACATTTTTATGATTTTTCCAGAGTACATTTTTGTTAAAAACATTGCACACAATAAATTTAAAAAAAAAATACTTACATCTGAACTTGAGGCTTCAAAATGCCATTGTTTGTTGTCAAGTGAAACAATAATGAATTCATGATCATCTGAGTCTATAAAGATTAATTTAAAATTGTAACATAAAAGAAAATATTATTATAAATATCAGATAATATACAAAACAAGTTATAAATGTAATCAGGAAGAAAAAGAAAACCATAATCAGAATTAATGCAAAATATTATTTACTTTCAAAAAATAAAAAAATTTTAGCACACACATAATCCTTGAAGTCATCACATTTTCATGAAGTAAAATTCATGACTAGAGTTGCAAAATGAAACTAAAATGTTGGCTAAAAAAGTAATTTTCCAATAACCTTAAATTTTCAGAATTTATTCAGTCAATCAACACATTCAGAAGATACTTTATGCACCCTCTCAGTGAGATGACAATCAAACACATGAAACATTTTTATTTAACCTGAATATAAAAGGATATGTTTCAATTATTAAATTTATTTCTAAAAATAGCTGTTACAGTGGTATAATAAGAGTTTCATGATTTATTATGAAACCAAATGCCTTATGATATAGTCTTACACACTACAATATACCAGCTACTCCGATAACAAGTCACGAATATATGATTATACAGTTAATAGACTTTTTCAAAACAAAATGATAAAATTATTCTCTTTCCTTTTTAATTTCTCCATATTTTTTATGAAAGGATTATTACAAATTACAAAGCATAGAGTCATAGATCTCAACTGTGTATGAAACAAAAAACTTGAAAAATCTTAAGCAAATATTTTTCTAAATGGGATATTCTCACATGATGCAATAAATTCTATAATGAGAAATATATTTTAATAGTCATTCTTCACAATTTTTTTAATTTTCTTCATGAAAAAATCATTCTGCTCACTTCATCTATTCATCTGTATGTATATGTACATACATCTATCTGTATGTACAAGCTACAAGACATTAAAAATTGCTACACAAAGAATGCAACATGTGAAATTCATTCCCCCAGAAGAGAATGCAATGTTATGTAAGTAATTAGCTTTTCAACACATTCATGTAAAATGAGCAGCAATATCAACATGCAGAGTATATTTAAAAGATATACAGTTTTTTTGCATACAAATTTCATTTGAATATTGTGGTTCAAATAAAAGTTGTGATGGAGAAACACTAGTAGTTTTTTGATTGATAGAGGTCATGTGCTAGCCAGCTTAATTATGGTTTAAATTATCATAAAATTTCTGTTTACATTAGTAAAAAATGAGATGACTGTTTGCAGAATATAAAATTGATGTGTTCAGGGCAGTTATATTGAATGCTGTGTAAGATCTCAGTCTAGATTCACTAACATCAGAGAAAATTGACAGGTTACTCTCATAATCTTGTAATATCAAATGAAAGGAAACGAAGATGATCCAAATCTGGACAGGCAGTTAAAATATGATATATTTATACGGTTCATCACATACTTCACACCAAGGATTCAGTTCACTTAGAAACAAATGTTTATGGGTTAAACATGTGTGACCAATATGAAGACGAGTTAGTCTAACATCTACACTTTACAGAAGGAAAATAAGTAATGGGATAGTTAAAGGAAAGCTGGAGAAAAGCTTTTTGCAGACTTGCATATTCCAGGAATCCTGCCAAAGAGACTACATGAAATTTAAATTCCCTTTCTCACATCTATTGATGGAACTAAAAGCAGAGTGGAAGTAGATGTTGAGACAGCCTCTGAACAAAGCAGATTGCAAGCATGAATTTGAGCCATATCAGTCCTCTATAAGAAATTATGGTATAAGGAACAACTGTATATATATTTTGATCATTATTTGTTCACATTGACAGTACTTCAAACAATGATCGTTATATTTCTGTTGTGATGAGGTCAGTCTTCATTCAAACGCTGCAAAATTTAACTTTCAGTCATATAATACAATACTGCTTATTCTTGGTATTGCTCAGACATTCTTTAATGTAGAAAGTTTTCAGCCACTGTTCAAACTCCAAAAAGTATGCTTTCCAGATTTGTTACCAACTGTAAGCATTTGGTCATTATATCTGCTAAAATAATGGCCGGTCATCATACACTAGGCATTATAGTTGAACTGCAGAATTATGGTGAAGTTGCATGAGCAGATGTAGTAAATTTCTTAAATTTGTTATTTTCTGTACATTTATCTAAAAATACAATATTGTTTAAATTTTTTCTCAATATAGTAATAGCAATGGACAACAATATATAGTTAATAGAAAAATATATGGTCAATAGCCCTATACCATCATTATTTATGGCATGACAAATCAGAATATGGCAAGGTCTTATAAGCTAGAATTCTTAGAATGTTTAACTATTGGAGCTGCAATTCTCAGTTTTGATTACTAAGCAATCTTTTTAAATTATTTTCATCCATCAAAGTTTAAAACTTCATTTATTCTTTATATTACTTTATCTAGCAGAAAATTTCTTTTAAAATGTAAATTTTTTTTAACAGCAAGCACTGGGAGACTAATCTTTGGCCACAACAAACTGCTACTCATTTGTTGTTACCCAGTAGGCACTTGTGAATAAAGTCATGGAGGCGAGTAGCCTCACCCATGCCATACCACCACAAAACCTGTTTATAGGGTGGGCCACATTCATACATCATCTCAGAAGAAAGAACAGAGAAACACAGAAAAAAAGTAACATCTATGCCTGAACCTGGATTCTAACCTGGGACCCACAGTACAGAAGTCAGTAACGCTAACCCCTCAGTCATCAGTCAGCTAAGTACATAAATGTCTTTGATACATATAGCACATGCCCAGCTCAAATGAGGTGCATTATTTTAGTATACTAGAACCATTCCATATAAGTGTTGCATCTTTTATTTATATGCCCATTTTTTAATTCAAAAATATATATCTAAACTCTCTATTCAAAGAACACCCAAAATACTTTTTTTATATGCAGTAAAAAAATAATCGCTGTTATAAATAGATTAAAGATAAATAAACTTTGAAAATTATTTTAAATTTATAATTCTCAACTGAAAGATGAGTTAGAATATATTTTGAGTTATAAGTTTATTAATTACTAAGATTAAACTATTGGACTTTATATTTAGTTTAGTCTTCTTCTCAATAGTATTAAATAATACACATGCTTATAATAAATATTAAAATGTGTTAATAAACATTTTAATACTATTATAGATGTTTATATATAATTATTTGTTAATACTAAATTTACAAATCTACATTCTAATGTGATTATAGAACTACAAATTCCAAAATATTAAAAAAACATCTACCCGTTTTTTTTATTATACATCAAATCCAGTTTCTTACAAAATATTTTCAAATTATTACAGAGAATTCTTATACAAGTTTTAAGCCAACAAAATCAGAAATACTCTAATTCATTTTTTTAGAAAAAAAAATAAATAAATAAAAAGCTAAAAAAAAATGCAAAATTATTTACATCCAATAGAAACACAGTCAAATATTAAAGAAGTTTTCATTTCAACTGTTACTGATTCAATTGAGTTAAATTCATTTAATTCAGTTGAGTTAATTTGTGAATTAAAGATTTTGTACACTTAAAAAAGAGAAGATAAAGTAAAAATATTGGAGACATTGCTCATCCAAACATTGACTTTTATATACAAATTATTTACCAATACAGACACTAAAAAATATTTTTTCCTTAAAGAGAAGTTAGTAGTAGTTTTTTTTAGCATGTTTAACAGAATTATCAATTTTTGATCAAATTTAAGAAACATAGAAAGTAATCCTTCCTAAAAAGCATTTGGTAGATAAGAAATATATGTTGGAAGAAATCTCTTACCCTCCATTGCTTCCATATTTCTAAGACCAGTACTTTTCATTCTGCGATGTCTTTTCTTAACAATTGGAGTGTCTAATCTACTCAAAAGAGGATTAGTACTGGGTACAGCAGGAATTAACTGTGTTTCACTTCCATTTAAAACACCTACAATTGAAAGAACTACTTAAAAGTAATTACATAGCACAGTGTGAGATCATAAAATTAATAATATGCCTTGATTCATAATTTTCTAAAGTTAATAAAATAGTATATAAATAATGCAATTTTGAACTTTAACATTTTTATATATATAATAATATATTTAAATACATGTGGAAAAACAAAAATACATATATTGTGAAAGAAACAGAAGCATTAAATAACTGTATAAATTTTATTAACATTACCCAACTATTATGTGGAAGATTGTCTTCACCATGAGCACTACTTGCCTGACTAGTGGATTTTAATATTTCCTTTAATTTGTTGCTCTAAGGTAACCTTACACATGAGGTTAATTTAACTAGGCTTTATATTTGAACATTTAAGAAATGACCAGGAAAGGAATAATAGAAGTTAACAATATTCATCACAGCATAATGTGATAAACTGATTATCAAAATTAAGAGAATTTTCAGAATTGGTCAATTATCTCCAGAACTACTGGTCTGATTTTTAAGAAATTTGATATGTATATATACTACATTACAGTACAAATAACCATGCAACAGTTATAAAACACAGACAGGACTGTGCATAATACTCATTGAAGTAGGAAGGCATGCAACAGAAGTTGCAAAAATATGGGTTAATATATAGCAGGTATGGTTCCCTCTTACTGATACACGGGCCTTGCAGTATGATTTCATACTTGAAATACGGCAACTTATGATTTCGTGAGACAAATAGTCCCATTCAATTGGCAATGTTTTTAGAACCTGGATGGCTTCTGGAGGAGGTTGTGAGTTGCAATTGTCCTCCCCAGAGTGTCCCAGGCATGCTCTATAGAACTGAAGTCCATTAAGCCTTCACCACCATAATGGTTGACCTCGAGGACATTGGAGGATAGGTAGCAGGTCCACGGTTTTCTCTATAAAAATGTACAGCAGGTATCTGTGGTTGGACTGAATTGGGACTCAGTGAAGACAACAGCCACCCATTGATTCAAACTCCAGGCTCTCGTCACCATGCTAAACGGATTCTATTGTGCATAAAAAAGAGGAGAGTGCAAATCACAGTTCTTCATGCTACTAACTTTCTCTCATGAAGTCTTCTGGAAACAGTCACTAGTAAAATTCTCGATTATATAGTCATATAAAAGTCACAAGAGAGCTGAAAAGCTGTAACATCCCTGTTACACTTTATTAGAATAAACAAATGGTGATCGTAACAGGCTGTTCCATACCTTAGAAAACCTTGCCTAGATTTTCTCTTAATAGATAAGGTCTCCTAAAACTGTTTTAATAAGTTACATACGACGCTTAGCATTAAATTGAGCTCTCTACAAACCTGAACTTGAGATTGGCCTACCTTGAGCAAACCCACAATTTGCAACCTTATTTCATCTCCTAAGCAGATTACTATTTTTATTGTTACAATTTAAATTTGACCAATTGTTGCACAAAACACCAAGAAATTTGTCAATTTGTGCAAGCAAATGAAAAGTTGGTTTTGTAATGAATGCTTATAAAGCCAGTTCTTTTACTGGCTCTGCCCACACATAAGTTATAAAAACTAGTCAACACATTAAATACAATACATTAAATACAGCTATATAATCAAATCAAAGTTCAATATAGATTTCTCTGCATTTTAAAAAAAATTTGAGATTAAGAAAAGTAAGAACAAATATCAAAAACTAGTTTCACTCACATATTTTTAAAATTCTTATGAGCTTTAGAAGTCAAATTTAAAAATAAAACTGTTGAACAACTGTCTACTTTTCTTTGCAGTTGACTAAATATTTTATAATAACTGTTAATAAAAATTAATTTGATTATTTAAGTAACTTTCAGAGAAAGATAATCATATGAAATAGATTGCTTTTATAAACACAGCAAAATTTTATTCCATAAAGTAAATGTAGTAATTAATATATTTATGTAGTTTAAACACTGTGTAGTTTTATTTAACTCAAAAAATTTGCTTTTATCATTTTTATATAGAAACAATTTATATTTTTAATAGAACCAGACTGTTAAGCAATTCCAAATTTGATAATTTAAAATAATTACATACAAATCATCATTAGATACATATTCTTAAATAGAAAAACTTAATATATATTTTATATAATTTTGCAATTCAATTTGTATACGAGCCATGAAATTTTGATCTGAAAAAAACCAAGTTTTTATAAGACATGCATTTAAACTATTAGAGCCAAATATATTAAGGTACAAGAACAACATTATACTATATATGATCAAGTAGGATCAATACAAAAATTCTGCATTTTTAACAAAAAAGTATTTTTGATTTAAAAGATTTTTCAACAGGAAATATATATTTCTGACACTAGATTAAGAAAAACATGAATTTCTTGATTTTATAGTTACTCACAGCATGATAGTATAAATAATTGTGAGTGTTTAAATATTATTTATCCATAAATTTATTCCCCCTATCTTATACACATTCAAATTTTATACAAAGTAAATCTAATTTACCTCCAGCAATAGACATGCTACTCAACTCAGAAGCTAATTCATTAACTTGATGTGATGAGGCACTAGTAGATGTACCTTGAGTACGAGAGCCTCTGGGTTTCTGCCCAGGTATTTTAACAGTTGTATGCATTAAAGGAATTTCTTTCCCATGAATCTCATCCATGTAATCCTAAAAATATATGCATTATATAGTTAATAAAATTAATATATGCGTAGCACATTCAACTTGTAAGGTAAGAAATTAAAATTCCTTCATGATTAAAAATATGAAATTGATACCACATTTATGAATTAACCAAAATACTCACTTTAAAATTTTGTATATAAGATAACAGAAATGCTATTATGTATAATTGACTTATTTTTATAGGTAGTTAATTTATTATAAAATATCGATTTCTGTTAAAAAAAAATTTAAAAAAAAAGCTTTTTTATTTAAACAAAAGATTGGAGTAGACTCTTTTTAAATTAACCTACTGTATAGTTTTTATGCATATTCAGTAACATTTAAGTAAAAAAATAGCAAGTAGAAAAATATACTCAATTCATTACAAATATATTTATCATTAGATTGCTATTAATCATGTTAATAAATGAAGGGAATTTAAACAATACTTGATTAAAATTTTAAGCTCTTTCAATTTAAGTAGAATCTTAATTTAAATGCTTTTAAATTAAGAAAATAGATGTTGATAATTTTATGTCTGTTTAACTGAAATATTTAATTACATCAGTGAGAAAGGGCCCCTTGGCAACAATACTCCCCTTATCTAAAATTAACAGTAATTTGAATTTACATAAGGGAATTTTAAGAGATTTGCTTTATGTTTAAACTTAAAAGTAGGATATTTTCTTTATCAAAATTATTATATAAATTTTTGAAATTCATAAAACCATCTTTTAATTTACTAAAGATATTAGATTTGCTTTATATTTTGCTTTTGATAGAATTTTAAGAAATTTGCTTTATGTTAAAACAAAGATATTAGAAATTTGTAAAAGATTAATGTTAATTAATGATACTGAGTTAAATGTATTCAGCTAAAAAATTTTCTAATATAAGTTATATTTATAAAATATTCAGTAGTAAAATAAACATTGAGCTCTTTCTAACTCTTGATCCAATTTCTTTTAATTAACCCACAAGTTTGAAATAAAAAAACATGAAGTTGCTTAACAGGTCAACAATTTAATAATAAGAAAATTATATTTCAATATGACAAATAAAGAACTTAACAAGAAAGACTACATTTTAAAGATGTCAGATTAAGAATTCAGTATAAAAAATTACTATTGATAAAAGAAATTTAGATATTTGTTCCTTAAAAATATAGTAACAAAATCAACAAGAGTAAACAATATTATTAAAAATATATTTAAGAGAATACCAAAAAAAAAAACTTACATGAAGGCTAGGGTGATAAGTTAATCTGCCATCACTAGTTAGTGTAACATATTTCTTTTTCCATTCTTTGTTCAAGGCTTTGCAACTTCTTTTATACAAATAACCCTTGAGAAACAAAAATGAGATTACTATTTATATAGTGAAAATTACATTTTGAATTATAATGTAATTTCTAAGCAAAAATTAGTTTTTTGCTTCAAAATAAAATGAAAAAGCAGTAAAAATTTAATAGTTGATAAATTCAATAGAAGTAATTTTGTAAACTGGTAAATTCAATTCACAACATTTTTAATGTATGTAAGTATATAGTACAGTCTATTTTAAACAACTGATATTTTTAATACATTGTTTTTAATTATTTGAAAAATTAACATGAAAAATTTATAAAATGCTATCATCCAACTTTGTTCAAGAAAAGAGATTAAGTGTGTTCTATTTAATTCTTTTTAAAATATTTGATGATAGTTGTCTAATAAAAAACTAGATTACAATGAACACAAATAGATTTGCAAATATTTTACACACAAAATGACAATTTATTGTGATCTTTTTATTTAAAAAATACTCCTTTTTGAAAAACAAATAATTTTTTTTTAAAAATGTTTTACAAAAAGGTATGTGTTTCATTGTTTGATTTTATTATAGCATAAATGCTGCAAGCATGAAACATATAAGAGCAAAATTAAAAGAAATTTTAAAAAATTACAAAATCATAAAGCAAACGAAATTAATACAATTAATGCAAAAAAATATGTTAAAAAATACACAAATTACCTGTCTTAATGGAATAACTCGACCACTACCAACTTCTCCATTTTTACTTTTCTTATCATCTTCCCCCTTTTTCAGTGGCTAAATGACAGAAAGGAAATTGCTTATAAAAATCTGCATTTCTAGAGAAACATAAATGACTAACTTAATGTAATCAGTTTTACAATATGTTATTACTTGAAAACCCTTCAAATAGATAAAAATATATAGTAAAAGTTACTGAAAACATTTATCACATTATGTAATACAAAGTTTCAAATATGGAATAATATAAAATATTATCAGATTTAAATTTCAGAAGATAGAAAAAGTCAAAAAACTAGAAGTAAAGATAAAACTGATACCTTTCTTAAAATGAACAGAAAATACTTAACTATTATACAAGAAAATCAGAAGATAACAGCTAAAAAATACTCAAGCTTGCTATATATATATATTTAACAAATAAAACAGATGTATAATGATGTTTTAAGCTGTGGAAAAACTAAAAATTTTGATTTGATCGAATTCCAAATATTTAAACTCTAAAACATATTTATGAAATTCTTAAACAGAATAAATCTAATGAAAAAAACTTGAAGGCATCTGCAAAAGACTTCTAATAAATATATGGCAACTTGATGAAAGCTTACCAAATTTATGGGAGTTAAGTATTTATATAAATTTATTTAAAGAATTGGTAGTGTACAACCACAATGTGAGGCGTTTTGCTATATGGTCACTTTATAAGATCACTAATTTGACTAGGGCTTACAAAGTTAAATAAAGTTATTCTGAAATATGAAAGAGATAAAACACTAAAATCCATACTACAGTTCATTTAAAATGTGCTTTCATTTTATAATGAACTTGAGCTTTCACTTGATTGCTATTTTTTTTACTACAGATTATTATGAATGTCTATGGAATTTAATTATATTAACACTCGCTTCCTGAAGAACAAAATTTGAAAATTCTAACGTTAAATAATTTTTCATAATCCAAATTTTAACCATAATCCAAGATCCTTAACTTTTTTAGAAGATACAGTCTGTTCTTATAAATACAATTTTTCCCCCTTATCATATGGTATTTGATAGCCAATTTGCCCATATTTGAAATACAGAAATTTTTCTTGGAAAATATACAATGGCAGGGTGTTTTTTTTTTGAAGTATGCAATAGCTAACTTTTGTGTGGCTTTTCTAGAGTCCATTGATCATTGAAAAGACACTTTCTACAAGGCCTATAAAATTATTTATTTCAGCCTTTATTTTAGTCTGATACACAAATTCACACCAATTTACTTAAATTGTACACAATTTTCTCCAAAGATATAGAAAGTATATTTTAACTAAAATAATTAATTTAAATATTAATATTCAGTAAATTTAATACAACAAAGAAAATAAAAACAAATTTTTAAAAAAATCGAAAATTGCCTATCTGATCACAACATGACAATCTTGCTCTGTTGATTACTTCACTTCATGCACATAAATATTACATCTGGTCTTGACTAAAATGGAATATCAGGAAATTATTGTGGTTAAACTGGATCTTCATTTAAAAAAAAAACAGTTATGAATACAACAATCTAATATCACTTGTACTGCCACTTAGCGGTGATTAAGAGCTACTACACAATTAGGTTTTTGGACAACTTCATTAAAAATTTTAATATAAAAAAGTCAAAAAATTTAGAAAAAAAATAAAGGTATCAAGGTAAGTAAAAATTCCAGGAGTAATTCACAATTTTCAAGAAGTCAAGTCAAAATACCAAGAGTTTCAAGGAGTTTCAATAAGTTGTATGATCCTTGCTTTCGTAAAAATAAAGAGCTGAAAACTCCTTTGTTTTGCATTTCTTCTGGAAGTTTTCATTTGTTTTTTCTAATGGTGCCAAGCACAGTCATTTTCCATTTTAGAAGTTGTTAGATTGGAAAAAACTATATGTAATATTGTGCCCTGAAGCCCAGTGATGCAGAGGTAGTTCATCAGGTTCTCATTGCACAGGTCTGAAGTTTGACTCCCTGGCTGGGTAATGTCAACTCAGCCTTTCATCCTTCATTGAGTTGATAAAACTCAGTATTAAGCATGGTTATTAACTAAACACTGGGGGTTATCCATTCGATTAAGCAATTAAACAGGGTACATGCTTTACACCCCAGTGTCTTTGGTCAAGAAAACAGATATGGGCTGTCCTGCCACAGAGTTTAGCAGTTTTTAATATTGTGCTCTGAATACTCATAAATAAGATCCCACACACATTCCTCCATTTTTCTCTGGCATTGACCCAAGTTCTTTTAAGTGTAAATTTATTTTCAGTACACAAAATACTTCACCATCATATAAAGTCTTTATTTAAAATTCATATTTAGATTGTTTATTTGGTATATATTATTTGAGAAAGATCGAACATGAAGTTCTATTAATTGTTCATCTGCAGCAATATTTTCATCAGGATTATATAATTTTTATAGAATTTCTAGGTAATTTTCCCACATACTTCACAGCTAATTTATCCAGATTTAATCTTTCATGATGAGTAGATTTATTATAAAAATGAATAATTATCAATATGATGCAAAATGTTGTGAGGGACATTCTTTATCCCATAAGGATATTATGGATTCTCAATATAACTTATAAGTTCTCAATATAACTAATAAGAACTTATAAGCACTGGCTAATAATAATTCAACTGGTTTGAGTTTCGAATTTTAACTTTTGAAATTTTCCCCTTTCTTCAAACGTTTTGTTTTTCAATATTAGTCATTTTTATGAATTTGTTTTAAATTGTAGTACAGAATACTGTTTCAAATGATTTTTATACACTGTTATATATGCTGTTGCAATATTTGTGACTGCTAGAGTAGTTTTTAATATTAGCAACTATTGATTGTAAAGAATTTCGAAGTGGACAACACTTTCACTTTATTTCACGATTCTTGGACTGAATAATCTCCTTGTAGTTCATTTGTTGAGCCTCGGTATGAAAATCATTGTCAGAACTTTCAATCTCAATTTCACTTGTATGCTTTCCTACTCCAATACTTATTTACTGTCAAAAACTTCTAGTACATAAATCATAATTCTATTACATAAAACAGTGCGATTAAAATTTATGTGATTTGACATTTTTTTCACACTGCCTTTTTTTTCACAGAATATCAAATATAAAAATATACAGAAAAAATTTTTGCAATAACAGAAAATATTTTGGCCTCCAGTAAATTGTACGAGTCTTTTGACCCGGCACACGTGTTCTTGTCATGCGACCAAACATTTGTCAATGAAACAAGTTTAAAAAATTATAAATTAGAGAAACAATTTTATTATTTTCTTTTGAACTGTTCCAAAAAAAGTCATCATGTACGAGTAAAAAAAATTGGTTATATTAACCTAAAGAATAGAAAAGGTATAAAATGAAAATATGTATTTTAATGCAAATAAAGAAAATGGGAGGGGTGCATATTTACATTTACCAACAATGTCAAGAAAGTTCATGAAAATATTTTCATACTATATTTTATCGACATATGAAATTTATTTTGGGTCACATAGACACAAACAGAACAGCCTGGCTAAATTCTGTTATGCATAGATAAACCATTAAAATATATACATAAATTACAACTAACATTGCTAACAGGAAACAGGTTGGAACGTCTTCGAGTTTTACGAGATGTTGTTGGTGTGGAACAAGGAGTTGGTAGATCTTTTGCTTCTTTTGGAATACCAATAGTATTTGAAACAAGAACTTCGATTCCAAGGCGGTCGGATTTTTCTTTATTATCTCTCGATACTACAGATCCATCAATTCGATCCTAAATTAAACATAAAAAATTCAATACATTTAATTATATGGCTTTTATTTCAACAATTAACACACACACATATATATAAATGAAATATAATAAGGTAAAAAAAATTTCTGACAAAAGTAAACAATAAATTTCTTTTTAGATATATAATTTGATACCAGAACAAATTTCAAAAAAATCTCATCAAAGTATTTATTTAACTCCTCAATCATCTGATGCTCTGTGAAGAATCTCTTTTAAAGTGTGCTAGCGGTGGCAACATAGTTTATGCTTTTACTGCAAAGCTAGTTCTTCTCCCTAAGTACTTGTCTAGCGTACAAAACCTAATTCATGATGAGAGGTATATCTGTTTTTTCCCTGACCACCTCACAATAGTGTCATTTTGAAATTTGATTTACGGATGGGACGGCCATCGACCTATATCACAAGAAACCAGCAGTTGTTTGTAGTTTGCTTTGTGAATTTTCTTTTATCTCAGAACTATTTATGTTGCAATTGCTTACTTCACTCAATATGAAATTATTTTTTAAATAACTTTCAGTATTTTTGTTGTAAAAATTAATATAATTCTAAGTAATTTTAATTAAGTATAAGAAACAAGAGATTCATATTTTAAAAATAGAAAAAATATAAAAAATTAATAATTATTGAAGGTCATTCTATTGCAATTTGAATCTCAATATATTTGGAAAATTTATTTGATTTATACATAGCTGTTATAGTACACTTTTTCTACTTATATTTTACTCATTCACAAATGAAAGTAATTTGTATTTGCACCTTAATTGTGAACTTCATAGTCTTTTTCAAATCATAAAAATTTGTATGAATGCACTTTAAAAAATATTTTTTTACTAATATGAGTTGAGGCAAATTTCAAAGAAATTTTTTTTACCGTTACTTTCATAATTTTAGAAATTTTTCATAATCGAAACATTTTTGTTGATTTCAAAAAATTACTGGAATGGTTCAAATAAACTAACAATTAAACTTACTAATTAAACATAACAATTTAAAATCACAAAAATTTTATTTTGAGAAATTAAAGGAAAAATAGTTTTTCTGCTTTTATTAAAAAGCAACTGAATTTGAACTATGATTCAAATAACTACTTTAGTTTACCGAGTAGTTTTTTTTTTTTACTTTGAAAATTATTAACTGAATGATCCTCTAATAGCGTGAACAGAATATCTTTCTGCCATCTACCAATTTTTTTGAATCAGCTGCATGCTTAACCTTAAATCTACTTCAATTCTTTGTTTCATACCAGATCGTTTATACATTTAAATATATATGTATGTGTTGTGAATGGTTGCCTATCTTATAAATGGGTACTTATGGCAGGTGTGTACGGAGGAAGTCCGCCTCCACACCAAATTATGGTACAGTTGGAAGAGTGGAGAGGCACACCCCATAATACCAGCCTAGCTGGTACAAGACAATAATTGTACCTTCCCTCGAAGCATGTTCACCATTTTTAAGTAAATGCTCAAATCAGTTAAATGAGCTGTGACCGTTTAGTCAGCAAGTTCCCAAGCCCTGATTTCAAACCATATATCAAATCTAGGGAGTGAACTGGAAGCTTTGCAGTGAAGTTAGTTGCCTCTTCCGAGCTCAGGATAGTTACTTAGCGCACAGAATTTTTTACACGAGTTAATTTGGGATTGCTGGTTAAGGAGTTAAAATGATATGTATCATAAAAGAGTACACCTGAGATTATTTTTTGAAAAAACAAGAAACGGTTGAATTGAGTGAATAATGAAATCATATAATTTTTCCTTTTTATTTAATTAACATTAGCAGAAATTTACACGACATAAATTCTATTAAAGAATTTTTAATTTGTACAGAAATGAATCTTCCTAGAACATATGAACCGTTACATCCATTCTAAAGTATTTTCCTTAGAAGTATTCTAATTTTATAATGAAGTACCTTGTAAAGTAAAAACAAGTATAAAATGTGAATTTTTGTGAATAACTGAAAGTGTTTTGTTTCACAAGTTATTAAACTTAGAAAAATAAAAAGGATTTTGCTGAGTAGTTTTTCTTCTTAAAAATTTCATTGCATAAATAGCTGATACAAATTTTTTGTAAATTTTTTCTAACAGTCAAATAAATGCATAACATTTCTTCTAAATTTATTTCAGTTTTGTGTGCAGTAAATGATTAAAAAAACATATGAATGAATAGAAAGCAAAAGTCTGTCAAAATCTTAGGTTTCATAGAAGTTATTTATTTGAAATAGAGATTTTAAAAAAATATGAATAAGTATTTTATAAATTAAAATGAATTAATATTAGCTCAATATCAATAACTGAACTTTTCCAAATTAAAGTAACATACACATATGATACATAGTCATAAGAAGCATTATCACTAGACTGCACCCAAGTATCATTTTTAAAATATCCAATGAAAATTATGGTAAATATATAGAAGTAAACAAAAAATGAATTTTAAAAATATGAGCTTAGTCCAGGGAAATGAAACATAGTTATAAATTTTTTTTTAAACAGAAAAACTCAAATTTTTAAAAATTTTCACAGTCTAGTGTTAGTTTTGAGTAATGTAATGAGAATTTTATTTGATATCTAAAAAATTCAATTATCTTGAAAATATTTTTTGGTTTCCCATGATTTTGCCATGTCATAAATCATCTTGATATCTTTAAATATACTACAGACTCATAAAAAAAAACACAAAAACAATATTGTATTTATGTCACTACTAATAATGCAATATTTACAATGCTTTGAAAACTTCCTGCGGTGTGAAACTTAAAATTATTTAGAAAACATTAATGTAAAACTCTAAAAAAATTATGTTTATGTGAACTAACAAGACGTTACAATAAAATTATGAATAAATGAGAAAGCCCTTATATAAACTAATTACTTGCAAGTAATTAAGAAAAACTACTTGCATAAAAATAATTTTACTTTTGTATTATGAGTAGCTGCAACATGACTAAGATGACTAGGAGATGCTGAAACTGTTGTAAGAGTATTATTTCCAGCACTTGGTGAAGGATGATAACCATTATTAGCACTACTGACACCTGATGAATTGGAAACATAACTATTACATCGAACAGGATGGCTGGGGGTGCTTGGTCTTGAGCTTATGCCAGCCATTTTTTGTTGAACTATCTTTTGGCAGGCTGAAAAAGAGATATTAAAAATATAACAATTATATTATAAATGATGTTTAATATGAATAATCATTATTAATATCACAAAGATTGTTCATGTTACACAATCATAAAAAAGAAGTCATAAAATGAAATAAAACTTACAAATATTTTAAAATAATTATACAATTGTATTATACTTATTTTGGTTTTTCACATTAGCATTTCAAGTAAATACATATTTTTTTTAAATATAGTTAAAAAAAAATATAAGTACAGTTTAATTTTACTAACAAATAATTCTTTGTGATTCATATAAGATAATTTGCATAAAATCTGAAACATAAACATATTTTTTTTATCCTATGCCCGACCTTGGTTTTTCAACCATCAGTCTGTCAGGCAGCCCAAAACAATCTTGAGGTGAATGAAAAGTCATCTTCCGCAAAATTTCTAACTGTGACGTCTGAAAGTCCAGGACAAGTGTAAAGGTGGTCACCAGTCATGTCCTCTAGTCCACAAAAAGAGCAGATCGGAGAGTCCCTCAAACCCAAACGGTGAAGGTGTTTTTGCAGATAATCATGCCCAATTTTAAGGCGAAAATTTGCCACTCCCACAGCTCTGTGGAGGTTACACGGAATAGGCTTTGTTAGTAAGGAAGCCCATGCTTTCCCCTTTATGCACATCTTGTAAACATTTCTACGATAGGAGGCTATATTTGACTTAAGCCTTTTAACAGTATGGTACTCCAAGGCTGGAGAAGGCTGTTGTAAATCTGAGCCAGCCTTTGCCAATTTGTCAGCTGTGTCATTTCCTACGATACCACAGTGGCTGGGTATCCATTGCAGCACAATTTGATGTCCTTCTTCCAGTAGAGAACTAATTGCCATTTGACAGAGATCAACAGACCCAATACTGCTAGGAGCAATTGAAGAGAGAGACCTGATGGTGGCCTGAGAGTCTATAAAAATACTATGTTGTTCTCATTACCCTTTCTGATTACTTCAAGTGCTAATTGCACAGCAGCCACTTCACCATTGTAGCTGTTATAGTATTTCCCAACAGCCTGGCAAAGCCTGAAACTCTTAGAGTATAATCCTGTACTAGCATTTCTAATGGCATCCAGAGCTGAACCATCTGTATATACATGGAACCAAACAGAGGATGGATAATGCTCATTGATAGTAGCTAGAGTAGCCATCCTTAGCTCAGACTTAGTAGAGACCTTTTTACTAACAGGTAGTATCAGGTCTAGATGGCAATCAGCTCTATAAATATGGTTTTGAAAGACAGGGGTTCTAAACAAAGGCACTCTATCTGCATCCGGGATCTTATACTTATCTGACAATTCCCTGGTCAAAGTCAAAAAGGTTCTCTGTGTTTTCAATCATGGGAAAACAGGAATATAATTTTTCCAGAACCCATCATCCCTTAGAAGCCTTTCTGAGAACCCAGCGCTTTGTCTTCGATCTGCCAAGGGTTCCAACCCAGTCTGAATTTGAATTGCCTCAATAAGTGTAGATGAAGCCCCACCGGAGATAAGTCTAACAACATTATTCTGAAGAGTCTCCAAATTTTTCTGGATAATATCCGATGCAGTGATCAGGAGCTCAGTTCCATATTCAATTGCAGGTCTGATTCTGATGTAGGATTTATAGGTGGTGCAGAGTAAGTCTTGTGAAACTCCACGTTTTACTCTTGCAAGTCTTTTTAAAGGTTTACTTTTGGATTTTCCGATGTCTATAACTTCAACAGCTTGGCTATTCCAACTTAACCTTGTATCCAAAGTGATGCCCAGATATTTGGCTCTAGCTGTTTTACAGACGATGGGGACCATAATATAAACTAATATCATAGGGTTTTGTACTTAAATTAAACAGCTGGTAAAAGTTTTTATCAATGTTTACTATCATTTGATTCTCATTAGACCAATGAAACAGTTCTTTTAAAGCCCCATTAAGAGAAAGCTGAATGTGCTGCATATCTCTGCTGGTTGACCAAATGACCAGATCATCTGCAAAAAGAGGGGCTCTAACATCCCCATCAATGTCCATAACCCTCTGAATTACATCATTTATCATGATATTGAACAAGATAGTGCTCAACACAGAGCCCTGAGGAAGTCCCTGTGGAGTTTGTCGGTAGGAGGAGACAGATCCACCAAACCTGGTTCTGATAAATCTCTGGGTCAAAAATGACTTGATCCAACTGTACATGTTTCCACAGATTCCCATGTCTATAATTTTCTTAAGCAGTTTTCTTCTCCACACTCTATCAAAAGCAGTTTTGAAGTCTATAAAGACTGCCACTGAACTGTGTTTCTGATGAAAACCATCCTTAATCAACTGTCTAAGTCTAGCCACTTGTTCAACAGTATTTCTGTTTTTACGAAAGCCTGCTTGTCTATATGACAGGCAAGAATAATTTTCCAATTAGAATTTGAGCCTTACCAAAATCAAGCGCTCTGTCAATTTACAGGTAGCGCTTGTGAGAGAGATAGGTCGATAGCTAGAGATTTCCCCAGTATCTTGACCACTCTTCAGGACCGGAATAACTTTGGCCTTACGCCCTTGACTTGGAAGGCCCCTGGTCCAAGACATATTTATTATGTCAAGCAGTCCATCCAAAGAGTCCTCTCCCAAGTTCACCAGGAAGTCTGATACAATATTATCCGGTCCGGGACTCTTACCCCGGGACAAAGTCTTTAACCCACACTTGAGTTCAAATAAGGTGAAAGGAGAATTGAACAAACTATCCATCTCTGGAGATAAGCATGCCTGTGGGCAAACCAATTCCTTATCATGTATCCTATCCGAGGGATGGTAATTGCTAATATTTGCATAATGTTTATTAAAAGACCCGGCAATTTCTTAGTCTGAAGTGAGTAATTTATTGTCCAATTGAATAGGCTCTTTCCTAGTATCTTTCTGATTGTTGATTTTAGAGAGGAAATGGTGAGCCTTTAAGGCATCCCTTCTGTAATCTAAGCCCACTAAGAAGTTATGAAAAGTGAGTCGTTTTGCTTCTTTAATAGCTCGTTTAATGATGGACTGTCTTTTGCGAAGTTCAATACAGTCAGTCATTTGTCCAGTAGCCAGAGCTCTGGCTGTAGCCTCGTCACGGCTAACTTTAAGAGATTGTAAGTGTTCACTTCAGAAGGGAGAATATCTCCTTACCTGTCCTCTAGGTATACAACCTTCGGCACAAGCAAAAATAATTTCAGTAAAAGTATCAACAATACTATCCAAGTTTCCAGTTAAAAGGGTTTTTTCTAACAATGATTTCATAAGTGAGTCTGTCAGATATTTGCATTTTGTCCAGTTTGCTTTCCTTAAATTCCAACGAGGGAACCTAATCTCTCTAGGTCCATTTTGTTCAATAGCAAAAGTAGCCAGGAGAAAGCTGTGGCCAGCTCCACCAGGGGCAGGTAGCAGAGAGTGAGTAGTATATCTTGAGACATTTGTGTGGACAATTAATAAGTCGGGATGAGAAGACACTCCCCCGTAGGACAGAAATGTTGGAAGCCTCCGAGAGTTTTCTATAAAATCTGCCCGAGTAGAATCAATAAAATTTTCAAGAACACGACCCGCTACATTTGTGTCATTGTATCCCCATCTCCGGGAATGAGCATTGAAGTCTCCTATTAAAATTGAGCGTCTATTCCTGCGATTGTTAGTGAATTCCAGATCTGAACAGTTATTGGGAGGATTATACATGACAAAAATTCGGTAATGCTGGGTATTTCTCCAAACATTTATTTCCACCACCTCTAGTTTGTCTACAGCAGTCATAGTGTGTCCCACAGTCATACTAGCAATATAAGTATTTTTAACATAGATGACAATGCCAGAAGCCACCTGTCAAGATCACTCTAAACAGAAAGTTTGATATCCATTGGTATGAAAAAAATTTAAATTTTGAGTAGAAGCACCACTTTTCACTATACCCAGGATGTCAATATCATGATTAAAAACAATAAGTTTTAGTTCGGTGAACTTGCCATTTGTAAAACCACCTGCATTCCAAAAAATCATTTTAAGCTTATCTTTAGCCATAGTCCGGGCCTTGAAAAAGACCTTTAAAAAAAACAGCAGCAAGATGATCCTGAAGCCGAAAGAACGTAGTAAGCTGCACGAAGCGACAGGAGTCAGTCGTTTAGTGAAAACAGAGGGCACCACATAAACATATAAACTAATATTCAATTTCATAAATTATAAAAAAATTTCAAGATAATGTAATTAGTACTTTCCCAGTCCAAAGTTGAAGAATACTCAGTCCATTGCCAAGCATCATCATAAACACAGATATTAGTATTATTTAAGAAACTTAAAATTTAGTAATATATATATGTGTATGTGCATGCGTGTGTGACCCTAGTTTAAAAAACTTTTGTTATAATCTAATAAATCTAAAGTTTATTAGGTGAAGAGTGACAGTTTCCTGTACAAATGCTAACCATGTCATTTCCAGGGGTGTTTATGGGAACCCAAAAAATCCCCGGAAAATATTACGGACTTACTACCGACATTTTGGAGTTTCGAGAAGGGGGGGGGAGAAATGAAAAATTACAATTATGAAGTATTGAATGACCTAATTATTGCGTTTTCTGCTTTCAAAGCAAACACAATTACCCAGATCAAAGTAAATAATTCATTATTATTCTACTTCCTTTTGAACAACGATCCCCGGAATTTCCGTGTATCAAAGTTCAAAATCCCCGGAATTCCGGGGTTTTCCCGGAGCACAAACACCCCTGCATTTCTTTATGTAGTTCAACAACTAAACACTGATATTTATTTTGTGAGAAAGCCAAGATTACCTTGGAGGAGTCTGTAACCCCAAGGGAATGTTGGTGGAGAAATGCCTCCATTGGATTTTCCTTTGAGTATAAGGGAAATAAAATACCTTCCACGGACTAACAGGCAGAAGTTAAACCTCCACAGAAGCAATCATTTTTCCATGGGAGAAACATTTTTGACTGCCCTGTCATTTTAAAATCTCTGGCTCTGCTTGGGGAATTCTTCTCTACTGACATCGAAAAAAGCCCATACTCCGAAAACATCAAGGAGATAGCCAGCTATGTTCTGCACACTCATGGTCATCTATAAGCTCTCACCATGGGCACATGACAACCACCAACAAACCAGAAAACCAAGATACATCTCATTTTTAATAACAATATAAATTTGAAAGTAAGGAAATGTTTTAAAGATAACCATCCACTAAAATTAAATATATCTATGAAATAATTATTAGCAAATGAGAATGTAAAAATATATAATATGAGAACAAAATATTTACCATCTTGGAAGACTCTTTCAACATTGAGTCCATAAGTAGCGCAAGTTTCATAATATGAACACCTTTTAAGATCATTTGCTAATTTTCTTGCTCGAGAATCATCAATGACACGAGGATTACTTTCACTAATTGCATCTAAAATTAAAAAAGTACAAGCTTAAAATAATTATATGGAATTTAAAGTACTTATACTCAAAACAATAAATATATTGAGAAAAAAAGACAAATGTAATTATTTAAATGGAAATACAATTTACGGTTTCTCAAGTTTAAGATGTGCTAGAACTAACAAACAGTCTTGATAGAACCTAGTTTGAAATCTGAAGGTAACATATGGGGTCATTTTTTGAGACATGACTAGTAAACTGCAATATTTATTATTAATCTGATTTTCCCTATAAGATACAAGCCCAGATTGTTGTATGAAGAACTGGTACAAATTTGATGATGGATAATTTCTGCTTGAAAAATATTGGATAACTTTATGTAATGACTCACAAAATTAAAACTTTGTTAACAAAAGGTGCTCTAAATGGGAAATCCAGAAAAAAACAGTACATATTACAATAACTGCTAGATTGTATGAGTACATTGCCAAACTAAGATAATTATAGCAAAAATACAGTTAAGTCTGAAAACAAACTTCAAAGATATGCAAAAGTTTTAGTTCATCAGTGTCATCTGTTGGAAAATTTTGTAACAAGTTTTGAAAACATGTGGCATTATATTTTCTTTTTTTCAGAAAAGAATATAAAATCAGTATATTTGAAAATCAACTTCAGTTCTTATTTTTAATCATTTTGAAACACAAACTCAATAACTGGAAATCAATAGGAAAGAAAAAGTACAATTCATTAAATGGTACATTTTAGGTTAAATTGTGAAGTAATTTTTATAACACAAAGTTAACATTACATTTTAAAATTATATACGCCTTTTGATTATCCTTTTTGAATCTTACCAATTAATATTATTCAAAGCATAACATATATTAAAATATTTCTTAATTCATAATATATGAATATATAAAAACTGCTATTCATTTATCTCCTGTATAACTGATTACGATTTACAAAATATTAAATGATGAAAAATATCGTGCACATTTAAAATGGAGATAATAGTACAAATACACATTTCTGAATATTTAAAAGTAATATTCAGAAGCAAAATTTTTGTTCTTACATTATTTGTATGCTTATAAATTAAACTGGTGCATACTATGACCTTAGTAAAACACGAACCATAAAAAACCTAAATACTATCTATCAATGCGTACACCAATAGCTGGCGAGCAAACTTGGATAATGCATGGCTTTTGATACCATGATGAGAAACAATCCACATCTGAGTCAGGATAGGAGTCGTCCAGAAATTTGTTTGACATTTAAAAAATACACCTGTAATGATGATTTTTGGACATGATCAAAGGGAGTGCAATATAACAATTGAAACACATACTTTTACCAGAGAATCTCTACTAAAATCGAATGAACATGAAAGTGAATTTATCATTACTTTTACAAGAGAATCTCAACTAAGATCAAATGGACATGAAAGTGAATTTATCACTACTATACATGTAAACAATTTTCAGTAAACCTATAAGCAATGAAAATTCAAGTTCAATTAATATTTTAAAAGTGTTAAAATCTGTTATCTTTAGTTCTGCTTTTCTTATAAAATAAAATTTTATATACACCTCAAAGATTTATAACCACTTAGTCACACAGTACATAACATTTTATGTTACAGGACTAAAAACTTATTAAATCACCGTTTTATTCATAGATTTTAGCACTTGCTGGATTTTTATTAACCAATTATGAAAACGATGGAGGTAACTTTATCGCCATCTATTACCATGAAATCAGTCGCTATCAATCAAGCAAGATTATCTTCATCGATTTTCAAAACTAGTTATCACAATAGATAGCATCAAGATTACATATATTAAACTACTAGTATCCAACTTAAGTAAATTTCCAAATCAAGTGTAACTTCTCGGAATATAATGGTTATAGCAACAACACGCGATTCAAGTATTTCAGACTTAAATTCTATTAACATAAATGAAGATGTTAGGAGCTGCCTCACATACGTTAATCTGCTGCAGTAAAAACAAGGGGGTCTTGAAAATATATATATTTTAATTTTTATCTCAACTTGAATTTTCTTAATAAAATATATACTTGAAATGTTGTCTATTAATCTTTATTTTAAACAGAAATTAAGAGCTCAATGAATAAATTGTTCCCGAGTAGTCTGAAAATTATTAATAAATAAACAGAGTTATAAATAAATAAAGTCAAAAAAGGAAAAGACAGTGGTAAACTCCTTGATAATCTAAAATTGACAGAAGCAATTCAGCAAGTTCATTTAGTGGTGAAGAAACAATTTATAAATAATTCTACTTAAAAATAATTGAGGAAAATTCATGCATAAGTGATCATTTGTAAGTGAATATTAGCAAAGCAATTTTGAACAATTTAGTCGCATCTGAAAGTAACCTATATAATGAACAGACTTACTATAATAGATTTAAAAGAGCACCAATTTAAATTTTTATGAATATTTGAGTAATATATTATTAAAAAGTTGTGTCACAGTTAAAGTAACTAGCAAAAGAAATCGTTAAGTTTGATATTCGTGAAAAACATTGTTGATGTACTGATACCACATAGTGTTGAGTTCGGTAGAGAAAGCTTTTAAGAACTTTTTTTAACATCCATAGTATTTTGCCTACCGGGAAACCGTTTTTTATTTATTTATTTTTGATATTCAAAATACCTTTCTGTATTCCAGAATAACAATACAATGCATTATTGCTAAATGTTTTTAAAAATATATTTCAGTGCTTAAAGTTTCCTGGAGGATAAAATAAATACTAGTGACTGCATTATTTTATGTCAAAAGCTACAAAAATAAAAATATTGAAAAATTGATGAAATATTTAAAATTGTAACTCACCAATAGGTAGGAAATATTCAGTAAAAAAAGGATAAAAATGTAATAATCAATTGCACCACAAAACATTTTATGTCTACATAAACATTCGATGTTTATTTAAACTAGTATTTGCTTCAAAAAGAAAAGTGAACCATCTCTGTATCATAAGGTTTCACAAAATGCTAAAGCTTTGCGATACTTATGCTGTCAATTCGTCGTTAGAAAGCTTCTCTTGTGAAGAATGGAAGTATTTAAGTCATCATAAATAATACTGATTTAAATATTTAAAATAACAAAAAATATTTTTTATGCTTTAAAAAAATGTCATTATTCACAACAGGTAAATGTCTTTAGCTCCAGACTTTTCTCCAAGTGCGGATAATAATATTATGTGAATTTTTAGTTTTATTATTTATTCAAAATAAAGCATTTTATCAATAAAAATACTATAAATATGTCAATTACTCATAAAAGATATCACTAGTCAGCACGAAGCATATTCAGTTATACAGGACACACTGCTAGTATATTGATTGAATGATCTACGATAAAATTGTGACATACGAAGAGATTATGTTATGACAAAATTATTCGCCATGTGCGAAGGTTTTAAGATTTCATGAAGTACTGCGATTCGATTCTTTTTCAGTCGAAAAATAACTTCGGATATTCATCTTTAAATATGTTCAAAAGCTTCTTAATAGTAAGTCATAAAAATAATTAAAAAAATTCATTTAGGATTGACGATAAAGGTAATTAAAATATGCCATATTTTTGGAGGAGAATTTTTTTTATTTTGCACTGTGGTTTAGGTTCATTTATAAATATATTACGAGAGAATGTGCAACTAAAAAAAAAAAAAAATCTTCTCTGCCTTGAAAAAAATATCGTTACAACGTATATCCCTAAAACAATGAAGATTTTGTTTCTCTACAAAATTATTTTCGGTTACTGGATTAACGGTAAATGTCTTGAAATATAATGAACTAAAAAAGAAAATAATAATATGATTAAAAAATAGCTTCAAAATGCTTATTAAGCACAAGAAAAGGAAACTTATGTAACTTTATATAATAAGCAAAAATTATTGCGCGCGCAATAATTTTCATAGACAGAGACAGACACATACAGACAGACAGAAAGATAATGCGTAGAATTTTGACAATTTTATAAGGTTTTAACGAATTGAATAAACTTTAATACTAAATAAATTTTAAATGTACCTTGCTCATTATTGAAATATCAAGCAGCGTTATTGAAACAAAAAAGGGTAAATAAACTGTTGCTATCTACATAAATTATTAAAATTTTAGATAAACAATTTATAATCAAAAAATTTACAAATGAAATGATTCTAGGCAAAAATATTTCTAACGCAAAGGCAGTATGCAACATTTGCTATAACGGAAAGATAATTTCGATTGAAATTTTAAAACATATTTTACCATCAACGGTTTTTAACATCAAACATATTTTACCATCAAAAAGCTAATTTGTAGCAAATATTTTTGCGACACTAATTTTGAGTGTATGAATATTGCCCATTGGGAAAAAAGCTAATGATATTTGAAGCAACAGGTCATATCATGAAATATTTATCCCGAATCACTATTAGAAGTAGTCGAAAATCAAAAAGTATTCCAGACAGAAGAGATGAAGCAAGTGCTTTCCAAGACATGAGAAGTAGGACTGAAGCTCTATCAACAATCACAAACAGGGTTATTGTTAATGGTTTGGTTTTAAGTATTTGTCACTCAAAACAATCATTCTTTGCACAAGAGGTTTAATTAGAATGGAATCTACTGTTTAAAATGCATTCCGAACTACCACAAACAGTTAAGCTCAAATTGGCAATGGAATCCACGGACTGTTGAGCAAAGGCCAGAGCGCAAGTCAATTCAGCTGCCATTTCGGCTATGTTGTCATAAAAGGTTGGACTACAGTTCAGTAGTGGATCGCAATTTCTTTAACCGATGAATTTAATCAATTTAAATTTTGATGACTATAGCGTTCTTCTTAGAAGAGCACAGCCTAGCTTATTCTACAGTGATACACTATTACATACAGGCGAAATAGTATATCACTGATGTAAAGTGTAGTTTATATTTTGAATTCTGATCATCCATAATACTAATGCGAGGGGAAACTATGGCTCGTCAATATGACAAGAGCATTTTATTGGAATTTGTATTGTTTTTCAAGTAGTAATTTTATTTACTAACAGTTTAATACTCAGCCGCCTTCAGCAAAGGTGTCATTCCAGGAATGTAAAGCCCTTTCATAAAATGCATGCTTTCTGAATGTTGCCTTTGTTTTGGTTTGTGGCTCAACGATCACTTTTTGCGCAGAAGTGCTCTCTAATCCGACTAGTTTAAAACCCAAATATTCCCTTAATCAGGTATTTAAAGGGCTTA
This sequence comes from Latrodectus hesperus, assembly GCA_037975125.1. Classification (NCBI taxonomy): domain Eukaryota; kingdom Metazoa; phylum Arthropoda; class Arachnida; order Araneae; family Theridiidae; genus Latrodectus; species Latrodectus hesperus. The sequence goes on from CM075854.1 coordinate 104,405,890, forward strand.
TCGGGTGCCTTAACATTTACATATACAACACATTTGCCTGATCAAAGCCCCATTTACATAGTTAATGATCAGATTATCATTTCTGGTCTTAACTCATTAAGATTGCAACATACACAGTATAAGCATCCACTAGACCACATTTTGTATCAAGCATTCGTATTAGAAGCCACGTGAGAAGTAAAACCACCATTGCATTTGTGTGTGTGAGTGTGCACTTCTCAACAATATACTATTCTTTAATTAAGCTTCTTAAATATTTAGTGATAACATACATGAATTCTTCCCCCATTTTTATAATTCCGTCTTGGTGTTGAAAACTTCCTGTAGAACATTGTAATTATATTAATTCAAAAAAGTTAACAAAATTAAAACTATGATTTTGTTAAAAAATAGTACAAATTTTCATGCCCATTATTAAAACAAGAAGCAAATATAAGAATTTTTATAAAATAAATATGGAAAACACTTAGTAAATAATTCTTTTAAATAAGTTACAGGTAAATAATTGCTTAGAAAAGCTCATATTTTGAAACACATCAATGAATTTTAAAAGATTAAATTTTGTGAATATTGTAAGCTAAAGAGTTAAACAGTTTTTGCATAGTTTGATTTGTTTATTGTTCATCGCTCATTTTTTGCACACGAGGACTAAATAGACCGGGACTAACCAGTTTTTGCATAATTTGTGTGATTAAAATTTATACTTCAGCACATTGATTTATTATAGGAAAAGAATTCTTTAAAATATATTTAACTTTTTATCATCCATCACAAAACCTTAAATGAAGTCCAAAAAAGCTTGCCAATTTCAAGTTCCTCGGCTTTTACAGCAAATTATTTCATTCATTTTTATGACAAAAGTTATATAATGGAGAAACAAAGATTTTTATTTTTTCTTTTCTTTCACACATGTATAGTTAAAAATTCAACAATTTGAAAAACAAAGTAAGATTATTTCAATAGAAAGCTTTCTCTCTGTAAAACCCCAAAAAAGTCTACGAATAAAACATTTAAAATCTTCAATAGAATACTTGTACACCTTATTTTACATTACATAATGGTTTATCCCAAAATCGTTGCTTAATTCGAATCAAAACTTTGCTTCATTTCATTGAGTGAAAATAGAAATGTTAAGATTGAAAAAAGAATAGGTAAATAAATTTAATTATGTAGTAAGAAGCATTCTTTAAACGATGGCTACTCATTCGTTATACATGCACAACAAAAAACTAATTCCCCAACATTTAAAAAATTGTGACAGCACATTCTGCTTTTAAATAGGAATAGTTTTTAATGAGTCAGAGTCCTCAATTGGTATTCATCTAACAAATCAATACTTACATTCATAACAATTTAACGCTCATTTCTTTTATTAAAATCAATTTTACTACATCTCTAATACTATATGCACGAAGTCTAATCTTTAAAAATGAACAAATCTGAGGAAACTTTCAAAAGCAAATTTTCCTAATTTAAGGTACCCACAATCTTGAAAAAAATGCCTATTTTTTATGCAAATATATAAACATAAAATTATTAAATAAATTTGAATGTTAATTTCTTTAGTAATTTTAAGTAGTATGGTTTTCTTAATTTTTATTCCTCACTAACTATTAATCTCTTTCACAAAATTTATATGAATTACCACAATTAAAGATAATAAAAATATCTAAAATAACTAACTCAAATATAAAAACAAGCTCTTAACAAATTAACAATTTATCAGAATAAAAAAAACACAAGAATCAATATTCTCCAGCATACACATATAAAGAAAAAATTCTAACAACGATATTTTAATAATCTATATGAGGAATTAATTTTAAAAAATTTTCATTTTAAAAAGTTAAATGATTAAATAAAAATCAGAATCTAGGCATTTCATAAACGCAGTTTACGTGAATAAATAAATGTCTCGTATTGAAATATAAACTACACTAGATAAAAAATTTATTAATTTAAATTTCAAATGAATTCTTATTCTTAAGAACAAAGTACTGTGCTTGAAAACACGATACTGAAATCTCACAGCTGGACGAAAACGGAAGGTTAAAAAAAAAAGTTTGTGATTTCGTCACTGGTGTAGATACCGGGCAGCCCAGCGTTTGTAATCAAAGTTTACATCACCAGGCAAAATTAATAACATATGCTCCAGATGGCTAAAAGGCCTCATTGCAAGTGCATTTTCTTGTAAAGAAACGCAGGTAACGGTGGAGGGCGAAGGATTTATCGCAGAAATCTTCTGGGGCGAAGAACTATAGTAAAAAGAGAGGTAGGCGAGAGATAGTTGGAGGTGGCTTACCGTGTCGCAGGTCCCTCATCGAAAGATGACGACCATGTCTGCTCAGAGCACAGAAATCGATTGAGGCAGCGCCCTCTCTGATGTCCGGCCACTGGAGCGCTTCGGTTCCTGCAAACAATAGTCTATCCCGCCTAAAAAAAGGAAACTTTCCCCTAAAACGGCAGGATGTTAATAAGATCAAAAGGGGCTTTTAACCCCCCGGGCGCTAAGGCAGAGCGAGAATTTCGCATGCCGAGAAGAACAGTACGAAAAAGATTAGGTACTTCTGATAGGTATTTAACAGCCAGAAATGAAAGAAAAATAAAGTCTCCAGTATTTAAATAACATAAAAACAGACATTTTGAAACGGTGAAAAAGGGATTAAAATTTATTTTCGTCCACTTGTTGGCACAAAACATAAATGAGATGTTCATGAAATTAAATTCCAGCAGAGAATCTATATCCTAAAAACGAATTGCTGATTCAATGATACAATTTCCATTTTCTTTTTAGTTACATATAATCAGAAATAAATAATCTTGATTTTATTCTAATGTTTTAATAAGATTTTCAAATAAATTTCATGAAAACCTGAATTTATTTGAAATTTTAATAACTCTAAAACTTTAAGGAAATTGAAATTGCCCCACATTTCAAAATACTACTATATCACTACATAACAATAAAATGTTTCATTATTTTAACGATCACTAGATTTTAAATACTTATAATAGATCAAATGGATTATTTAAATACCGAATAACTTTCTATATACGAAGCGTCCATTATTAATGAATCCTAGTTTTATTTCATTTTAATCGTATTTCTAATCGCGGGTTTCAAAAAACACTAATCTAAATTAATAATTGCATTCTAAATTTATGGCTGCATTCTGGTAAAAATTATGAAATGCAATTTTTTTATCAAGTTATATTTAGAGAGTTTCTTCAAACATCAACATAAAAAATGTATATACGATCAAAAATAACAGTAAGCTTTTTAAGACACTATTTTCCTTCTTAAACACATTATCACAGACCATTCATTTAACAGGTCAGAGATTCTGAAGTAGTTTCGAGATAAGATATGCTTTTTATACTGATAAGAAAACTAATTTTTTTTAAAACGACTAAACACTTTCCAATATAAACACTTTCCAATATAAACACAGGAAACGTTTGATTTTGGCGCCAAATGCTTCTAACTAAAAAGTCCATAATCTCTACTTCCATTTACCCTTTCAATTAAAAGTGTTTGTTTCGTGTGTTACCTGGCTGGATACTGTTTTGCATCCGTGGACAGACTCGACAAGAATCTACAGTTTGAAGTGGATACCCAACCACTACAAATGACCACACTCGAGGGAAAGCATGAACTCTTGCTTTGAATACAACATTATTCAGCCGACAAGCAAGAAAATACAATTATGCAAGAAAAGGAAAAAAAAATTCCGCAAGAAAATATAAAAAAGCGAATTAAAAATTTCAAAGAGTGAAACATTACAAACTAGAAACTTTTGCAAATTTAATTTTGGACACGTTTTAGCTATATTAAGTACATTTTATATACATTGTAATTTAATTGCTTATATTTTTCAATAAATTTTTTATTAAAAATTTTCCTTGTATGTCTATACATTAAATGAATATTAAGAATTTCTGAGCATTAATTTGCTGTTAATAAGAACATTCACCTTAGAAATATATCCTAATGCTTGGTACCATAAAATAAATCAGACATGGTTGCGACAGTTTTACACTTTTTTTAACGATAATATGGTTAAGAAATGAATTTATCATCACGTTTCTTAAAAATTCCATCGCGATTCATCATCAAAAGGATAATCTCGATGGAATTTTTTGTGCAATTTTTAATATTTGTGTTGGGTTTAATATTTAACAGAAGAAACAAAATGATAAGTCAGTGAATGAAACCTCGATTGAAATGGATAAACTGATTTCATGAGAAATGAACAAGCTGAAGTCCACAAAAGATACATTAAATCTCTAATATGGAATAAATTGTGACTGCTTAGCATCAGTAACAAGGCATTTTCGAGTTAGAAATTCTAGAATAATCCTATGGAGGAAAGAAAAAAAGCATCTTTTCTTCTTGCCCAAGCAAACCGAAATTTTCATTGGTAATTCATCGAACAAGACGTTGCCTCAGACTGATGATCTTAAGGTCTACAGATCGTTTTAACCAGACAAATGAGGATTAATTTAGTAATAGATAACTTCTTTGATTTGTTCAATCAGTCGTACAAAATTGTTTGCTAGAAAAATTGACCACAACTGTTTGTTTCTTGAATAATACTTTGGCACTCATGGTTACACCATGGTTTATGATATTTGCGTGAAATTGGGGAATGCTTGGGAGCAGTGTTTTAGGCAGCATCTAGAAATGTATCAGTTACTTTTTGTGCATCATCATTAATATTCTCACTTCTAATCATGCTGTCAGTAATCACAGCTAATTGAGTGTAGTGAGACCAGTCTGCACGATGATAAGAATAAAAGGAGTGGAAGACTTGTGGTCTGCTTACATCAATTTGGTTTACAGTTATAGAAAATGATCACTGTTATATAAATCCATATCAACATTAAAATTTAAAGAAGGTAGAATTGATGGAGAGCAAAAAGCTAAATCTAATGAATGAAAAGTTCTTGATGGTTGGTGGAAATGCGTTATTTTTGTGGAATTTAGAAGGCAGATATTGTTATTAAAAATAAACTGTTCAATTACGTGACCGCGAGAATTAATATTATCGCTACTCAATAAGGTGTTATGACCATTAAAGTCACCAAGCAAATTAAAGGGTGTAGGTAGTTGATCCAGTAAATTGTTTAACTCGCTTTCATGGATGACATCATGGGTAGGTAAATAAATGCTACAAATGGTAATGAGAGATGTTGAATGTATGCGTATTGCAACAGCCTGTAATGATGTGTTATGGGATTGTATAGAGCTAGGAATGTTACAAGACACAAGAATGCATACACCTCCAGAAACTGTATCATGGTTAACATCTTTCCTTACACAATTATAACCACGCAAATTTAAACAGTACTGAGATTTCAAGAATGTTTCTTGGATGGCAAAATAAATTGGATTATACAGGTTAATAATTGTTTTTATGTCTTCTATACGAGTGCGAAAACCTCGACAATTCCAAGAAACGAAAGTTACCTATAACCTAAACTCGGGCACTGGAGCAAGCCATATGTGTGTGGGATTAAGATGACTCTTCACTTAGGAGTGTTTCATCATGTGATGGATGTACCTTCTTTATATACGTGTCTTAGAGGCAGTTTCTTTTACACTTTAAAGACGATTTATCGAGCCCCTCTTTTGCATTCTTTAATTTTAGGGATCTTAGAGACTTAGATTTTGCAAAAGACCGGTTGGTTGGTTGGTTGGTTTTAATGGCGCAAGGTCCAAGAAAGGACAAGCTGCGCCACTTGCGAAAGACCGGAGAAATACCTTTCAGAATAGGTGAGACATTCGTATTAGGAATATTTGAGGATAAGTTTGGAAAATTTAAGAAATCTGGGTATTACAAGATTTTATGACTTTTTTATTGCTTGTGAATAGCTAATACCTTGTTGAGGGATATGGGATGACACTGTAAGCCTGGCTTCAGGATAAGATAATTTTTGTTTTATTTTCACAGTAATAAAATTTCCCTTTTCTAATAATCAGGTTGGGCATGACCGGGAGTAAGAGGGATGTTCCCCACTGCAGTTGACATATTTTTCTTGTAATTGACACAGATTACTGTCATGTCCAACAGATGCACATCGAGCACAAGTCAAATGTCCCCTACAAGCAGTTTTTGCATGCCTGAATCGCTGATATTTAAAGCAACGTAAGGGATTTGGAATGTATGGTCGAACACTACAATTTAGGTAGCCAGCTTTAATAGATTGAGGTAGTATAGGAGTTGCAAAGGTGAGTATACGGTGCTTAGTTTTTATAATTTTGCCCTCTCTCTCGATTGTAATGCACTGCACATGTAGTACTTTTTGGTCAACAAGATTATCCAAAATTTCCTCCTCTGAAACATTAAATAGATCATCTGCTGAAATAACTCCCCGTGTAGAATTTAACCTACAATGAAGAAATACAATATTACCAAGACATTATAGTTTTAGGATGGCTTTGGTCTGTTCAATTGATAAAATTTCAACTAAGAAATCACCAGATTTCCTCTTGTGAACATTTTTGACATTTCCAAATGTACCAATAAGACTCTTATTAATTAAGAAAGGGGAAACATTATCAAAACTGCCCTCAGTTCTTTTAATAACAAAATATTTTTGATCATGTATCATTTGTTACTCCATAGGGAGTAAAGAATTAGAAGTACACTCCATAAAAATAGGTTAATTACTTCAAGGCCAGACTGCACCACTCACCACTGAGCCCAACAAGGGGATGCAGTATAACTGCATCAGTGCCAGCCAGACCCTATACGCTTTCAATATATCTCTGAAGTGACCTCCACCCTTATCGAGTCACACAGCAGATATATGATCGCTTGATCCATGGAAGTCGATTGATGCGTTGAGGACCACAACACAACTCCCGTTTACCTGAAGCAGAGGACAAAGCAATGTGTTGGTCTCTGGGAGCCTCAATAACTAAGAATTTCCTTTTCAGGGACACGGATCTCCACGCACGGAAACACGTGGGTGACTTAGTTCCCAAGAGAAGCTAATAGCAATAGGGCGGCAATAGCTACACAAGGGGAGCCCTCAACCTCTTACGAGGCAACCACACACAATGAGGGAGAAGAGGAAGAAAAAGCAGAAGAGGGGAGGAGAGAAGAAAGAAGAGGACAGTTCACTATGGCATCTCAGGATTCTGACACTCGTGCTTACTTAAAGAAGGTAAAACTCCTGAGGGGAACCTATTTTAGAAGTTCAGTCAATGAATATACGAATTTCATTAAGTTTGTTGCATCTATACCTGAAAATATGTTCGAAAATAACACAACTACTGTTCACTGAAGAAAATAAATAACAAATTTATACCAAACTGTGAAAATATATATATATATATATATATATATATATATAATACTGCACTACATTTCAATAGTGACTTTTTACCACATTATTAGCCAATACGGAAAAATTTACATTCTTTATCACTGTGATAAAAAAATAAATAAAATGAGAAAGATAAAAACTACTCTAATGACCACAACAGTAGTCAGCATTTTATTATACAGGGGGAATCTAATGGCAAGAGTAAGTTTGGAAACGCAATGGTTGTGGTATTTCTCTCTCTGTACTTAAAAGAAAGCCATTCCCTTTATATTATTCCAGAGTGCGGATGGTACGGGGGAGAGGCATAATAATTCTTGTTTCTTTCATGATAACTCATCTCTTTGAACAATACCGCTTATATCATCTTTTGAAATAATAGCACAAGAGAAAAAAACTTAGAGCTTTAATCAGAGCAGTAATAAAGAGAAATCGATGTTTTTTCCCCAGCAATCCCACAATTTTTTAAAAGTAAATTTCGGTCTAAGAACTATGCGACGTAATATTAAAGGAAAAAACAGTAATTAAATCATATGGATATACACGACGTTAAATTAATACCCTAAAAACACAAATATATTTTAAATTTCATTTCCTACAGCCATTTAGCAAAACTGTATTATCAAACCATGCTAGATAAATAAAGTAGGCATTCTTATCATTTTCGTCGGAAAAATAAAACGAAATATAATTTTTACATTAGATAATAATGAAAGATAATACCTTGAGTGCCAACAAGTATTAAAGGCACTTCACCGGGACTTCTGTAATAAGACATCTTTGTGTAGTAGTTGTAGATGGCGTTAAATGAGGCTTCGTTTTCTAAACTGAAAACGTATATAACAGCATCTACCCAGCAGCTGAACTGAAACCGAAAAAGAATTCCTTAAAAAATATATTTTAAATAAACATATTTAACATAAATCATATGAGAAAGCATTGCATAATCGTGAAATAAATTACACTTGTGTAAAACTGATAAATAAAGAATAAAAACTTAATTATGGAGCATAAACAATAGTCATTTTTCAATGAAATCTACAATCAAATTTGTATAATCATCGTAATTATAGCATAGATTGAAAATTTTCAATATATTAAAATAGAAATTTCCAGGGTTTCCCAAACCAATTCAATTTTCCGAGTCTAAATTCCTCTTCGGTTCGAAAATACTGACTGGAGGGGTCGCTCTTGTATATTTCGAACAAATAGAAACCGTAAGTTATGACTGCATGAAGGATAGAGATTAACATAAGCTCGCCACATAAGTTGAAAAAAATCAAACTAAAAACTAAATAGGTCGGTAAAGGCACTGCATAAGTACTCTAAATAAATACGCAATTGAAAATGTAACAAATATTTTTGGCCGATTAAATCGACCCGAGCTGAGAAACATAGTTCTCCTACAATAGCAAGCAAAAACTGAAGTGCTACTAAAAAACTATATAAGAAATATAAGTTGCAAAGAACGCCCTCTAGCGTTCAGGCAGAACTAAGTAGATTGCTGTGGATTGATATTTTTCACTTAAGTAGAAAAAATCGCGTGAAGAGCAGTTTGGCGGGTTGGAAACAATATGGACGAGCTCTGATTTTTCTTGGAACATAAAACAAAAGAAACGAAGTAATCAGAAGTACCCAAGTGTCCGGCATATTTTAATATAGGGTTGTAAGGTCTTTGGGTGATACTAAGGGAAAATGATATTTGAAACTTATAATTAGTTTCCCGTCTCAGCTGTCAGGGCATTATGTAAGATTTCATAGAATCTTAAAGATACTTGCTTGAGGCAAATATTGATCCTATTGACCAAGTAAATAAAATGTTACCACATGAAAAATTATTAGATATAATATACATCGCAACATGTCGTTCAAACAAATAAAAAGAAATATATACTGGTTCTTTTATATATTAATTTGTTACAACTTTTAATTGCACATCAAGCGAATAAAAAACATTTTTAAAAACCACTGATTAACACCAGAATGATGTTTAGTCAAAAACTTGACTAACATTGCTATGAATATGGTTAAGGTTTTAGAAAAAATATTGTTATAGATATGTAATTAGCAAACATAAGCATTCGCGCCGCATCTGAAGTATTCTACATACAAATGAACATTCATGCCCTTTAACTTCAAAACTGATTAGTATATTAATGATACTTTTTTTCAGTTTAAACAATTAAAAATAAATGTAGGTTATAGCCAAAATATAATTTAAATACAGATATAACTGGAGCACTACTTATACTGGAGTTTTAAACTTTTAACACTTGATTTGACTGTGATATACATTTTATGACGATTTTTGCAAACAATTTTAAAAACTTAATGTAAAAATAACTTGTACTTAAATCAATAAACGTTAAGTATATATCTGCATTAAAAAAGTTACGAAAGATTGCAAGAATGTAATACTTTTGTAAATGAAAGAGTTGTACAAAACAGGATTATGTAATATTTTTTCAGAAAATATAATGAAAGTAATAAGATTTAAATTGATGCATTTTCATTGTTTGAATTCAGTTCTTTTTAATTTTACTTTTTACATTTAAATTATACCTTCATTAGATGACAAAACGTTAAATAAATATTTATAGTTTTAATCAAATGGAATTTTTAATATGCATGCATATTTAATATACGTTCGTGTTTAACGAGTTTTAAGTTTTGTAACGATGACTGATCTTTTTAGAAAACTTTACTAAGTAAAACGCAACTAAACTAAGTCTGGATTTAAGAAAAAGAAACATTTTATTGTTTGGGATTTATTAATTGCAGTTTATTTTGCTACCGCTCTGCAGCCACTTTTTAAACACGAGCACTTATGGGTACCATTTGTTATTCTAACGTCACTTTTTGAGCATAACGACTCTTTCGATTGGAACATCGGTCTTAAAATGATGAATACCGAACAACTACAAATATCAAAACCCGAACTAAGGCTGGAATACTAATCATTCGTCAACCAATTTGGCAGGCAGTATTCATGAGAATTAGTACTCATGCTTCCTCGATCGTCGCGCAGTCTAAAAAGGATCGCGCTCCTGGCTTGGGTAGAGGGCCAGGTCCGAAAATATATTACAGTCTCCAAGGTATATGAACTCTTTGAAATTAATCCAGATCAATATAAATGATATCTCTTTGACCGCCAGAGTTAAATTAGATCAAGTATTAGACCTGGCCGAGAGATATGGTGTGCAAATTGTTTTGCAAGAAACAAAACTAAAGAGTGGTACTCTTCTCAAAGTTAAAGCCTATGTTTTCGGATGGACAGGCAAAATAAGAGTGGTGGAGGCTTAATGTTCTTCATTTGTGACGTAAAATATCAAAGTATAAATATTAGTAGCAATATCACTGATAAGTCTTATCTAAAGATAAAGGGTATAAGGATCAACTAGAGAGGTAATTAATTACCTTAACATACTTAATATATACCTCCAGAGGTGCCGATGCTAATACCCTTAGAAACACCTATATTTCTCCTATTCGTCCCATCTTAGAGTACGGCCTCTCCTCAAACCTGCAGTCTTGGACGTGTACAACTTAACGCTGCAAGGATTATTACTGGTCTTCGCAATTCTTGCCCAAATGATATTGTGCTCTGTGAGGCCAATCTACAGCCTTTGAATCTAAGGAGAAATGCATGTTTGGTGAAGTACTACAATAAGCTCTCTTGTTTTGGCTTTCAGAATCGTACCTCTAGATTTCTGGGTTCCTGGAACAGTAACCAGCGGCTCAAACGTGTTAGTCCTTTTGAACAGATTGTTTCTAATCACTTTATTGCCAGCTCAATTGTACACCAGTTTATCCCGGATTATCGACCCTTCTGAGGGTCTTGATGGTGTTTATTTTCATCTGGACCTTTCTATCCAAGTTAATAAACAACTATCTTCCAGACTACTTGAAACAGTTGGCTCTGGAGAAAATCAGCAATGTCCCCGTGGATGCTGTTCAATTATACACTGAAGACAGTAGACTTGATAATAGCTGTTCTGGCAGTGGCATCCATATTATATTTCGGGATAAAGAAATAAAAATCCAGAGAAGAAATCCAGACTTCTGCTCAGTTTTTCGAAGTGAGCTTATTAAATTCTAGATGGTCTATAATCGGTCATGATGCTTCCGCAGTTAAAGGATATCTGGATCTTTTCTGATAATAGAAGTGCTATTCAACATTTGGCCGATTGGCATCATGTAAGGGATAGAACTAGTGCAGACATCCTCAGGAAACTAAAACATCTTTCCAATGGTCATCATGTCCACTTTCAGTGGATTTCATCCCATGTGAATGTTGCTGGTAAAGAAACTGCGGACAGTTTGGCAAGAGCCAGTGCTAGCGATTTCACCACGCCAAAAGTTTCTCTTACTCATATGGAGCTATTTTCTAAATTTAGGGCAACTACTATGGCTACCTGGATTGTCCCACCTGTGCATACTTGGTACCAGGTGAGGTGTCCTAGTGGCTCCTTGGTTCGGGGCTGCAGCAGACGCGATCAAACTGCACTTGCACGTTTTCTTAGCGGCTATAGGGCTTACCAAGCGCGACCTGATTTGGGATCCCCTCCTGGTGCTCGAGTATTTTTAGGGTGAATGTACTCATGGACCTGATCTAGCTTTGCTGATCACGGGGATTGGAAACACAAACCCCACGGAAGATCGATGTATTGCGATATTAGCCAAGCGGAATCGCACAGCGACCTCCACACGTGTGACATCTATGGATACAGCGTTCATCGGTAAGGTGATATCTGTAGCTACTGTAAGCCGAAGATTACATATTAGTGGACTGACTGTACGCCCGAGTTCTTCGAATTTGTGTTTGTCTATCCGTCCAATCAAGAGGGGCATGATTAAAGTAGTGCCGGGAACATGTCAATTGGACTGTGTCTGACTGGGACAATGTTATGTTTACTGAGAAGTCAAGATTTGCTCTGAAGCCAGATGACAAGCGTAAAAGGATACGGCGTGAACAAGAAACACGCGATCAGCCCCCAAAACATCACCAAATACGAGGCGGAAGCATTATGCTGAGGGCAAGGATTTCATTAGGATACCGCACCGACCTGCACATCTTTAAACGAGGTTCTGTGACGGCTGTCCGATATCGAGATGAAGACCTAGAACCCATTGTGAGATTGTACGCTGCAGCAGTTAGCCCTACTTTTGTTTTAATGGAACGATAACGCACGTCCCCATAGAGCTGACATCGTCGATGACTACCTGGAGAGTGAAGGGATTGCGCATATGGTGTGACCCATGCATATTCACCAGACTTTAACCCCATTGAAAATCTTTGGGATGCTCTCGGCCGTGCTGTATCTTCACGTTCCCCCACCTCCAGCCACTTCTAATGAGCTGTAAACTAGTCTACAAGAAGAATGGCCATTGCTTAGTTCTGCGATGGTTGACCACCTAATTGAAAGCATAAACACAAGGTGTAAACTTTGTATACAGATGAGGGGGGATCACATACCCTATTAATTTCCTTTTTCCTTTTATGCTGTTTACTTTCACTGTATACATAATTCTGTTTAAATCTCCAGTATGTCATTATCTGATAACTTACAAGAATGTATTTTTTTCATTTCTGTATATATTATTGATTTTATTTTATGCGTAAATATATATGCTACTTTCCTACCGACTGTCAATCAAAGCAGTGTTTGTGTTGATTTTTTTTTTTTTTTTTTTTTTTTGCATTTTACATCTTCGGGCTTAACTTTTGGAAGTGATTGTATGTTACTATATATATAGTGAGTGGTCACACCATGAAAATCTATAACACTATAAGTATATATGTATATTCTACAGATTTAGTTATATGGAAATTCGTAAATGTATGTATAAGTATATATCTCACACACATATAATACAAAATAGATTAGTTAGTTAGTTTAAGGATCTATGGTAGTATCGGAATACAGCAGGTTCGATTCAACCGAAAACTATCGTGATGAAAAGGACTATGTGCATAAAAAGTTCTGTAGGGCCTGTTGTCCTTCACCTATAAAGACTGTTATTATTATAATTACACTTTGAAATATATTGCATTTAAAAGTAAACCTAATTCAAAATGAAAAATCAATTTTACAAATTGATGACAAATTTTACCTGCCAGTTGGTAAGTAAAAACTAAAAATCTCCCTGTGGATACATGCTCCGGCACCATATGTTCTCTCTAACATGAAGCCATCAGTGAAGACACGCAACCATTCATTTTCAAAATAGTGATTCTCAATAGTCTCAATTGCTAAAGACCTTAATTGTGAATCATTCATTTCGTTCTTAGCAACTCTTTATATAAGATCAAGAATCGTATGTAAATGCAAAAGGACCAATTGACAAGAAGAAGGAGATAAAAATAGAGAATTCAAAAAATCTCTGAGCAGCTTGCATAAAGCCAATCTGAGTTTTAAAATTTAGAGAAACATAATAGTACCTCCAAAAAAGAAACGCAAAAACTTATAATATAGTAGGACAGCTTTCTAGGTTCCTAGTCTCATATCTGGAGCCGCGCGTAATGAGGATGTCACCACAGTAACCTATAATTGGTTCGACATATAATTTGTAAGTAGCTAATAATGTCTCTCAGTCAACTCTCCAATTTGAACCAGTCAGGCGTTTAAAGACAGTCTTTTTCACGGCTTTATTTTTCAAAGGTTCCGCATGATCTCTCCATTTTAAACGAGGGTGGAAAATGCAACCCAAGTATTTGGTAGAATCATTATGCTGAATATCTACAACCTTAAATACCAAATTCGGGGTGATTACTGAAAATAAAAAATGCTTTTAAACTATGCTATTATTGCAGACAGAAGCCGCTTAACTCGGCTATTTGTCTCATAATTATGAGGCAGATTTACACAGGATCAAGTGCAGATGCAGACACCCTGATAAGACGATTCTAAGAGTGTTAAAAAAAATATGTGCCGCGTCTTTTCCATAAAACAATATCAAGAACACTTCAATCATTATACTATTATTTAGTATAATGATTGAACATTACAGACATTTTTATAGAAATTGCAGAATATCTAACAATCATTGCTGCAACACGGAACCAGCAAAATAAATGAAAATTACTTATAAAACTTAATCTGTTTTTGCTTTTTATAAACGCTTTTCATTAGAAAAATATGCTTGCAAAAAGTATTATAACACATTAAAAATTACAAATTTGCGATATGTGAACGTCTTCACTAACAAAACAAACAATAACAATTCGCCCCACACAAGCACAAAATAATAACACAATTCGTCTAAGAAACAACTTTTATGGTCGCAAAAAATCAGAGGTACAATGAATGTTTACGTTTATAACACCAATTATTAAAACTGAATGTTCCTATGGTAACTGTATATATTATTCGCTATAGAGGAGGGGATTGTGAGAATTTTACAGCGAGATATCTCCATAGAAGTTGATGTTACGTTACCACTTAACTAATAGAGCTACCTCAACCGTAAACAGTTTTAAGTGGCTTCCGAGCTCTTAAAACATCCAGGCCCAAGCAAGAACCGAACTCATGAATTGTACCAAAAATACTAAGGTTAACTGTCGGCTCAGTGTCCCTGAAGATAAATAAATTAAGACTTCTGTACATTAAGAAAGAAGAGGTACATTAAGAAAGAGAGGTACATTAAGAAAAGGAGAGGTTTGGTTTGTTTGTCGCTCAACGGTCATTTTTTGCGCGCGAGGGCTAACTAGACCGGGACCTACGGCTCCGAATACAAAAATTGGCGACAGATCTTAAATAACCACACAACAGCTTTTGGCTATTAAACAGTCCACTAGGGTCAAACATATCAAAAAACAATTTTACTTATTTAGACAATTAGAAAGAGTTATAAAAATAAAGTCAAATATAGCAAAAATGTTCATAAGATACTTTAATCAATGGTTAATTATAGCTTATTCGCCTGAGTCCAATACATGAGTTTCCTAAGCTATGCTGTTTCAAAATAATCATTTCAGTTCCTATAATTTATCTTGCTTAGATCATCAAAATGACAATCTTTGACGCACAGCGATAAAACCAATCCGTGCAATCTTAGATCGTTTCCATTGAAACTTAAAACAAATATAACCATTTCTACCGAGAAATTTTTTTCCATACCTTAAAAATATACAGGTAAATGCGTAGTTAACAGCATAGTCAGTAGGACCTCTTGTGGTTCAGTTAGTCATGCAAGGTCACTTTTTGGACAAGAGAAAACCGGGAAATAAATTCCAAGCTATTACAAACGTCCATGGTTGATGTGAGAATCAAACCTAATTACGATCGATAATTTAGTGTCAAAGTTTACGGGTTAATGAAGGTCATCAAGAAAGTAGGAAATCTTTAGCTATGAAAACTACCCTACTTATGATGTTTTTGAAGAAGTAATTTATTCTCAAATACATTTTTACCATTTAATGACCAAGATGAAAGAATTAATGTGTACTTTGGATTAAATAATTATATAACATAAATTTATCAAAGTTCTCTAAAGGTTATAAATCACATCAATATTGAAAGCATTAAAATTTCCTAACAGAGAAAATTGCTATTAATTCCAATTTACTTTCGCAAAGTAATTTGCAAAAGACTGCCGTTCGATGGATATCTAAAAAAAACTTCACATTATATACCAATATACATTTGAAAGGTTTAGAATTTTACTAGCAGTTTGTTGCTATACAGTGCGGCTAATTCAAATGAGGCATACACTTGATTACGAACTACTGCAAGCATCTAAACCCTAGGTCGGCTATTGAAAAAACGTTTCCGCTTTCAGCATGATGTCGGATGTGTCTAAGGCAACACATTTCGCATTTAACCATGCATAAATTACTTCATGAATTTAGGTATAAGAAAAAAACTTTTAATTTTCTAAACATTTACATGGTAACGTTTTTACGTGATTTAATACAAAGCAATCAATTCAAAAGATTTTAACTGAATATACATCTGACAGATCAATGCGACTTTTAAATAGAAATTGAAAAATATTTCCTTCATGCAGATTTTTCTAACAAAGAACTTTTCATTCCACTATAAAGAAAGAATGTCGAAAACAATCATTTTTGACTGAGAGGTAATATTACTGACTTTATAATAATTATTTAAATAAGGGAAAAAAATTGAAATAATTAGAAAGATTCTAAAAGAATACTCTTAAAATTAAGAGAGCTTAAAAGGTACAATAAATTAATAACATATTTACACGACCAGGTCCCTCTGACAGCTTTTGAAAATATAAAATAACATTTTAAAATATGTTTATAGCATACATTAAAAATTTAGTTTCACTTTCGAATTTCACAGTTAGAGTATACACAATATAATAATAAAAAAGAACACTTATTTTTAAACATTAGACATATTTCAAATAAACAAGGAAATATAAACATGAATATCATTCAAAAATGTTAAGTTAGGTGATAGAAAAAACGTTGCACATAAAACGTAAGCAACAATTTTAAAAGAAAAATGGAAAAATTAAACAAAAAATAATAATATTCACAAGCAATTTAGTGCATCCAAATTTATTATACTGCATTTGCTATCAAAAATAATAATTTCTATAGAATTTTTTAAATTTTATCTTTTAAAAAAATGGAAGGGGAATTAAAAAAAAAGAGAGAAATGTATACAATACAAATAAAATTATTCAATAGCTATGAAGTTAAGAATTTTCGATTTCAAAAAGCAATTCAACGAAATTCTCTGTATTGTGTGTGTGCCACAGAAATGAAACCTTTAACTTCATATCAAATGCTTTAGTTAATCCAATCGGTCTAATTTCGTATTCCAGGACAATACAGTACTTCCGATTAAGCCTAAAAATATATCTATGTTCTCTTTTAAGATATCGTTCAGTTTATTTCATTTCGGATTTGCTACAAAAGTTCATTTTACGATCCTAGGACGACGTAAGTATATAAAACAAACTGTCAATATTCCCAATTACAAATCTAAAACGTAACTCTCTCCAGTGTTTTTATTATTATTATTACTTTTATGTCAACCACTTAAATTCGGCACAGACAGTGAGTTATTCCCTTTAACCTTAAGAAAAATATTACTATCTTCTAAAATATTACTATCTTACTATCTAAAAAATTTTATTGGGGCATTTAACAAATGCACGATTTTTATTTTTATTTATTTATTTTTTTATACACGAGTTTTGGTCAGAACTTTTAAAAAACATGATTCTTTTTAATAAATTTGAGCGTAAAATTAGCATCAAGCCTATTATATCTAAACTGCCAAAAAAGCACATAGGCTAATAGTGCTTTTTTTTTAATGTGACATCATTGAGTTGTAATGTTTATATGTACAATACAAAATGTAAGTTCTTGTCTGCGTGCATATTAAAAGTTAACTCATCAAAAAATTTACCATTGGTTAGTGAAAGTATTACAGACTTCGGGGGGAAATGATTAAATTTCCTAAATATCTGAAAAACTAATTCACTTGAAACTGCTCTATTAAGTGATTTTTAATACTGCATAAATCTGCAAACAAAAATTTAAACTGCCTGAAAGTCATGGCAACAAAACAATAGGTTTTATATGGAACATATCATTTTCTTAAAACAAACATCGGATGTTTACATTAAAAGCTACCAGTGACAAATTTATCAATGTAATATTACATTTTATAAATAGGCTTAACAATTAATTTCAAAGCCAAGAGTGAAAAAACCAAAAACTTTACATGCTTTAGACAGTACATAATACTTCTGTGTAATGTTTTTAAGTAACAGATTAATATTTTATAAGTACCAAATAAAATTCAATAAAAATTCAGACACCTGCAAACCATTTTTCGATCACATTTTTGTTTTGCTTATTGTTCAAAGCTCACTTTTTGTACATAAGTCAGGCAGGCCGCACACTGAGGGAGTATGTCTTCAACGCGCACCTACTGCTTCCCGATAGTGCAGCGAAACGCGAGCGACATGTCGAAAAGTACCACACACTGAAGCGAGGGAAGCAAGGTCTTACGCATGCGCATCGGAACGGATATTGTTTACATTTCTACTCTTCTGTTCCGGCGTTTACTTTTATGTTTCGTTGTCTTCTGCCTCTGCGTTTGCCTGAGAACTTATGTGGCCTCTAAATCGTTGACATTGTTATTAAATATTAGAAGTTTGAAAAAGGAAAGAAAAAATCCCAAAGGATATATTCTATTATAAAATGATATTAATACGACTTTTATATTGAGAACACAATTTCATTTTGTCTCACACTTAAAAAATAAAATTGTCTGAATAGGCAAGATATAAAACTTAAGAAAATGTTTGATTGTTATTTCAGATAACACCTGATTTCTATTGAATGTTATTTACTGTACTTTCAGAACAAAGGCGCATTCTTCCAATTTATTATTTAACAACACTAAATTTACACTGACTCATACTTCAGGTTTAAGTCCGACTAAAGTAACATAAATACACAAATTGGAATTTTTTTTTAATAAAAAATAGGTAGATTTACTGAGGCGATAAATTTATTGCTCGATTTGAAAGTATAAATTGAAACAAAGCTTCATTTCTTTATGTAACATTAATATTAAAAAAATTAAGATGTTCTTTCCAGTACTTCTGTTGTGAATAAGATCGTAATAATCTCTTGTTAGGACACATTAATTGGAAATGCTAATAATTTTAAATGCTTTTAAAAGTAAAAATTATAAGTATTAAATACTAACAAAAGAATATGTTTTTAAAAGAAGCAAAAAATGTTTTCTTTACTTGGCAATTTTCTAATATTTCTGCCCAGTTCACAGTAGGTGTTATTTTAACGTTTCTTCAATTCGTGGACTCAAAAATGACATTAGAAATATTTTGTTAAAGTTACTTTAAATATATTAGAATTTTTTTATATATATTTTAGTTACTTTGTTGATATTTAAAATTTGTTATGTTACCTAAGTATAAATTAATACATTTATGCATTATAACAAATTATTTCAATATGAATCAGTTCAAAACTAAAAGTAATTAATAATATGTCAATGGAAATTATTAAAAAATTATACAAAAAGTATTTTAATGTAAAATAACTGAGCAATCCAAATAGTAAATCTTATAATTGTTTATGTTAGCTAAAAATTAGTTTGAACAATATTATAATAATGAAGATATGTGAATACTAAAACCCACAGCAACTCATATAGATAGAGGTTCTTAACAGTACTATAGTATTTAAACTAGTTTTTTAATAAGATTATTTTAATTTGATAAATTTTTTTAATTTAGAAATTAATAGTTCAGAAACATCTATGCGTTAAAAAAAGAAATTTAGAGAAACTTGTATCAAAATTACTACATAAGATGATATATTTCAACTGCAAATAAAATTATCGATTAAAAATGTTTTGCACGGGAAATTTATTAATTTTATATAAATTTCGTACAAATTTTAAATTACATATTTCAAACTTACATATAAGTAAACTACACAAATCATTAAAAATTAGAATAAAAATAACCAGGAAATTTCATTTCAATAGATATTTCCATCAAAAATTTTTTGACTTATTTTGATTAGAATAATCTTGGCTGAAAACATAATGCAGGAAATATTTTTTCACAAAATTAATGAAACAGGTTAAATTCAGCATATTCTCACATTTGTGAACAATGGAAATTCACTTTTGAAGACATGAAATCAAACACAAAGAAATACACATGCAAGCGACAAGCGATAAAAATAGCGCAAGTCGCAAATGGGAGATACCTGTCACTTAAGTGACGCTGACGCGTTCTCGATAAATACTGCTCCAATGTGCGTGCGCAGCATAGGGAAAAACAGTTTTTACCGCGCGATGTCGTACAGCTTGTCTGCTGTCGCCTCAGTGTGCGGTTTGCCGAAATCGACCGAGTTTCGTGATCGGGGAAAGTTTAATGTGGATTCAGAATCATTGCGAACATTTATGCCTGAGGTACGAGTGATCACTCTCAGGAAATGATTGGTTGTCGTTGTATGGTTACTTTTTACACACGAGAGCTATTCGATAAAAATTCACAACTTATATTGGATTCTAAATCCGTAGAAATTTATCCACTGATGATACATGGCGAATTGACTTTATATTGCCAGTTCGGGTTATTTAATTTTGGAGATAACAGAGACATTGAAGCTGTGATGAATTGTTTAAAATCGTATCAAACAAAATTTTTCGGCCGTATTTTATTAGCTATAACATTAGTAATTGTTGCCTCTTTCACATAACATTATTCAACAAGCTAAAATTTGGACGTTGATCAATAAGTCAATCACATTACTGAGTACTGACTAGCAAAATTGATCATTTTAATTCCCTGTCACATTTCTATCAAGCAAAGAATGATTATCGAAACGCTCTATTACCGTATAAAAAATATATAAAAAAAAATTCAATTCATTTCAAATTAAAAATGGAAATCTTTGATCAATGCAAATTTAGAATGAATTTATTCATGCATACTACAAAAATAATTAAACCAATGACAAATCACGAATAAGGAATTCTTTCGTGTACTTTTTACCATTTTGGTGAAAATCGAATAAACATAATATACATATATGTGTGTGACACACACACGCAATTATATTCTAATACAATTCGTGTTTTTCTATATGCTTTCGAAAATACTACGGTAAATCTAATTTATTCGATTCGAAATAGCGAAACTCAGTGTACCGATGTATTAATCATATGAAGAATATGCCACAAAACAAATAAAATAAGTCTTAATAACTGATCATAATAAATATCAAAACAATAGCTTTTTTTTTTTTTTTACTAAATACTTTGCCTTTAATAATTGAGGAGCCTCGAAGCGAAAAATAGTTTTTTATTAAAGGAAAGGTTTAGTCTTCTAAAGACAACATATAGAATCAGTGCACTACAGGAATTCCATTCTTTGTTTAAGAGAGCATAACTCACTTACGCATCAGCGTGAGTGAGTTATGCTTTCACAACACGGTATCATAACACAAACAACGTATATTTGTAAATAACTTACATAACACAGTAATAATAAATTACTATAACTTCAAGGTTTGGATTTAAGAAATTCCTCTTAACGCTAATAAGGCTTACTAGTCGTTATTTATTTCCAAATGTGTGCCTCAACTTACATCCACGCCGTAATTTTCACTGCACATATGAAGAATTTTTCCAAAATTAAAATATTGATTGAATTGAAAAAATATTTCCATCAATTTCCGATCAATAAAAATAAAAAGTAGGTAAATTGAATTATGCTAGTATATTCTGTGACTATGTTTATAGCGTATATCTATGACTATATGCTTGTAAACTTACAAATATAAAAAACATTTCCTCCCCCCAAGAAAAATTCTAAACTTAGAGATGAATTTTAATCGATATCACCGAAAGGTAACATACTTTCTTACTTATACTTAGCCGTGGCTCAGTGGTAGCACCACGCTCTACAGAGTGAAAAATTCCGGTTTCGATTATATCCACTGTTGAAGAACGAGATCGCAATCATTTATACTTTCTACATGCACAAAGATCGTGGTGAATACTTAAGAAATAGCGACATTACCTATCTGAAAATTCCTCCCAAAGAAGCCAATGCGTGGGATTTCTAAATACTTGTAGCTGTTAGGCCATCAGTTGGTCAAATCATTCTCATTGGCATTTTTTAAGTTTTCCAGAAAAAATTTCAAATTTTAAGCTAAAAAGTAAATATTTGTTTACAACTTTTAATCTGCGTAACTTGTAAATTTTTAACTTAAAATTAAAATGATTTCCAGCATTCTTAGTTTTCTATTACTTTTTATACTTTACACATCAAGCGTCTATACAATACATTAGATTTTATTGGTTGCAAATTTTAAACATGCAAAAAATATAAAAACGAGAAGTTTAGTGTAAAAATATATATATTATTTACTTCTTATATAAGCTATATGTAACTTCGCTTCTACATAACTTTTAATGACTTACCTCCTTATCTGTTATTATAGTTGACTATGCATATATATATTCAGTGGGTTAAAACAAATATTGAAAGCTTCGGTCCAAAAAATGATCCATTATGTGGTGTTAGGTTTCGAATAAAACAATGTTTATTTCTTAAAAGTGTGCAATGTTTAGAGAACATTAGGAAATTAATACAGTTAAAATTGAGCAAATAAAATTCAGCACTGAAGTTTTTAGCCACTTTAGAAACTTCTACGCGTATGCCTTCTTTCACAAAGCTAGGATGTTTACTAAAATACTTCAAGGTATTTAATAAAAAAATAAAAACAGCAATTGCCTACAAAGCATTATTTTACAATCCACAATAGAAGAATGATATCGAGACACATTTTGCAACTGTAAGCGTTAACAAAGAATAATTGCTACTGCACTGACGTTAGATACAGAAATTCACGACACTCAACAAAAGCGTGTATAGATGAGACGATCTTTATCTTACTACGTCAATATAGTCTCAATGGTTTCCAATGCTATTTATATAGCACCAAATTTGAAATAAAATACCACAATATCAAAATGATTCGTTCATATATTTATTACATTTGATTCTGACAATACCGGTGATGGCTGTAATGATGGAATGTAAACTTGAAAAAAAACTGAGCAAAATTTGTAAGGAAACATTTTTAAATTTTCGGTCAGTTTCAGCAGAGAGGCGCTCAAAAAGGGACGTATCAATAATGAGGCAGAATTTTACAGAAAAAAACATTCATATTGAAAAGAAACTCTAAAGGCACAATCTTCCACAATAAATTAGTTGAATAAAAATTTTAATTGAATGCAATTCGAAAGTGAATTGCAACACAAGGGAAAGACATAAGCGTTTGAAAAAGAAGTTGAAAAATCATCGTTGGACATGAGGGAAGGTATTATAATTCTCGATAGTTGAATTGTCGTTTTACGGTCACTAACGAGTGTGTGTGTGTGCTAATTTTATAATAAAAATAGCCTAATCTAGATGGCAAGAGTGACAAAAATGATCCATCTGTTATCGGTAAATGTTTTATATGCCAGTCGTAATTCAGATAATTTTCGCATAAAATACCAAAAATATTTACTAAGCCTTCACAGAATAATCATAAAATGAATTTTAAAAAAAATCACAGTTCAAATCAACCATATGCAGTATTTCCTATGCTGAGAAACGCCTTATAACCTTACCATCCCATTTCTGTGGAATACTCGAATATCTTGATAAATCAGATATTGCAGTTGACAAACTTCAATACACTTTGCTCGTCTGCTTTAAACATGCATAGATTTCTAAGAAATTTATTGCTAAACTATTTGGAAATGCACTTCATAAGAATTTCACGATAATTATCCCAAATCGTTGTCTTAATTATTCCCAAATTCGGATAACATCGTGGCAACGAAATGTTAAACTACATGGAATAAACACCCCAGCAATCACAAAGATGCTTATTTTAAATATCATCGGACAAGATTTCTCAAAGCCTTGATAGAGCTGAGCCGGAATAAATAGCTACGTTATAAAAGTGCGGTCATAAAATGGACTGCCTCGATTTTTGTAGTATAAAACAAATAATTCAATCAAACTTCAAATAAAGAAGTTCTAACAACTCAGTTTTTAATAGATTTCAAGGGTAGATCATGAACATAAAAGGTTCACGCAAGATAGGCGTTTGAGATTTTTGGGGAAAACAGAGAAAATAAAGAAACTATTAAAAAGATGAACACGTGTCCTCGGGGATCGATCATTTTTTCATCCTTTTAAGTGATAGTACAAATGACATGCAATCAGGGTTCATTAATATTTCACCGACATGAATCATTTCATATGTGGACAAAACAAACTTCAAAACAATAATATTGATAGTCTACAGATAAATGTGATGGAAGAATTTTTTTGTCGTTTTCTTCTATTTTATTGATTTTTATTTCGAGTACAAAACATTTAAAATGCTAAAAACTTACTATGCTATTCGTATTTCTCTCTTCGCCGTGCAATATAAATTATAGTAATAAGTTATCTCCTTTTTATACATGTATAAGCTGTAGAAAATATAATGAATCTAACAAAGCCGTACCATATTACTGATCGAACAATATGTATAATTTTAATCGATCAGAGAAATGTTAAAAAGACTTAGGAATAATATAGCTCACCAACATTAAACTAAATTCCACAATAAATCCCTTTAAATAAAAGGACTTCTTTCCATATTCTTTTATTCAGCTTGTTGAGAACACGATTCAGCGACTAAAAACAAGCTATTAGGAGGCCCATATTTTCCAATAGAAATGATTAAAAGTACACCACTGCTCAATAACAATAAAATCGCAGCTTTAGAGCGCTTATCCTTTGGTTATGGTAAGGTTTGACTAGGATATTCTTTTCTACAAACCAAGACTAATTCGACCATGATCTACAGTTTAAAGATTCTAAGCAAAAACACTCATTGGACAAATGAAATTCGAACTGAAAACAAGAGTGCAAACCATTCAGCTTCCAGTTCGATTGAAGAAAGAATAATAAATATACTGGGGAAAATTATTGCTATTGTGATGATACTGATTTAATACTTAATAGAGTTGAGGAATGAAATAGTGAAATCTTGACAATGTACTAAAGTAGTGAGATCTTCGTTTATAACTTACAGTAAATTTAATCCAACTGTATTCAAAGCACTTGTTAAAAATTAAACCCCGATTGCTTCAAAAGTGATCTCAAAGATTTTCAGACATATATTGAAAGTCTGCAGCGTGATCTTGCTTTTTTCCCCCTTCCAATTTACTTTTTTTAGTAGAAAAATGTAAGAAAAATCAATTAGATTGGACTGGAAAATAAACTGTCGTGATACATTCTTGGATACCACTGAAACTTCCAAGTTCTAAAATAGAGAAAAATGAAGGCTGGTAATAAAGAAAAATATAGTCTTATAAATCTTGTGATCCAAAACATTAATGAAATAGAAGTTAGTTAATAAAAATTCAGTTTTGTCAAATACCGTAAATGATAAATAATGAATGACAACTGATGTTTAATTGGAACAAGCTGAATACAATCTTACCAGTATTTTTACTTATTTTATGGATTATAAACATTTTACTCTTCATGCCCAGTAATATCATTTGAACATAGGAAACTTGTAATAATTATATTTGTGGTAAATAATAAGAATTCTCTATAAGCAATAAAACATCTTATTAAGAGAGCTTTTAATCTACAACAGATTACTTATATAGCGAAGATTTTAGTTTTATTTCTTAAAACCGTCTTACGTGTAAGATTGATATGAAATCTGATTTTCACATGCAAAGTGTCCAGTAATATTTCTCCACCTAAAGGTTTATCAGGGTCTAAACCAACCTCTTCCCAAACGCCCGAGTTTGGAATACACAGCTAGCTCATTTCAAAAATAAAAATAGAGCAAACTAATGGGACTTACATAATGACGCATTTGTTGGCTCAAATATCTTGAAACAAAAATCGAAATAATCGTAATAAATGGATCAAATTATTTTACATGACCAAAAACTAGATTTATCAAGCACGTGTGAGAAACGGTAGACTATGATGAAAAACAGCTAAACTCTCTATTTTGACATGACTACAATTCCAAATCGTTTCGACCGAAATGAATAGGATACAATGATAGTCACGCGTGTATAGTGTTTTTAATTTTCCATTTAAAACTAAAAATTTCAATAAATTCAGCTGGCATTTAATTTTATTTTCTAACCATTACTTTTAAATGAAGAATTAATCTTTTAGGATTTGCATTTTTCTAAGTAAAATTTTTTTTTTTAATGTCATCCTCTAAGATCGACAGATGCTGAATTATTTTTTTATATCTATAACCAACAAAGATCTCATATTGAAATATATTTTTGGAGAATTTCTGAAAAGAACGAGACACAATGTGATTTAACTACATTTAATTGATTAAACTAATGAAATTACTCCAAGAACAATATAAAAATAAAATGTACTATTCATTAAAAAGTTGTTAAAAATATAGCAAATTTAACAAAAATCGCCTTAATAATAGTAGTCACAAAATTAATAAAATATCCTCATACTTATAGCAGAAATAAACATTTTCCACACAAAAAGATGCTTCAAGTTTGGTAAAAAAATTTAACGGGGCCGCAATAACAGTACATTATTCATACCTTAAATTAACAAACATTAGCAATTTTAGTTTTGTTTCTTTTTTAAAGTGAAAACTTTCGATGGTCGAATAAATCAACTTAGCATATAATTTTTTCAACGATAACTAAAACAAATTTTGCTAAAATATTTAAAACTTGAATTTTAACATTTAAGGAAGAAAAATAGAATAATTCAAAATGTTATGTGCAATAAAACATTAATAAAAATATGTGATGAACATGAGTTGTAAAATCAAAACTGAACTAGAATTTCAAAGTGCGTATATATACATATAATTGATACAACAGTCTCCTTATCAGTACATACTTTTGTTAAGGTGTCAGCTTGTAAAATAATGTAATTAGCGAATTGCCCACAACATTTAAAATGAAATGCTATTTGTACAGTAAAGAAACCATCACGTACAACATAAAACTATTTGATATGTACACACAATTTTGAGCAAATAAAAATATTTTTAAAATAGCAAGAAAACTTCATACCTAAGAGCTCAAATGAAACTAAATAAATAAAGACAGTAAAAAAAATATTGTTGTATAAGTTTCGAGATAATCGCATAAAGTTAAATTTAAATTTTTCTTTTATTCTAAAATCAACGAAAGTTCGCATTTATAAAGCAAAACAAAATCTTCAATTTTTCTACTATAAATATAAATCTTTCGTTATATTTTTCTACCAGTAGACAATTTGTTCAAGTTTCTGATTTGTGAGAATCGTATTTTTGTAAAAATTCTAGATAGTAAATTTTGCTCAAATACCAGTATTCATACAATATTAAATAGTGGAAGAAAATGTATAAAAATGGGAAAATTTATGAAATAATATTCATGCTTACTTTCTTCAGGTAAGAAATTACAAGAACAGCGCAAGTTGAAAATTGTTAGATTGGGTAGAAGTGCACTTAGTATATATAGCTCACATTGATGAAACGTAACATCAACTAATAATTATTGATAGATTGATAGATTCAAACATTAATTATAGAAGGTTTTATCAATTCAACAGTACTTATTCTATTTTTCTTGATATAATAGTGTCCCCCTTTTTTCTTAATGCATAACATGCATGGTAATTTCTCAAACAAATTCAAGGACAAAAAAGTTTAATCAACTTTTGGATTGCTTGTCACCCTCCCACTTTTTATCATAAGAGTCAAATAGATTAGGACCTGCCGCTTAAAGTGGCCGAGCTGGCAGCCGAATGGTTAGCACTCTTACATTCGGTTCAACAATTCGTGGGTTCGAATCCCACCTTTGGCTTGGATGTTTATAGTGGTTCGGAATCCACTTTAAACCGTAGGTACCAGTCTAATTAGCCCTCGTGTGCAAAAAATGACCGTTGAGCGACCAACCAACCGTTTAAAGTGTGTGTATATATATTCCGAACTACTACACAAACATCCAGTCCCGAAGTAAGAATCGAAGACCAGAGTATTAACTATTCTGCTGGAATTTCGATACTAGTGAATAGGGTAATTTGATTGACTAAACTGACAGAAAGGAGAATTCATTACAAATATTTAATAAAATATTCCCCAGATACAGGGAGAGCATTGAGGAATATGACTACGAGATTTATATATAGGTTATGCATCATATTAGATTAAAACTTTTAATCGTTTTATGTATTCAGTTAGGCCGCGAATTGTATTAGTAAGTTCTATGGACAAATCACAGACAGGAAAATGATAACACTCTAATGGAGCGTTATCCTGTTCTTGTCTGTTTGGATGAGAAGCTCTCATATTTACTTGTACAGTGAACATTCAAGAAAAATGAGGTCTAGTGCCAGCAGCATAACACATACATTTGTTTGTGTTGTATAAATTGAAAAAGGCTACGAAAACATTGGTTTGGATCCTGTTCTGGCTCTGGAAATTCCTACATCTTCCAATTTTCCATATATGACTTAGAAGACGACGAAAGATTTTTATGGGTTGACAAAAGCCGTTAGCATATTTGTAAGAAAGCCATTCTTAAGGCAAGGAATTCATAAAATAAATTCGAGTATAACGTGAAATATCTCAGGGAAAGATAAACTTATCTACATATATGTTGACAATGAATTGGAACTTTGGCAATAAAATTGGCTTACTCGTTTTCATGAATACTAGATTGTCTGGGAACTATAAAATGAATGGAAGTATACGTCGCCAGTGCATTCATTAGTGCTCATCGAATCAAATTATATCAGTATTAGATCTCTCCCAAATTTTTAAGAATTCGGAAATGGGAAAAAAAAAACTAGACAATACTACATATTTAAGCATTTGTTCATTCGACTAATTTTTTTTCACAGCCATAAAGAACTTTAATAGTAAAAATATAAGAAATCTTTCATGGCAAGAATTATTTGTTATAAAAATTGAATTAATGAAATTACCTCTCCAAAATTTGTCATTCGTTTTGAGGCACCAATGAAAATGCGAATGTGTTTTGTCAAAGTTATATGATAAATGGTCCATGAATATTTTGCAATAATATCCTTAAAAAGGTTCTTCGATCTGAATCCACTGAACAGAAAATGTGTCTGTTGGAATACACAAGTTATTAAATGTAAAATATACTGTATCAATTGAACTGGATAGACATTGCATCTCTCTCGTCAGGAATTTCCTAAACATTCAGATATTTCATGACAGAAAAGATCTTATCGATTGCAAGAAGCAGACTTTCCCGATTTATTAGATTGAAATATAGTTTTGTTAAATAAATTAATCTTCCTCCATTTTACATTGAAATTGTAGAAATTAAAGGAAAATTTTGATAGATTTTTCCTTATATTGTAAATTATAAATTTGAACTTTTTCAGCCGCGGATAAGTGATATTCTTTTTGATCATAAGAATTACTCACTCGATCAGAGAGGAGAAAAGTTATCTTCATTTTATCAAAAGAATAATGATACAGCTGGAATCAAAAGAATAATGATACAGCTGGTACCAAAAGAATAATGATATAGCTGGTAACTGTATTGCCACACTAAGTTGGTTTATGCTGTTTCGATTAGGGAAGAATTATATAGATGGATATTGATGCTGAACCTAGAAAACTGTATGATATAAGAACTTGAATACAAGAAATTTCTATTTCCTCTCATCGTTTCGAACAGTTGAGAAAATCGCTTGATTGCAAACCCTCAGATTGCAACATACGACACGCAAAAATATCTTCACATGCACCTCCGAGGCTGCATACTGCCGTTGCAATTTGGCATTTTTACGATAGGTGACAAAATTTGAAACATTTTTGACTGTCTAATACAGGGGTACCCAACCCGAATTGATTGGTTGGTCTCAAGTAAAAATTTAATAAACTGAGATGGGCCGCACAAATCAAAATAAAACATTCAAAATATTTTATTAACTTACAATTAATGTAACACTTATTTTTATATTTTACTTGAAATTTTTAATATCAACGGGTAGTTTAATCTACGCGCATCGTAATTAATTGGTCATGTTTTCATCGAGCAACCTGCTGCGATACTTTGTTTTTGCCAGGTTTAATTTGGAAAAAAAAATGACTCGCAGCGATTAGTAGTTCCACATGTTGATAAAATGCGCATAGCTGATCATTTTAAATTTGTAAATTTATCTTCGATGATAAATATTTTTGATAATATTCATTCTTATTTCCTTAACACAGGTCTTTTAGTTCGATGCTTGATTGCAACTCTATTAGCTCTATTTGTAAATTTGAAAGAGCTAATTCCACCTCTACATTATATGGAACTAAAAGTACTGTAAACATTTCCTCAAACTTTTGTATGTAGGAGAATCTAGTGTTGAATTCTCCAAGTAATTTTCCGATTTCCGTAGAATATTTGAAGTTTTTATAGTCACTTTTATAGTCATTTAACAATAGGAAATGAATCAACTTGTTTGCCTGCAATTGATTTTTATAAAGCTGAAGCTTTGCTACAAAGGGTTTTACATCTTGATATTAATAGATAATAAACATATTTTGACCTTGTAACTTCTGATTTAGCTCATTCTGTTTAATTGTTATAACTGTAAAAAAACATATACCTAGAAGATATTGATCATATGAAAGTTCAATTATATTACGACCATTATTCTTGATGGAAGCTTAAATTTTTTCCCTTAATTTCAAAAATCACAATAAGCAGTTTACGCGACAGAACCAATGATTTTTTGGGTAATAAATAAGATCGTCGTATTCAGATTCCAATTCCCTAAGATATTCTCGAAATTGACAATGCTTCTATGGATTGTTTTTAATTGAATTAATTACCTTCACAACAACAGCTATCATCTCCTGAGACATATTTAATACTTGTGCACATAGTTGGAAAAACAAATTCGCAGACCGTGGAATTTAAACCGAATATCTGAATTCAGGAATTTATAAAACACAACACTGTTTTTTATATAAAACTTAAATATTCATAAATGGATTCTTTTCAGTTTAACTCTAGCTTAATTTAAAATATTAATCGATAAAAACTGAGAATCTAATGAATGTATTCAAACTCTATTTACTTCCGATTACTAGTGGAAATTAACGGAGTGGGTATTTCGTGGATAATATATAAAATTCTGAAAAAATGAAACAAAGCAAACATAGATTTGACAGCTTACACACAATCGGTAACAAAAACATACTTATTATTCGAGAAATAATAAACTATTCCTTAAATACAAGCACAAACATCTTTCGAAAAAAAATCGTTACATTAAAACAATTATTTTTCAAACTATTTGCAAAGTTGATAGCTTACTGTATTATTAAAAAAATGAAAAGTACACTAATTTACATGTACTGTCTATGTAAAATAGAGCCATATGTTAATAAAATGATTCTAAATATAATTATAAAGGATCGATTCGAACATTCATTTTGGAAAACTAACCTGAATTTCTGGAGGTCCACCTTCGTCCCGTATAAGTAAAAGATAACTTTGGCCTTCAATAACAACTTCTTTCTTAAATCGACCCCCTGTAAAAAGTAATGATTAGAATGAAATAAGAAACAGACGAAACTGAAATAACTGCCAAATCAATAATTATATAGGAGTTATAAAATTTTCAGAAAAGAAAAAAATCAATCAAAATGCTCCGTTTTTTTTTTTTTAATAAAAATGGTTAGAAAAAACTACTTAGTTAACATGTATAACAAGCAGAAAAAACAAATTAATTGGTTAAAATTATTTCGCAATAATCGTGTTTAGGGAAATCCTAGTCGAATATAATCTAGGATTAATTCGGTCAACTTTAAGTTCATTATTTTCTTATTTAATACATTCGCATACCTTTAGTGATGCCATAAAAAGTTGTTACTACAGGAATTGTTATTAGTTTTCCCAAATATATCTATATATAATCTATTTTTATTTGTTCATCATGTAGCAAAAACTTCTCATATGGTTCACAAATAAATTGAGTTACTTTCTAATACAAACATACTTTACTAATACAAATATTTTTCTTAATAAAGCAATACTATTAATCTTTTTGAAAAATTATAATAACCGTGCTTTTCTTGAAAAAGATCAAATTCATCAAAATAAAGACTCGCCAATAAACTGGACTGCTAAGGAAATGCTTCACTACTTTAAACCAAATGACGAAATTTTCAAAGACAACCAGACACAGTGTTATGCATCACTCTAGACCAATTTCCAAATTCTAAAAACATTCACACAAGCTGCTGAAAAATGTGAGGAACTAATATAAGAAGCTTAATCGGAGTATCGCCAATTTTTAGACAATTTTGTTATATTTATCGCAACTTCGACGAGTTTTTATTCAAAACCATATTTTATGTAGTCAAGTGATACAAAACGTCAAAATGATTGTTGATGTCAGTTACAGCGCTCATTTCAACGGAAAATAAACATGCATATTTTCTCAACAATTTTCTCATCTTATAAAACATGCAACAATTTATCATCTGTAGTTGGCATTCTTGATATGAAATCAATAATTCTGTTCCGATGTTGTTCAAAACTTGACAATCAATTAGGTGACTTTAGAAGAGATCCCACGATTAAGATAAGTATGGTAAGTACATATGGGTATTAACATAAGCGTGGTAATTAAGATGGTTGCTATACTTTTCCACTGCTATACGAAAAAGGTCAACAAAAGCAAGTGCATGAATGTAAGCTGAAGAGCCTGCAATAGTCCCGAATAGCTTCAACTGCATATTTGTATATCAATTAGAAAGACAATTATCTGTCCAGTAAACAGATTAGCACTTAAAGTACTGCATGGGGTCACTTACTTCTGCCTTGATTAGTCATATCAATCGAAATGTGTGCTTCAGTTTTCCTACGATCTTCGTACTACGGCGTGTGTATTATATGATTATCAACATCATATAATACATACACAAGTAAAATTCCCAAAATTCAATAAGATCTTACCCTCAGGTGATTCGTCTTGCATATATGAACCTGTCAGATATCTATGAACTAAAGCTGATTTCCCACTGGATAAACTCCCAACAATGCCCTATAATGCAAAAAATAAACAAATTAGACATAATGGAAATGTATATATGTTTAATGTAATATGTAACAACAATTAAATTCGATTAAAAATAATTTAATAAATAATTCTATTTGTACATATATTGGGTGCACTTGGTTTTAAAAAGTGCTTGTATAATAATCTGGGCGACATAATTGAAAATTCGACCCAAGCATTTAAGTTATAAGCAATAAGTTTCACTCCGAGTACAAATATATCCAATGTAAACAAACTGTGATCAACAGGCATTGAAATATACTTTGCTGGATGTATATTAAAAATTAAAATTATTATCATTGTTATTGTTGGTGACAATAAGTTAAGACTAGGATCACACACATAAAACAGTTTCAAACCGATCTCTAATGATTATTAATAATCTAAGTAATGAACACACTAAGCACTTTAATAAATACTTAAATCGAAGAATTGGAGATGATCAGATATAAAATAGCAGACATCTTACTTGCTTATTGAAAGAAACAAAGCTCAAATACGTAAAATAAAGCCATGAAGATCATATCTCGATACTATTTAAGGAAAGAAAATATAACGAATAAAGTAAAAATAGAGTAGAATGGCAAAGGAAAAAACTTTCGCTATTGATTCTGAAGTTCTGGGGAGGGGGGGAATATGCCCCAAAAAAATGAACAAAGATTCAATGAAAGATTAGTTTTGTTTCTATGCCATTATTCAATAGCCACAATGTGATACCACAGAAAGGAATATGCCACATGTTTTGAAGACAATACCATGGTATGTTCTTTCTTAAATATCAAATGGTAAAATCTGACATAACAATATGTTAATAAGTATACACTAGATGATTGTTTAGAGCATAGGTTCCCAAAGTGGTCCAGGAGGATCCCCAGGGGTCCATAGGAGACCACACGGGGGTCCACGTAGACGTGAAAAGAAAACAGGGGTTCACAAGTTGTAAGTGGGGGTCCACGAAAAATTTTATGGTTTTCATAATAGAGAACAAAAATTTTGACTTGGATTTATCTATCAACGTAGGCAGGTAGCATCAGGACACAAGAAAATGTGCTACTATTTTTTTCTTCTTAACATCCCCAATTTAGGGAGATATTTTTTAGGAGTTTTGGGAATACAGTAGAAATGTAGCAGCAGGGGGTGTGCCGAAAATTGAAAAACTTTGAAAGTGATCCACGAAAAAAAAAGTTTGGGAACCCATGGTTTAGAGCTTGAAGCTGTTGTAAATCCTTATAAACACCATGCATTTCCTTTGAGGGTAATTTAACATCCAAAGTGTTATGTCCATCTCTTCATGAATCCCAAGAATGAAAAACACTGACGCGGATGTCTATATAAAACAAGCAAAATATATCTAACTCCGATCGTTTGGCAGTACCGAAATGTACCTCAAATTAATAAGGAAATTCATTTCATTACATTTTCATATTAACGCGCTAATTTCAATTTACCACCCAATTCACACTGAGTCTAATTCCACAAGAAAAGAGTAAAAATATTGAAAAATTACTTTCAACTGTGAATACAAAATTACTACAGAAAATACAATTCTAATACGACGTAAATCAAGATACACAAATTTATAAATATTGAGTTGTTCGGAAAAAAATTCATTTTTTCCTTACAGAGGATTTATATTTCTTCGAACGCATCTTCACACTTAAGCCGCATAATCATTATATGTATAATTATATAATTAAAAACTTAAAGTAACAAAAACAGTATTTTTTTTAACTAAAATTTGAAAATAACACATTTTAGTATGTATATGAAATTTTATAAAAGAAGGCTTTCTGTTAATACTCAGTAGTGATGAAATGAAAAAGCACATACTATTACGTTAATTAAAAGAGGCACTAAACCAGTAATGAGCCCCTCATTTCAAACTTTTGGCCATACCTCAACCTAACTCTGATTCCGAAGATGATATACGGGAATTTACATTTCAACTCCTTTTAACAGCTCGTTAGACTGCAAGAGAGATGTCATTCTCAGCTGCTAGATGATCCTTCCCTTAGAGAAGATGCGCTCTGTCAAACCACTTTCACTGCGTGCACAGGTTCCTTGTCAAAATGCGTCAACGCTTCGAAAGAAAGATTCATCTAGATTTAAGGCTTTCTCAAGCTTCATTTTTTTTAAACAGTGACACGTTGCAACGAAATGGTTGAAGATGCGGTAGAACGGAAATACAGTATACCATAGTGTTTTAAAAACAAAGTATTTTTAAGCTTTTATAGTATAAATATAAGTTTTGTAATAACTTCAATTTCACTATTAAAAATAATAAATTTTTTACCTTATAATTTCTCATTTTATAATTATTATTACTCTTAATATTTATATAATTATTATTACTCTTAATATTTATATAATTATTACTATCATAAAAGTTATTATGATTGTATAAGCAAGAATAATAACTTTTAAAACAGTAATAATAATAAATAGTGTTTTTATAGATTAATAATAAAATTATTAATCAAAATGTTTAATTTATAAGCTATTATTTTGCTAATAAACAGATAAAATGAATACAAAAATAACATAAAACTTACATTTAATTCAAATTCTATTGTGTACTATGTTTTTGCAAATTAAGATTATTTGATGTGAGCTAAACGTAATTTTTCCTCCACATAAATAGCTATACAATTTGTATTCTAAATTTGTGAATTACATGTAAAATTATATGACTACCTCACTTTACGAAGTAAACAAAAAAATGTGTAATTTTCAAAACACAAAATTCGACATTTTCATCTCCCGCTCATCAGGATCAATTCGATTGGAACTTATTGAAACTATCAGAGTAGTGCTATAAAAATGTAAAACCTCATAATTATTCTTCTTTTATGTTATTTGTTTGCATAAAAAACAGCGGTTAAATTAACAAAAAAAAAGAAGATATTTACCTATATATATATTTCGTGAAAGCCGATATGTAACATGGAAACAGCAATCAAAAGTAATCAAGAAATATTTTCTTCTTGATTAATTGTACTGTAAAGTTTGATATCTTTGAAAAGTTCAAATAAATCCTATCGGGCAGGGAAAAAACTCCTACTTCGACAGATGTGAAATTTCATAGATCAACTTTATGGAGGGAGCCATTGTCGAACAATGGAATTGCCTCTAGATAAGTATACAATAGTCAGAGTAAGAGCCTCAGAATTTTTTCTTTTCGTAATCCATACTTCATGCACGTGTCCAAGAAGATGATATGCGGTAAATGCACAGCTGATTCAAAACAGCTTTCAGCTATATGGTTATTCACTACGTTGCGTCAAAAAAATAAACTGTACCAAAAAAAACCTATATTCAGTACCAAGTAAACAACTGACAAGCCATCAATTTCAGTATTTGTTAATGGAGAATATTAAGTTAGGGAGAGAAACAAAACAAATATTCAAAATGTGAAACGCCAGTTATGCGACAAGACAAAACGCGGCAAACAATTTTAAATAAGCAATAGATTATTGATTTAAACTGAAACAAGTTATTGATTTAAAAAGGAAAACAGTTACTTTATTTTATGTGGAGGATTATTTTAATGAATATTTTGATTATCTCTTCGATAAATCTTTTAAGAAATAATGAACAATATTTTTTAATAAATTTTTGCTCAAAATTAGTTTTTTTATTTCATTTCGTTCATTCAAATCAGAAAATTCAAAAATCATGAAATTTATCTAACTTATATTTATTAGATATAGATATAAAGTGAATAGTATGTATTTAGCTTACATGGGAGTTAAATTAATCCGAGATAATTAAAAGTGCTAAATGAAAAGGATGGAAAATAATTTTTTTCTATTCTACAGAGGATCTTTGAAAATAGAAAATGATAATAATAAATGAGGTTTTATAAATAATAACCTGTTTAGAACGAAAAAAAAAATTTTTAATTTTTACACAGTAATAAAAAAGAAACAGAAATGAAGAAAAACAATTTTAAATTATGTAAAGCGAGCATTTCTTATTTAAAAATATAAAAAAAAGTATTTTTCATTAATGAAAAATGTAATATTTCTAATGAAATGGCATCTTCAAATACTACTGAATTATTTATTAAAATTCTTATCTAACTCGAAAATTTTCAAACATGAAATTCTCCTTTTTTTAAATACATATGTACATACAATGTACATATGTATTTTAAATATATTCTAGCTTGAAATATATAAGTGCATACATTCTACTTCACTAAAAAGAAAATTGCAAATTGAAACACTAAATTTTTAAAAATCCAACAATCGAATCAGAAAAAAATGGTATTTTTCATTATTTGTATAAATTTTGAAATCAGTTCATCAATTCTGTTCGAGAAAATGAATAAATTCTGATGTGAAATGAATAAATGCTGGAGCATGGTATTTTACATTGTACGTAACCAAAGTATTCATTCCTTCAACGCGGTTCAGAACTGATTTTTAGCTTGACTACTACCAGGGGACAATGATGAGAATCGAACATCCGAACCTTTGAACAGAGAGCTGATTATTCAACTGCTAGTTCGACTGGATGTCTATAGCGGTTTGAAATACATTTTCTATTTTAGAATCCAGTAGAATTTCCCAAGTGAACAAAAAATTTTTGCCAATCGACAAATCCAAAAAAAAAAGAAAAATCCTTCGATTTATAATTAAACAAAATGCAATACTGCGAAATCATATCTATCACAAATTTTTAAAAACTTAAGGTATTGTAGTAATTTTAAATGGTACAAATAACACACCATTTGAGCTCATCATTTTAAATTCTAACAAGTTACTAAAGAGAAAAAGATGCAAAAATTAAGAGCTCCATTCCTTTTCATTGTATAAAGCTGCAATAACTTTTTAAAAAATTAAGAAAATAACTCTTTAAGTGCCTTACAGCTATTACATCGCAAGATCGATTGGATTACTCAGAATTGCACGGATTCAAGTCTAGATGTTTTGTAGTACCTGACACGAGAAAATACATGCGCTATTGACAGCAAATATTTTCTTAACAAATAATTTTAAAGAAAAGCCAAAGTATGCAATGAGTGAGATAAAAAATATCCATAAAACTTTTACAATTCTAATTTGCTTTCGGCATACTGCAAATTTAATATTTGTTGAATCTCTGCTAGAAAAATTAAAATTAACGAAATTATTATTACAGGTGATTAATTATATTATTCTTTTAAAAAATTTAACAAAGTATCTTTTTATTTTGTAGTAACATTTGTTTTTTATATTCAATAAAAGCGACTATATGCAAAAATCCGTCCATAAAAGATAACGAAATCGCAAAAACAGCTTTACATTACATTAGAATTACTTATACATTTGTGGCCAACACAGAAATGCCTGGTAAAAAGTACTAAGACACGAAGACATTTTATGTCAGCATATACATGGTATAAGAAATTAATGTTACAATTCTAACATAATATATATATATATAGTAAGACTCAGCTTAAAGCGGGATATAAATTTCATCAAAGTAGAGCGTAATGTGAAACAGCATTAAACGAGTTTATCTCATCACGTAAATATGGGGTTAGGAGAAGATGGGTAGAAAATTGGTCAGACATGTTTTTTTATAACAATACAACAAAAATTTATTTCTGTTGTATTACAAATTTAGAAACACATTAAATAAATATACATATAAAAAATAAATAAAATTCTAAGTCAGTATATTTACATTTCATATCATTCAGTCTCTTCTGCATTTCCAATTTTCTGCCTTTTATCAAGAAAGTATCTAATGTAATTTGCACTTTCCTTTTGCACTCTGTAAGATGCTATTGATAAGTAGATAAGGCATCGATAACACTCCATCTTGCCTTTGAACTCCTGTCGAAATCTGGGTCATTTCCAATAAATTTGTTCATAACTTCTGTTATAATGATCAAACTATTTTTTAGAAACGCTGTTGAAAGTTCTTTTTGCCTTCCTCAGAATCACTGTTTTCAATATTTTTGTGTTCTCTTGATCCGCTAAATTTCATGAGCGCATCATTAGAAAAACTAGCTTCTGTTACTTGTACTATTTCTTCGACATCTTCCACATTTACCTCACCTAAACAGTTTTGTTTCGCTAATTCCACAATTTTTTTTATATCGACAGAGTGCCCAGTGTTAACGCCCTTGCTTAGATCTGGCCAAATGTTGTTCCATACCAGTTTCAAACATTTTTCTGTAACCCCATTTCAAGAAAGGTTTGTTTTCTACAGCATTCATGACATTGTAGTTTTTCCAAAATTCTCTTATTAATTGTTTCTGTTCTCTGTATGTTTTTTCAAGTATGTGTCTAAATATTTGCCGCAAGAAATTTTTTTAATTTGATATAACACTTTGATCCATTAAGTGGATTAAAGCAGCTGCGTTAGGCGGCAAGAAAACCACTTCAACTGGAATAAATCTTATTAAGTTAGATAAATTCGTTGGATGGTTTGGAGCATTATCAATTAAAAGTAGTGTTTTTTGTTCAAGTTTGTTAACTTCGTAATACCATTTAAGAGACGGGCAAAAATATTAAGTGAACCAACTCTGAAAAATTTTCATACTTATTCATGACTTATTAGACACCCAAATTACAGGTAAAGTTGATTTGCATATTCCTTTCATTGCTTTTGGGTTTTTAAAATAGTAAACAAGTAGTGGTTTTAATTTGAAATCTCCGCTTGCATTACCACCCAGTAGAAGTTTTAAGCGATCTTTTGTAGCTTGGCGCACGTTTTTCTTCACGGGGTAGAAATGTTTATTTTGGCATTCTTTTCCAAAATAGGGCTCTTTTATCAACATTAAAAACCAATTCTGTACGATAGTTTCCTCGTTCAATTATTGTTTTTAATGTTGTTGGGAATTCAGCCGCCACTTTCGTATCACCACTTGCTGCTTCTCCAATAATCTATATGCTATGAAGATTATATCGATGTTTAAATCTATTCAACCAGCCTCGACGTGCAACGAAAGTTTTACTTGTGTCACTTTCCTCAACCTGAATGTAATTAAAAATTTCTTTTGTTTTTTATTATAGTAGATTGGCTTAGTGGCATATTGCGTTCAATTTTGTAGTCAATCCATAAACAAAGTCGATTTCCTTTATTGTATTATTGCCAGAACGAGTAATTCTACGTGCAGAGTTTGTCGCAGTAGCTGTTGCCGATGACAGTATTTTTTCGTTATCCTAAAGAAAGGACCCCCTTATTGCTGAAGTTGCCAAATTCAATGCGTTGAGATTGATGTTTACTAGTATCTAATTTTCTAATCAATTGTATTTTAGTTTCTCGTGAAATGTTTTTTCTTGTTGCTTATTTTCGTGTTTTTTATTACCCATGATAAAAATTAAATATCAGAATATTTTTCACTATATCAATCGTTATATTATATAAATTTATACTTACAATAACATCAACAAATGTTTGAAACGATAAAAATACGTTGTAAAACACCGCAGGAAAGAAGAGAATCAGATAAACTGCTTCGGATATTGGGAGCCTAACGTTGCCTGCAATTTCGGGAAATTCCCACAATTTAAATAAAAGAGCGTTAAGCCGAAACAGTGATAAACGAAACTAAGTTAAGCGAGGTCTTACAGTGTATAAATATTTCCCTTACACAAAAAATTCTCATTCAAATTATAAAACTATGCAAGTGATACTCTTAGTTTTCTTAGTAAGATAATACCCATTTTAACCATAAAAGTCACCCAAAAAGTAAATAACATAGACACAAAAAGCAGTTGAAAAAGATTTTGCTAGTAAATAAATCCATGAAGGATAATAGTTCGTGTGAATACGCAATAGTTTATCATTTATAATTCTTGGTTTACACAATTCTGCCACTTCCATATTTGACAAATGGTTAATCACTGAGCAAGCAAGATTCAAAAGTCACATTGCACCCAACCCCATTAATATTGTTGGCCCAAATAAGGCAGCCCTTCATGGATTCGTATTGTAACAGACAAGCATTCTGAAAACACACAAATCACGTTAAGTCAAGAATAGCTAAAAACATCCCACATTTCACGATAGAGGAAAACAGCGGAAACCAACAAAAACTTTTTGCAAATTGTTACATTTTCTCGATGGAGTTTCGAAAGATAGTAGTGTATATTTCTTTCTAAACAAAAATGTCTCGAAAAATAATCCGAGGCTAGCTTTTCCTAACAGGAAGTTTTCCCAAAACAAACACTTCCTAATGTATCACCTTTAAAAAAAAGAGTGGGTGTTAGAATGACTAAAAAAGAGTGGGTGTTAGAATGACTACACAACAATTCTGATGCGAGAATATATCTGGATGAAGTTGAATGACACTTATTGCTTAGGACTGAGACAAAAATATGGATGTAAATAACTAGTGATATTTAAAAACAGTTAAGCATATATATATATATATATATATATATATATATATATATATATATATATATATATATATGTGTGTGTGTGTGTGTGTGTGTGTCTATATATATATATATATATATATATATATATATATATATATATATATATATATATATATAACTGTGTATCTTGTGTATCTTTAAACATAAATTATTTTTTAAAAATTTTGTACAGGAATAATCATTATTCAGATTTTAAATATGCGAGCAAACTTTTAGAAATCTCGCCATTTCGAAACGTAACTACTGTTAATTTGTAAATTTTATTCTTAAATTTTTACAGCAACTTTATCTTGTATTTTTTAAATTAATTAACTTTTATCCCCTTACAGTGCTCTTGGCATGAGATTACCGCGGTGACATAAAAACGGTCCTCTTAGTTAGCAAATTTACTGTTTCTCGTTTTGAAGTTTACATTATCTAACAAGTTTTACTTTTTATATAGTCATACCTTTTAAAATACGTCGCTATAAAAGAGGAGTGTAGAATATACAGTAGTTTTTAAAATTTCAAGACTCAGGTTTCAAACAAGAAAAAATACCATTTGTTTTGGTATAACAATTAGAAACATGTATTCTTGACATCTGTATGAGATGATGTTAAGAAAGTCCATGGTAGCAGAAATGGTTGAGTATCCCAACTTAACTTCCCTCGACAAGAAAATGCGATTTGATTTTTAGCTAACTTTACACACGGAAGAAAATGGGTTCTGCACTTCTCTTTTATATGCAGGCATACCTGTTGCGGTGGATCCTCGAGTTTTCCTTTATATGTGAATATGACTGCTCATATTCAATTTTACTAATAAAACTATGACAAGTCCCCTTAAAAGGTACACTCTTAGAAATATCGTTTGGAATGCTACACAAACGGGCTGCATTTTAATTCTTTTACAACTTAAAACTCAAACAATGTTAAAGGATTAAAATTAGCTAATACAAAACGATAGAATGTGGTTCAATTTTTATTATCAATTAAATACCAAAAATATTTAAGATATTAAACGAATTAGGCAAATTTTATACTCACTTGATTTTTGATTCTTGATCACTTGATTTTTTAAATATTACGCATCAATATAAGTTACTTTTAGAACTAGTTTAGAAGTTTGTTGGTTGGTTGGTTGGTTGGTTGGGGTTTTTGGCACAAGGTCTAAAAAGAACAAACTGCGCCAAAACAAGTTGAGAAGATAATTTCACATATTTCTTAAATGCAACAAATATAAAACTAAAAATGATTACTTGAACAATACGGAATGTGATGAGGGAAATAAATAAGATAGACATCATAATTTTTGCATTTTTTAAGAGGTGACTTATAGGAATAAATTCTTTGAAAATAAAAAATATATTCTGTATACGTCATCATATTAATATTTATGTATCAACTGTAACATAACATTACTTTAGTTATTTTAACTCATAATATTTTATTTAAATTCAACCTTTATTTAATTTACGTTATATATTTTAATGTGTAAAACAATTTTTATTATTTAATTAAAATGTGATAATTAAATAGATGAGCGTACATAAATTTATTTAAAAACATAGATATTGTTGCTTCAATTAGAGGGTTATTCAGCAGTAAAAATATTTATAAAGTAAGTTTTGAATTGAAAAAAAATTAATAAGCGATACATGATGTGTTTATATATCAAAATTAACCAAATTTTTATTTTGTGAGTCTTCAAGTTGTCCGGTGTTGAATTCAGAAAATAGCAGCACGGAATAGATTGAAATTTCTATCACGATGTTAAATCTCAAGCTAGCTTAAAACGGAAACTATGTTTCGTTTCTAAATTTTAATACAACTGATTTAACGCTGATTTGAATTAACTTTAAAGTTGTTTATGCCGCCATGCACACCGTCTCAGAATTCTACTTCTTTCAATAACGAAGGCATGTGGTTTTTTGCATAATCACTGAAGGTACAGAAAAAATACGTAAGGCCTTTAAACAATATATTTTACTTTCTGCACTCCCCATCATACAATTTTTTAAAATAACACGACTTTTACTTTTTCCAATTTTTAAAAAAACACTGTCTTCACCCACAACAGTAAAAATGTTTTCTCGATACGCTACAATTTCAAATGCCATGGAAAGCGAAAGAAAGAAATCCTTCAGTTTGGAATAGCCGAGCTGGCAGCCGAATGGTTAGCGCTCTTGCCTTCGGTTCAACAGATCGTGGGTTCGAATCCCACCTTGGGCATGGCTGTTTGTAGTGGTTCGGAATCCACTTTAAACCGTAGGTCCCGGTCTAATTAGCCTTCGTGTGCAAAAAATGACCATTGAGCGACAAACCAATCAGTTCGGAATATTTTAATACTTACTCCAACTAAAGGGAATTTTTCACACATCATTCTCTTGTTCTTAGCTGCTCTGTACACGAGAAATTGTTTCTATTTGAGCGTTCTGAACTAAGATAAATCATCGTAAAATACTAAAAATCATTATTTTTTTAAATTCTAATTTTTCCCTGAGAACTCCAAGTTTCCCACTGGAAACCCATCGACCATGATAAATATATTATTTCAGCAATCAAAACTGTTCATGAAATACAGTGTAATTAGATTAATAAAAATATGTAAGATATAGGCAATCTATGATTTATGCCTAAAAAAATTAGAAAGGAGCGTTTTTTTTTCTTTTCTTTTACATAGTAAAAGGATATAAAATGTTGAGAGTAACTTTTTAAGTCCCTTAAGCAAGAAGTATAGGAATATATTCATAAACAAATAACTGTGTCCCTATACAGAATAGCAAGTACGAATTTCTTTGTAAAAGCCAAATTAAATATGTTTGCAATTGTAATGAAACAACGGTACTTTATGTGTCCCTAAAAATTAAGCCCCTAA
Source organism: Latrodectus hesperus (assembly GCA_037975125.1). Lineage (NCBI taxonomy): Eukaryota > Metazoa > Arthropoda > Arachnida > Araneae > Theridiidae > Latrodectus > Latrodectus hesperus. The sequence goes on from CM075854.1 coordinate 104,450,092, forward strand.
ACAGAAAATAAACAAAATTCTTGCTTACACTAAACAGATTGTAAATGCATGTGCGTCACACAAATCAATTAATATTCTAATAGTTTTTGAGAAGATATAGTATTTTCTTCATATGAATTCCACAGTATATATAACATAGTTTTTTAACGATAAAATTCAATATCAAATAAAAATTCGATGACGGCTGAATAAACATAATTTTAAAAATACCATACAGTAAAAAATTGGGCAGCACAAAATTCCCAAAAGAGCTCTGTAACGTATATTGACGTCATAGGAAAAAACATCAACTCTTGATCATTTTCCTACTTCTATTACAGCAGACTCCAAGTGGAATTGAAGAGGGCGAAACTAATTTAGTAAATACCTCAAGAAAAATAAGTCAACCTGGCACGACCAGAAAAATCAATTTTCACATTTCGCATCCTGGCATTCTTCCTGAAAAATAAGACCTGGCCAAGAGATGAAAAATGAAATTGGGCTTTAAAAGACATTGTATTTTTAGTTTCCATTTTCAAAAGAGTATTGAGAGGAAGACCTTATTTATCCACTGAATATAATATTTTATTTACGTAATATTGCAAATATAAAAGAATTATAAATGCATAAATCGATTACACATTTTGTCTTAATTTAAACAATGAACTTGTTTCTCATTCCATTGACACGAAAAAGGAAATATAGAATTTTCGGCATCAAAAATGCAATCCTCCCCCCACCCCTCTCCCGAAAAAGGTGAGATAAAAAGCACACTCTATACAACCACAAGAAATTATCCTACAGTAAGCTACACCTTTCATTGGCAATCTTTGTAGTGATAATAGTGTAGTTAGGAATTTCTTTAAAAAAAAATTTAAGCTAATATTTTAAACAAAATTTAATTAATTTTTGAGACTGGATAAATAATTGCAAGTTTTTTTTAAGTATATATATATATATATATATATATATATATATATATATATATATATATATATATATATATATATATATATATATATATATATATATATATATATATATATGTATATATATATGTTTATATATATATATATATATATATATATATATATATATATATATATATATATATATATATATATATATATATATATATATATATATATATATATATGCATATACATACTCTTCAAAAACATGGAGAACAAACAAAAATGTGAAGAAAATCATAGCGCGAAAGCGACAGATACAAAAAACAAAGATTATACATGTAACAAAAGGCAATAAAAAATTTCATGGCAACTTAAATTTTTTGGAACATAGAAAGAGCATAAAAAGATGCGTTTCAAGGTAACTATTTGGTTTCATGTAAAAGGCAAAAAAAAAATTTTATTTGGGAATGATTTAATGTGTTTAATAAAAAGTTTTCAAGAACAGATTAGGACAGCTGGACATTTGTTTTACATGAATGAATTCAAGTTATCATTAAGACGTTGAAAAACACTGCCCTTCTTCTGAAAAGATAAATTTTCCAATACTAGAAAGGTAAACTTCAATCCTCATATCATTATATTTAGGTTTAGAAGTTCCTATAAGAAAAATTTAAGCACACTTTCTCCTTACTCACCAAATATATTCACACAGATTTTCTTCTCTTTAAAATAGTTTTTGTGTATTTGGAATGCATAAGAAACATTTTTAAAAATTTGAATTTAAAAAAATTCATTCTAATTCTTTAGACATTTTGAATACATAACAAAGAAATTAACTCAGAAAACACATTTCAATCATCAGTGAAACTTCGAAATAAAATTCTCTTCTCACCATATGAAAAAATATCCTATACACTTCCAAATAAAATTTCATTATTCCAAAGAAATGAAATCAAATACAAGTGTTACAAAAATATCTCAGACTGAAACAATATTTTATTAAAAACTGCAACGTGACTTTATTTTGATATTAACTACAACAGAAAAAAAAGTTCTCTATATTCTATACTTACGAGAAATAAACTAATGGCAAAATACCCCGAAAATACGTTCTAATGAGCGTACAAGGATTCCTTCTTTCCATATAACCAAAGCAGTTTTGAACCTTTTGCTAAAGGTCAGAAAGTCGCAGGATATCGTTGGCAAGATGTTATTTATTAATGTCATCGGCGGAGCTTTTTGCTCCTCGTATAGCATGCCAGGAGACAGGATAAATCTTAGCGGTTCTATCAATTTAGAAAAATTGTCATACTCACAAGGGTTTCAAACATCTTTCAAGGCCACCGTCAAAAAAATCATTTACAGTTTTATACAACAAGACAATAGGTCATACATCATGATAGGAAACCGCAATAAACATAGACGGAGGCACCATGTTCAGGTAAAAATGGTACTGTAAAAAATCGGCAACTGTAATCTAAGTTGAAAGTTTGCCTTTGAAATATAACATGCATAAGAATGACATCCTTGTAATCGTACGGCCTAAGTAACATAACCTATACTGATTCCTGATGATGCTTCTGTGGACATAATAACGCCATCCATTAATGTGGCGCTATAATTCAGGGTCGTAGTATCGAACAAATGCCTCGTCAACAGCAACAATTTACAGCAGAAACAAATATCAGTCACTGAAGCATCTGACGAGATGGAAACTAGCCAATGCATACCCTCCATTTCTGTAGGTCAACAAGTAGATATCGAATCCAGAGAAAAGCAATATTTCCAATGTTAAGATTTTTTCAATTTATGGCACATCCTTTGAATCAAACTTCAACGGATAAATTCTGGATCCCGGATAATTCATGGATAATCTTTGGAAGGAAGAGCATTCTCGATGTAAATGTGCTGAGGAATGAATGACCTACCTGTATGCTGCACTCGCAAACTGATAGTCACTTAACACTCTGACACATTGTACAATCGTCCTATACGATAATGCATTCTCATCACATGCTTCAAATAATACTTGATAATATGGGATGGATTTTTGTGACAGAAAACAATTTTAATCTATAGACGCTGATCAATTTTTGCAAACTTGTTTTAGAGCAGTAGAAACGACACTATAAAACATAAAAGATGTTGAAATTCTTTGAACCAGTTCCCTCTTACCAAAGGGGAGTAAACTGATTTTTGATAAGTGATCTTCACAGATATTTCCTTTGCTTAGATTGTAGGACGGTTCGCGGCACCTTTGATCTTTCTATGTAGCACAATAGGGTGCCGCGGCACACACTTTGGGAACCACAGTACAAGACAAATGGCTCTTAATAAAATACAAAATGCTCGCTTTCCGGACAGATGGCAGCAGGGGAAATGGAGGTGTTTCTGGAAGTGGAGTCCATATTCAGACACATTGACACATTTAATCTCGGGATCAGAAATCCTGACGGCTGTTCTGTTTTTAGGTCTGAGCTTGTAACATTCTATGAGGGACTTCAATTTATTGAATTATTCTTCAAAAATATTTGGACTTATCTGACAGTCGCGCTTCTATTCAGCAGCTTTCTCATTGGGCGACTCTAAGGATTGTGACAAACCTAAATGTTCTTAATAATAATGTTCGGCTTTCTGATGAGCATACAATATAATTTCAGTAGGTCTTCTGAAATGTTAGTTTGAATGGTAACGAAGTCGCTAATAGTTTGGTCAAGTCTCTCGCAGTTGACTGCCGGAATGGCAATGCCAGCTTGACTAACAAAAAGACCTCCCCATTCAAAAAATTTTAATTAAACGCACTTTGGAGAGTCTCTCACACACTTGCTACATCAGAAAAGACACATGGTGACACTAGATTAATATTTCGCGGAAAAGGCAGACGGCTTTCACGCACTTTTCAAATGGCCACATCAAAAATCTTACATATCTTCAGTGAGAGCAGAAATTTCCTGAGTGTCATTAATGCGGGGCTAAGCAGGTTTCCTCAGACCATATTCTCAGGTGCTTGGGTTTTACGATTCCAGAAATTTTAAAGGACACATAGCTGTTTATAGATTTTTTGCACATTTTTGGTTTTATGGAGATGGTGTAGCAACATTACACCATCTGGGATTAAAAACAACATTAAAATAAAATAAAAATTCTAATATCAACCTTTCGTTATCAGTTAGGATCAGACATTTATGTTCTAAATACAAAGTTTATTTTATACTTTCGCATTTTAAGTATTACTCTTGTTTATGATTATTTTCATAGATAAGTAGAAAAAAATTAATTGGTTTTCAAAAAAGAATGAAAGGAATATAAAGAAAAAAATAAAGTTATTAAGCGCAGTTAGTAAACTAAAAAGTTCTTCCCGCTCTTTTCATAAAAGTAGATACACAAAATTATTCTTTATTATTTTGCCGATTAATTTAAACGCACTTTTATATAACAACTTGGAATGAAATTGCTTCACATATAATGAACGAAAAGCGGAACCACAGATGACTATTAAAAGTCTTATCAGCATTCCAGTTAAAATGGCGAGCTTCAGTTCGGTCATGAGTACTTAATTCAATGAAAAATTGAAATCGACGATAGCAGAAAGTATGCTAAATTTAAACCCAAAGAATGTTACGAAACGTTACAGCTAATCAAAAATAGTTCGTTAAGACTAAATTAATGATTTAATTACACCTGAATCGTTAATATTACTTAATATTACTAAGCAAAGTAATTACCATAACAAAACTGAAATTAGTAGTTAGGAAAGAAAATTAGTTAGAGTATAATTACAGACGTAGTAAAATCTCTTGGTTATCAAAGTAAAAAATTCACATTTACAAAAAAGGAGTATTAAAATACGCATAAATTATAGAAATATGTGGAAATAATATCTAGAAACGATAAATTATGAAAATATCAAAATAAGATTACCTTCCACTAACGATGAAATATACCACATACAAATTTAATTAAAGAGAATAGCGATAACAACTAATATAAAATTTTTCTTTGACATAAAATAGTTTAAACTATACAAGATTCGTAATAAAATTTGTAAAAAAAAATTTTTCCCTCATATCTCTGAAACTTTTCTTATCAACACAGTAAGAAATATTAAAAATGAAAGTCAACCACCGCAACAGTCCTTAAAACTGGTAGTTAAGGATAGTTTTTCAATATTTACCTTTAAACAAAAAATTTACACTGACCACTTTTAATACTACATTAATAAGTTTAAATAGTTTAAGAATTTCATTAAAAAAATGAAAAGATAAGATAAGGCAAAACAAATTTAACCACAAACTATTTAAATTTTAAAAATTCCTGTAAGATGTGGCAAAACTAGATACAAAATGCAGCTTCAGAAAATATTTTACTTGTTAATTCTTATCTTTGAAAGACACCGTAGCAATAAAGTTTCAAAATAATTTCGTCCAAAAAAACGTTAGTAACAAAATATAAAAGAATAGACTTTAGGTAAGACAGACTGCTTTTAAATATCACAGTGTGCATTCTTTTTTAAAGAAATGGATACATTTTTTATTTTTAAAAGCATAATACATTTTTATTTAATCTGCAAGTCATTGTTATCTTAAGACGGAAATGAAAAATGAATTGCTTTGATTCTGAAAAAAAAAAGGTTTTATATGCGAAATTTGTCACAAAAAATCAACATATAGAAGTTCATTATAAAACATGAATAGTTAAAAAAAATTATACAGTCTAATTTCTACTTTTTCATTGAATTTTAGTTGCTTCGTGTTATGAAAACAATAACTAAAATGAATGACATTTATTTAAAAAAAAAATAAAGCACTGCTGAAAGAATTAACGATGTTAATAGACATAATTAGTTGTTATCAAACACAATGTTCTTTTTTTAATTATAGTTAAAATACATACAGTATCAATACAAATTAAAATACTATTTTAATATTCTAAATTCAAAGGTAATACACTTTTTGATACACAGCGTTACTCAATTTAAAATTACAGAGGGTACGTCAGAAAATAGATTCCCAGTACTTTAACTATAAAAATTAGGAGTTGTTTTAAGTTTATGTGGTCAATATTTCATACGTACCTTTTTTCAGGAAATCGTCTTGATTGTCGCATCTTTGGAACATGACCATTATATCACAGGTATAAATTGGTACTATATTTTGATGATGAAATCAGTTAGTCTGTATTTTTAACTTCATCTAAGATAAAATGTTGTCCTTGACTTCGAAGATACATATTTTGAAATGGAAGTTAGAAAGAATCCAATCGGGACCCCTTTTTACATCCTTTCTGAGGTGGGGTCCTTCAATTTGCCCTACCGTACCGAAAAAAAGATGAGCAGAATTCTTCCCCAGTATCAGAAACCGAAGAGATCTCGTGTGTCACGCAGCGAATCTGATCGTGTGCTATCATGAGATAACAGACCTTCATGGAACAATAAATCTGGTCATTTGTGATGCATACAGTGAGAAACAAAAAATTGCCACGGTCTAATTCTTCTAATTGAATACTAAATTGTAAAAACAACAGAAGTAAAAATAAAAAATACAAGAAACGAAGATAAATGTAAGGAACTAAGATTACACTTTAAATAAAAAATTCTTTTTAAATTTTGTTGCTTTGAAACCGACACAGAAATGTATCACTCTAGCAAATTGGTGGCAAGTAAAATTACTCCTATTAACTCTTAAACAAATATAAATAATAATTTAAAGGGTTATCACAGTAATTTTATTTTGAATGAATTTACTTGTATATTTATCTGAATGCTTGATTTTTCATTAATCTTATAAGCACATGTAAGTAATTAACCAGCTATTAAAACTGCTCCATAAATTATTTTCTTCTGTAGGCTAATTATGAAATATTGCGCGCCATATGTAAATACTACGTACACACAAAGCCACATCAAATATTCTTAATAAGATTTAAATCAGAATTTGTTCAGCAAAACAGTCTAAATTATTTTTGCTTTTATACCAAAACCATGCTTCAGTTTAAGATGAAAGACGCACAGAAGGTGAAATATTGCTTCATACTATATTTTTTGTTTGCATAAATATGGCCCCAACTGTTCATACCGAAATCACACTGTAGTCACTAAAAAACGAATTTAAATCATCCTAATATGATTTTACAACGCAATATTCATTAAGATTGTAAATCCCATCAATGACAGTATAACAGAAACAATTATAAGAACAGAACTGATTATTGTTTTGTTTATTTGTGGGAGCACAGTATGCAAAGCAAAAGATATAATCTGGACATTTTATTTGATTGTTAGCAACGTATTAACGAGACAGTAAAATGTAAATATAATATCAATTCTAAACTCAATTATTATGGATTCTAAATTAGTAATAACTTTCAAATAACATGACTACATTTTGTGTTAAATGTATTAATTTCAAAATTATTTCAATCAAAAAAATACGTTATTTTTTGCTGTCGACATGTAAAAAGAGAAAATCGTAACTAAAAAAGGGAAAAATTAAAAAAAAGAAAGAAAGAAAGCTCCAGATAAAAATAAACACAACTTTTTTAAGCATAAATTTTTTTTATCAGCTTTTGACGAAGATAAATTGTGGTGAACATTCTGATTTTTTTACACTAGAAATTTAATGAATCATCCTTCAAATTGATTTCTTCAGCCTCTGGATGATGAAACAAAATCGATCAGTCAATCAAACTTCCAATAAAAAAGATATATCATGATCAAAATTTTAAAGGATGCCTTATAAATTTATCGCGTCACATCAAAAGATTACAGAGGATATTTGGCCAGGTGGGGAATTCAGTTCACCATAGCAGAACTTGGTATTTTGGAATGTTCTCATTTTAATCGTAAAGAAATGGATTTAGTTTAATAAAAATAAAATTAAGATCATATGAAAAAAAGTCATTACAACAGAAAGCTCACTATATCCTACGCTCACTGTGACGGGACGTAACAGTTACAGATATGGATAGAAAACATTTCCTTTTGTATTTAAAAAAAAAAAAGCTGTGAAAACTTTTTTTTTTGTAAAAAAAAAATGTTAAATTTCCTTATAAAATTATTGAAGTATGTAATTTTAACGAATGCAAAATTATTTTTGCAGTTTCCTGGTAGAAATAAAGTATCGAGAGCATTTCTTAAAACGTATGCAAATCTTATCATCTTGTGCTAACGTATAGTCCGAATTCTTTTAGAAGCCCTTACAGTCTACTCTCATTTTGTGTGTTTATCCCTGCTATTTTTAACTATCGCTAAAAGTAAATACTTTCACTGAAAACACATCTCAAAGAGGCGAAATAACTGAACAATATCTAGGAAGATGGTTTCTTAATACATAAACTCGGTATAAAGCTTTACATAAGAAAGCCAAATCACGAAAAACAAAATTTTAGACACAATTCACTATTCTACAATTTATTTGATGATAAATAAAAGAAATTTCCAACTGAAAACAATTCTAATTTACACAAGTCCGTCTATTTAATTACACTTAATTCAAATTAAAATTGAATTATCATTAAACACAGATATTAAAATAAAATTAAACGGAGTAATGTAAGTTCTATTTCATTTAAAAATAAATTGGGTACAAAAAATTTCATTAAAAATATTATTTTTAAATTTGATGAAGCTGTTGTTAATAAGTATTGCAAAAGTAGTTATTAAAATATATTTGTAATTTGAAAATGATTCGCCTTCAAGAAACAATTGGTTTCTGATATTCTTAACCAATGAAAGGCAGTTTTTAAATCATTTACCAATTCATAGTTTTGTGTGACAAAGAAGAGATACTCTTATTAAAGGTAGCTGGTTCACTATCTGATCGCCGAAGATTATTCTGGCACATGCGATTTAAATTTTCGTATGGTACATTGTCCCTCCAGTAATATGATATAGAAGCATTAAAAATAAGAAGCAATTCAGGTGTCGGCTTCGTCACTAAACCATGACTCAAAATTACAAGAAACTGGATATATTTAGCGCCATCGCCAACAGAAATAAGTAGCTGGATATAAAAGCAAAAATTGCTAATTCCTTGGTTAATTTCTTATTAGATTGTGCAATTTCCAATATTTACATAATAAATAAACAATTGCTAACTTAAGCCTGGTCATAGATTTTAGGAGTGAACAAAATACATTTCATTTGTACTTCAAAATAATTTAAAACATGATAGTTTATTTGCGTAAAAAATTAACATTATATTGTTTACAGTTTCATCTATATTTAACACGCATGTAAGACAAGAACTATGATAGTCTGGTTAGGAAAGAATTTATTTTCGAAAATATAGAAAATTTAATCCTTCAGACCACCAGAGACGGAGAAATCGGGTGTTGTCCAGATCAATTTATACAAACTACATTCCAGTGATTCTAAATTTTGAGAGGCAGCACAGATGTTGAGCTCATCACTTGACCATTGAAGTAACATGTTTTTTATTACCCTCATCAATAATTTCGACAAATGGACAATCCAATAGCTTTCGCGGGTCTTCACGCATGGCCTTCCGAAATGAATTCTTCGAAACTGCAAGCAGTTTATCTCAGTGCCGCAAAGAAACGAACCGGGAAGTATCCACCTAGACAGATGAGCAAGCAAAACACAGAGTTTAAAAGTGACCAGGATTGGACCTATGACTTCTCATTTCGAAAACCACGATTCTACCCCAGTCAATCCAATTATTATTGGTTAAAATAAAATATCGAAGTTGTCTCTTAAAAATTAGAATTCGTATACAATACATTTTGTTTACACATTTTATGCATGAAATACTTAATACACTTTTTAAGAGACTTGGGGAAACAACCTCAAAATTCTGCAATTCCTTTCTACGAATGCGACTAAAGCTAGTTTAAAAATATTAGTTAATATATAATGGGCTTAGAGAATATATGGGTTTAAAGTTATAATTAAAAACATCAAACCCACATTCATTCGAGCGTTGCATTCTATTTGTATCACGACATTTATAAATGGAATTGATAGAAAGGATTAGTAAATTTTTAATAAATAAGTGTATAACGAATATAAGAGAGTCGGTTAAATCAATGATTCTGAGCTTTAATAGGATTTACTTAGTGAAAACTAAATGCCAACATACAAGTGAGACTTCCTGAAGCTCCAACCTATAAAATTTTTCTTATGCATTTCAACAACTACTAAAGTTAAAAAGATAAATTGTAAAACTTAACACAAAAAACTATTAAAAGAGAACTATATGTATGGATGGTAGTAGGAACAACCATTACCTGAGAGCGAAATTAAATCTTGAGAGAAAATCATTCGGATTATAGCATTTGAGCAAAATTATTTATTATTACAAATTAATTATAAAAACTTTCACGTGCATCTGATTGAGAAAGTATCGTGTACATTTCGTAGAAGGAATAATAACAATTCAAGGTCAATTATCCTATTAATAAAAGTGTTTACTCATTCCGGCTTTATTTGAGCAATTTGGAAATAGTATTGAAACAGACATTCTCATTAATGAGTCACAATCTGCTCCAAAAAATACACTAACTCAAAGACGGAAACAGAATAAACATAAATGATATATAAATAATATTCTCTATTTCACCGTAAGAAAAATTAACTCTAAGATTGTAATGTCTGTTAATTAAAGTTAATCAACAATTTTTTTGAATATACATACGTTTTCTTCAATGTAATTTTAAATGAAATAGAAAAATTATTTTTCTCCTCGAATATTAAAATAGTAAATATTTAAATTTGCAGAAAACAACTATTTATAAAAAATTCTAATCTAATATTCAAATCTGCAATTCCACAAAAAAAACTATAAAGAGATAAATGACAGTCAATATATAGCATATGAATTGATATGTATGTATAATATCATTTTTTTAACCTTTGTATGGGTATTGAGATTAAAAATATATATAAACAGATAAAATAAGTCAACACAGAGGAAACATAAAATTAAATTAGAAATAATAAGTTATTTTTATAAACAAAATCGCGAAAGTGATATTTCTCTTTAAAATAATTTCTTAAGGCAAATTATTTCTTTTTCTGTAGTTTAGAAGGTTTAAAACAGAATGGAGATCCCTACAAATTACTACGATTACTAACATTATACAAAACATTTAAATTAAGATTCTTTAGAATAATTAAAAAAGTTCTTTAACTATCAGTATATTGCATCTGCCTACATAGAATAAAATAGGAGGAAAGCATTAAAAGCTTCTAAGTCACAAATTGAGAAATTCCTGATGCATAAAAGAATAAGTGAGTCAGTGAGTATCTTTTCCGGGGGAAAAAACCCAAAAAGACAAACTGCGCCGAACGAATATTTAAAATTCTATTAAATCAGAATAAAAGATGTAAAATGTGCGTTAAAATAATTGGAAAACACAGATTTATAGCAATAAAAAAGTATAAAATTGAATCTTGTACAAAAATTATTTTGGAGCAAATAGAATACGTTATAAGTAGTGCAAAACTCTGATAGTCCTTAAGAAAGCAAAGAGATTTGGATGAGGTGTTTCCCCAATCAAATCTAGTAAATTTAAGACTGCTATGAAAAAGGTAAAACGAAGATGGTTAAAATCGGAACATTCAATTAAGATATGGTATATAGTTAAAACTATTTTACAACTAGAACACAGAGAGTATATTGCATCTGCCTACATAGAATAAAATAGGAGGAAAGCATTAAAAGCTTCTAAGTCACAAATTGAGAAATTCCTGATGCAGAAAAGAATAAGTTAGTGAGTGTCTTTTCCGGGGGGGGGGAAACCCAAAAAAGACAAACTGCGCCGAACCAATGTTTAAAATTCTATCAAATCAGAATAAAAAATGTAAAATGTCCGTTAAAAAATTGGAAAATACAGGTTTATAGCAGTAAAAATGTATAAATTTGAATCTTGTACAAAAATTGATTTGGAGCAAATAGAATACGTTATAAGTAGTGCAAAACTCTGATAGTCCGTAAGAAAGCAAAGAGATTTGGATGAGGTGTTTCCCCAATCATATCTAGTAAATTTAAGACTGCTATTAAAAAGGTAAAACGAAGATGGTTAAAATCAGAACATTCAATTAAGATATGGTATATAGTTAAAACTATTTTACAACTAAAGCACAGAGCTCCTTAAATAAAATATAACAATGTGTCAAACGAGTATGATCGATTCGCAAGTCTGTATAAAATAGCGTCGTATAAGATATCACTCAAATTCCGAATGAGAGGTTTAATACAGAAAAGTTTGTTTGATACATGCGTATTCCAAGAATTCTGCCAAATAGAATGCGTAAATACAAAGATTAAATGCTTGATGCATAAAGGATTGCTTAATTTATAGGGCTTTTACCTTCCTAAGCAGCGAAGTCTGCTGATTCATTGCCGGTAATACCAACATGACTATGTACCCAGCAAATCAAAATCTCAAAACCAATATGAGACGTTTCATTTAGCAAAAGCTAAGATTTTAATAACCAGGGAATGGAAATGCTGAAGAAAATTAAACTGTTTCACCATGTTTATACTATCAGTGTATATGCAGGATTTGGGGTGGCAAGAGCAGTTAAATAGGTTAAGAGCTTTCAAAATGGCGACAACTTCAGCAGTGTAAATAGAATAGACAGAAGGAAGACAATAACTATAGATAGTAGGGCTATAAACTATACCACAGCTGACACGTTCTTCTGTGTTTGATCCATCAGTAAAAATAGGGAAGTAATCATGGAATTGATCCAGATAAATGCCATAAATTTGCTTGAAAATTGTGGGAGCAGTATGTTTTTTGCTAAGCAGAGCTAAGTTGTTAAAACATCGTATTTATAGAAAAGATCATGGGGGAATACTATTGTTGTCAGCAATTTCAACTGAAGTCAAATGAAGATTAGCTTCCTCTAAAATAGGTTGAATTCTGGCACAAAAGGGCAGTGTATAAAGGGCGAACGTTAAAAAGTCTTGTTAACATAGAGTTAACGCTAGCGTATTTTAGTGGGTGGTTTAGAGTAGAAAATTCCTGAAATAATAACTAAGAGAAAGCTTAATGCGCTAAAGCATTTAAAGCCTCGCATAGAAATGATGTTGGAAGACTTCAGGAATGTCTCCTGAAGTGCAATATATGCAGGGTTATAAGCTGGTATTAAAGACTTGATGTCATCAAGATGTGATCGCAAACCATGGCAGTTCTAAGAAACAAAGGAAGTTATTTTTGAAATTGAAAAGCTCCTTTACTGGAGTTGGAAGGTGGGTCTTCTGTCATATCCTCGAACGACGAATCATCGTCCAAGGGAAGTAAAGAAGACGCGTCAGTCTCCAAGCAAGAGAAAGTACTATGGGTGGAAATGTTTTAGGTTTTTTTTTTTTTTTAATTTTAAAGCTTTTTCTGCTTTTGATTTAGCAAAAAGAGCTTTTCTCGTAAATGTAGTTTTTTTTTCTTTTCTTTTGGAATTTTGGCTTTTCAGATGTTTGGGGTAATCTTACTGGGGAAATAGAAAATGCTTCAGTTTGAGTGCAGCTTGATTTGGTGACTTTTCTGGCAGCAGAGGCATAACTAACTCCTGACTGGGGATTGCGAGAAGTGACCAATCGTCTCTCGCCTCAGGATCAGAGCATTTTTGATTCACCTTAATCGTGGTTATCTCTTTCTCCAATATATAATGAGGACAACTTCGAGAATATGAGGGGTGAGGTCACCATGACAGTTGACACACATCTTCGCTGTACACAGTTCGAATTATTGTGGCCAACTACCACGCAGCGAACGCAGGTTAGTTTGCTTCTGCAAACATTTCTGGAGTGCCCATAGATCTGACATTGGAAACATCGCAAGAGATTTGGGATGTATGACCTGAGGGGTAAATTCATGTACGCAGCTTTTACATACTGCAGAAAGTCTGGCGTCGCAAAAGTCAGAACAAGGTGTTTTGTATCAATTATGTTAGCTTCTGACTGTAATGCGTTTAACGCCAAAGACCTTCTGATTCTGTAAGTTCTCCAGAATCTCCTCCGTAGGCGAATATAATAAATCCCTTGCTGAGATTACACCTCAAGAAAATTAAGGTTGCTGTGAGGTGAGACAGTCACTTCGATGTTTGCCAAATATTCCATACTTGCCTGAATGTCTGCTTGAGAGTCGGATGCAGCCTCGACAAGCAGGTCACCAAAACGCATCTTCTGAACTTTCTTAACTCACACCCGATATTACTTTAGATATGAGGAAAGGGGACACAGTTGCAAAGTTTCCCTCTTTCCATTTTATTATAAAAAATCTCGGTTCTAAATTTTCAAATTTTTGTTTCCGTGGGAGAAACGTGAAATTTTTATTCTCCATTTATATGAATTAAAATTACGGGACCTGACCACACCACCAAGTTCAACAAGAGGATACAGACCAGCATCACCAGTGTTAGCCACACAGGTTCTATACGCTCACAGTACATCCCTGAGATGGCCTCCACCCTTAACGGGTCATCCAGTAGATGTACCGATCGCTTGATCCATAAAGCCGATTGACATGCTGAGGACCACAGCACACCTCCCGTTTACCTGAAGCAGAAGCCAAAGTTATGTGTTGGTCTCTGGGGGCCTCAATTACCAGGACCCTCCTTTCCATGGACACGTGTCTCCACGCACGGCAAATACGTGGGTGATTTAGTCCTCAAGCGTAGCTAATAGCGACAGAACGGCGAAAGCTACTCAAGGGCAGCCCTCAACCTTTTACGAGGCAACCACGACGAGGGAGTAAAGGAAAAAAAGCAGAAGAGTAGAGAAGAGAAGAAAGGACAGATCACTGGAGTACCTCGAAATTGTGACACCCATGTTTACCTAAAGAAGGTAAATCCCCTGAGGGATTATTAAGTAGACGTAAGCAATGATCAGTTATCAGCTGTTCTATCTGCCGACCACGAGAATTAGTATCAGCATTTCCTCACAAAGCATTATAACTATTAAAATCACCTATCAAAACATAAGAAACAGGAAGTTGATGTAACAACTTAATTAAGTCATCTTGGGAAATTGCATTGCGTGGTGGTAAATAAATGTTACAGATAGTGATTAGAAAATTAATATGTATCTTAACTGCCCCAGCTTGCAGTGAAGAATATAAGTGAAATACTGTGTGGGGGTAATTATTCTAAGCAAGAATACATACCCTGCCAAATACAGCATCATCAGGTGTGTTCATTCGATAAGGCATGTAACCTTGCATTTATTTCTTCCCCCTTCAGATCAATGCCAAAATTGAGGGAGTGGATCCACTGGTGGTGCCATCTATTGGAGGATTTAAAAAGAGCAAAGACGTACTTTTACTTTCGTGTGCTCTGATTAAACGAAAGACGCACCCTATTGACTTAAATTCGCATAGCCAAGGCACGGCGAGCTTGGCTTGTCCAAGTGTCATAAGTAACACCTTGCATTTTCCAAGTAGTATGAGATTTCAAGTTGGTTTCTTGGAAGGCAAAACAAGCAGGAGAGTGCGAATTTATTACGTCATTTACGTCATATGTGTGTGGAATACATGGCAATTCCAAGAAAAGTGGACAACCATTATGAAGAGTTCTTTTTACGATGATGATATCTATTCTTAGCAAGCATCTCAAAGTTATCGATATCAGTATCAATGCCGTATTGACTGTCTATGAATGCTGGATTTAAAAATAGTTACATTTGATTTATCTTTAACCTTAAGCTTTTTTTCTCTTATCAGAGTCACATGCTTTTTGTAGCTTTATAAAGAGACTTTTCTGTAGTAGGCAGTTTTATTTCAGGTTTGCTTTGTGTCTCAGGTTTCAGAATGGTTGTAAATGATGAAGAATCTGTGTGTACAGCAGTTGATATTTTTTTAAATATATGGGCATATGGCTTCTTGAAACGATTTGTGGTATTTTAAAGATGTTTTTAGCTTCTTGAAATGAGATTTTTTGTGCTGTTTTTATCCTTTGAATTTCTTTTCCATTATGCCACTCTTAGCAGGTTTTAGAAAATGCACTATGATTACCTGCACAGTTTAAACAAAACGATTCAGATTTACAGTCAGATTCCTGATGTTCCAGACTTGAGCATCGAGTACATGTAGCTTTTAATGTGCAGAACATTTTAGAGTGCTTAAATCTATTACAATTAAACCATCCTATGGAATTTGGGATATAAGGTCTGGCAGGTTAATTCAAATAACCTGCTTTTGTTGAATGGGGGAGATTGGGGCAGTCAAAAGTTTAAATCAAGTTGTTGTTGTTTTTTTTTTTTTCTTAAATAGGAAAAATTTCTTTACCCCGATGGATAGTGATTCGACGGACATTGCAAACTCTTTGGTCTTTTAGTTCTTAAAGGATCTTAATTTCAGATACTGATAAAAGGTATATCTCTGAAATTACACCACGACAGTGATTAAGTGATGTATGACTTGAGGCTTTGATGGGGATTTCTCCAAAAACTTTTAAAGATAAAATGGACTACGATTACTAAGCACACGAGAACTCTGTATTAATAAATTTCCGAATCTTAATATTTTTATATAACTAGGTTCTCCAACAACAGCAATATTTTTGTTTGAGAATTCTGAAAGGTGACTTTTGTTTAAGCATGCCCTCATTGATCTGTATTATTATTAACTTTGGGTAACATTTCCAAGTCTGTCAGCAAATTTACTAACAAATTGTGACGAGTTAAGACCTTCATAGTGGCCTGAATTTTTTGGTCCCATGAGAAAAAAAAATGTCCCATCACAGAGCTCAACAAGGGAAGGCAGTTACTGGTTCCGGCACTTACCTTAGGCGTATCACCAGGATATAGTACTACATGTTAGGAAGAGGATCCAGCGAACATGTAGACACAACTCAAAATGCAGAACTAGCACTACGGCACCATACTGGGGAGAAAAAATTCCTAACATAGCACCAGCCGATTGACTGAAAGTGGGCCCACTCCATCCACCAGTCTACAGAGAAGCCTGAGCTAAAGGGACGCAGAAGGGTTCCAGGACACCTATTTCTCTCATACGGGACGCCATACACAGCCAACATATGGAGAAGAAGACTGATGGAAATACAACATAGAACCCATTGAATAGCAAGGTAAAACACAAGCAGGAAGATTTGATCTCGACGACGACAAAGAATAGGGAAAATAATGAAAATAAGAAGTCAAGAGAAGGAGAAAAGGATAAAGATCGCTGGGGTACCTCGAGATTGCGAAACCCGTATTTACTTACAGAAGGTAAAGCCCCTGAGGGTGCAAAAAAGAATAAAGCAAAGCACTTATTAAAAAGTTTTCTTCTATTTAACACTAATTACAAACTTAAAATGCATACAGCAATTTGTATGTGACTTAAATCATATCAGACCTAGAATTTAAGCTGTCTTTAAGCGGTCTGGGAGGAATCACATACTTAAAAAACGAAACGACTACAATTACAAATAACGAAGTACAATACTATTTGAATTTATCTCAAAATTTCACACCTTGAAAATGTAAGATGATTTCTTCTGTAAAGGTATTATCGCAAAAGGTTCGATGAGGAATAATATTGTTATACTTTTGGGTGGTGATATGATATTCCCGCTTTGCGATCAATTTTAGCCTACGAGGATCACATTGACCAAGATTTACAGTTTAAAAAGAATTTCGAACCACTAGAAACATCCATGAATAGGTGATGGCCGAATCACAGACTAAACACCATAGGGTTAACTATCTAGTTGCAAGCTGAGCTTTGTACTTTGGGGTTCCAACAATATTTCATCAATGAATGTGGTAGAAATTGAATAAAAAATTTCTCGCAAATTTTTTCAAACAATTGAGACTGGTATAAACAAATGATAGATATCAAACTACATAAAGATGGAATAATTTAAAAAGTATTCGATGCGTTATTATGTAACAGTAGGCATTGAATCAAAGTGGGAAAATTTATGAATATAGTAAACTTTCGGCTGGCCTTGGCAGTTTTGGAAGTTTCTAGGTCAAAAAACCCTCACCCTCGTTAGTAGCTGGTCTGGAGATGGTAGCTGTAGCTGTGTTCTGCGTGGCATATCATTGGTTGGTTGTTACTTAAGGCGGAGGAGCTTATTTTTTTAATTTCCAGATATTTCTCTTTGGTCAAGTTTATACATTAATAAAAATTTATTTAATTAATTTTTAAATTTATATAATTAGTTAATTCTAATAGTAAAGTTTCAATATTTTTAAATTACAAGATTTCCAAACAAGTGCAAACTGTTAGTAAAATTCTGCGATTAGGAAAAAAACGAGAAAAAAATAGATAGAATTCAACATTTTGATTTTCTTCAACTTAATTTTGGCGGGAAGTATCTTACAATAAAATAATGTTAGTAATTAATAAAAATAAAAATGCTAGTATGTTAATTATCTTATGTTTTTCTTTTCATATATATACAAATATATATATACATTGTTTATTATTTTGTATAAATTTTTCCCTCTATATTTATATTCTACATACGAATTTCCGAATCTACATTACATGAGTTAGTTAATAAATGGTTAGTATTTGATTAAATTTCCTATCATTATTATATACAATTTTTAGGTGATTGCACTTGTTCTATGATTACTTGCATGAGGTGGATTTAGGTAGAATCTGAGAAATGATCGGGGTCTATATCTACTATCGAGGTCATGTGTGTCGTAAGTCAGAAGTTCCAGAATGGTTGGGTTGCTAGTTAAATTTGCGTTTTTTTATAAAGATTATTCATTATTTTTGCATAAAATTCTTTGTGGGTGGGAATATTGTACTCTTTTCTAATTTGTTTGTTCCTGTAATACCAGGAAGTTTTTGTTATTTGTCTAATAGTTTTATTTTGGAGGGATTCTATTAATTTAATTTAGAGTCGTAGGTTAACTTACAGTCTATTAATTTAATTTAGAGTCGTTAGAGTCATTTATTAATTAAAAGGTCTGGAAGGCCAATTTTAATAAGTTTGTAGATGAGTCCCTCAATCTAATCTCTGTCAAAAGCTTCAGCAATGTCGAGTGATACAGCAACAGCTGTGTTGCGTTTTTTAACGAATTGTTAGTTATAATTTTGCGCCTACTCTTAAAAGTAGGAGAGTAGTAGAATGTTTCATTCGAAATCCGTGCTGTTGTGCTATGATAGTGTTGTTTATATGATAGTTACATTTGTTTTTAATTAGATTAAAAATTTTATTATTTCAAATGGAATACCACGATATTTTTATGATTAGATAAAATTCAGAAGAAATCGAATAAAGAACAAATGTTGCTCCATATTTTTCCATTTATTATTTTAGTTACTGCAAAAATGTAAGTACGCTTGAATCAAATTAATTTATTCATCTTATTCTCCATACGCGAAATACCTCCTATTTTGTTCACAAATAAAAAAATAATAATAGAATAACGCGCGGTACTGCGTGTGTGAGGGATTGTTATAATGATTTCTATGCTATAATTTCGTTGCTTAGAAAGATGTATAAGAATAAATTTAAGGAAATAGTCGTTAAATGTTACATTACAAACTTATATTTGTTACCGCATGGTACACAACTATAATTTCCATAAGCTTCATGTAAATAATAGATCTCATACCATATTTTTAAGCTGCTCATGAATACTTTTAAAAATTCATCATTTTTCATCAGTATGTATAGACCAATCAACACGTAATTAAAATGTACACATTTAATGGCTAAAATTAACTTATTAAAACGTCAATTTTATTCAGATATTCATTTTCGAAAATTTATATAGGTCCCATCTTTCAAATTGATTTTTTTTTCATTCAATCGATTATTATTTGCATTTTTGTTGTCAAGAAAAGCCATCAACAAATGTTATCAACATGATAAGAACCATCCTGTATAAATAATATGGAATACAAAATCGTACTTTTCTGAATCACTCTTCGTAAGATTATGGATCTTTAATGCTTCCCGCAATCAGGAAAATGTGTTGAATCAAAAAAATTTTAAAAAGAAAGCTGTGTGAGCATAGATAATCTATCTTTAAAATGTGATAAAGAAAGAAAACGCTTTTTTTTTTAAATAGCGCATTTTTCTCACGTAGCTCTCAACCACTATAACTTTATCGCTGAAGATTCATCACTTATAAGTCAAGCTTAGCGACTTTTGTTCATCACCTTTACAATTGCTTCCTTCAAGCTTGTAACAGTCAGGCATGAAATATTGTATTTCAGGACACTCAGACAGATTCGAAACTTCCAAGTCATAACTTGAAATTTTTAAACTCAAACATAATTTGGAAAAGTATGGATTTGATTTGATTTTACAGGCGCAAATTTCTCAGATGGGATTAGCTGCGCCGAAAACCGAGTGATCTTTGATAAAATTAAGTGATTAAGTAAATTATTGGATAAGAGAGTAATTGAGAATAATTAATAATTGAGAATCTTGAGATGAATGAGATTAAGAATAATAAAGACATTAAAACAAATTCATGAAAGCCAGAAAGGTGAGACATAAATGATGTAAAATAAGCCCAATGTTTTCATAGAATGTGAAATTAATGTCATTCAGAGGATTATTTGATTGTTATTTTTATGCGGTCTTTTCTACATTTTGAAATGGCCTGAGATGTAGAGGGGGAGTCCATTTCCATATGTTTCAGAAGCGAATATATCAATTGTTCTATTAAAGCTTTTTTCTCGGAATTTTGATACTTAATTTTTGTATAATCGGTCTTAGATTTATTGGTAATTGAAGAAAAAAAAATTTGTGCTATAAGACGTTGATAGTAAAGTGGATTTAGATGACAAAGTTGAAAATGTAATACATACTGGCAAACTACTGTTCTTTGCTTGATTGCTGTTTATTTTTGCATCTGTTTTCAAAGTAGAAGAATAGGAAACAGCAGATTTTGGTGATCTGTTCTTTACTATTTGTCTTGCTTTCGGAAAAGTAATATTTTGTTTTATCTTGGTTTTAAATACTTTTTTCTCCAAGATCCATATAGGGCAAGATTTGGAAAATGCAGCATGTGAACCATAACAGTAACAACACTTAAAAATTTCTGAAATACAGGCATTAGTTTCATGATCAGATTGTGCACATTTTCCACATATAGGATAACTATTCCTAAATGCCTGTTGAAAATGACCATATCTCTGACATTTGAAACCTCTAAGAGGGTTAGGAAAGTATGGACGAAGTTTGCTACTTATATAACCTGCATTTTATGGATTTTGGTAATATTGGAGTCTGAAAAGTTGAGTGCTTCATGTTGAATGCGGATAAGTCTACCATCACATTGAAAGTTTATACGACGTGCAGAACAAAATCCTTGATCACGAAGTTCTTCCAAAAATTCTGCTATTATAACATGTATGAAATCCAAGTTAGAAAGGACACCACGAGACTCATTTTAAGATTTATGAAATGATATTTCTACTGGAAATGAATCCAATTTTTTTTAATTACTGACTACCGAAACTTGTTTTGTGTCAACTTAAACAAGCAGATATCAAGACCGCAATTTTTTAATATTTGTATGTTACCAATCGATAATGACAACTTTTGGTACAGAAAACGAAATACTCCATGAAAAGTGCTTGGAATGCTTAGATGAATTGGCTTCAACGACGAAAGAATTATAACCCACAGCATATTGTTCATATGGGTTCTAATTCTCAAGGTTCAGGTTCGATGAAAACGCCCACCATGGAACTCTACAAGGGACGGTAACTATTACTTCTGGATATTTCCATCGTTGGTTTTTATCATGATGCTAGCCGACACCCATAAGCTGGGAGTCTCCCATGGAGACAGTGACCACCCTTAACGACAAGTCCAAGGATGTGACAACTTCGATTGATCCCTAGCAGACTATCCACGAATTAGCTACACTGGGTAACAGTTTACCACCCGTCCAAAGGGTTGCCATGCACGACTAACACATAGGGATCTTGACAGTCCATGAGAAACAAGAAGTAAACCGAGCGGCTACAGCTACTCATGGAAAGCTCCCTTGATTGCCGACAAGAGATGGAAATGATGAGGAAAAGATTAAAAGAGAAGAGAGAAAAAACAGAAAAAGAATATGGATCCCGTGTACCTCGGGATTGGGACATGCATTAAAGAAGCTGAGCCTCATAAGCGATAAGCGTAATTTCCAAAGAAGCGATTTCCCGAATTCCATTCAAGAAACAGATCTGGACGCGTATTTCGCCCTGTCGATGCCATAGTCATTTGGGGTTCCCTATGAACCATTAGACGGCGCAGCAATCAATTATCAATATTCCGTAATTTGCACTTGTTGTGTGGCAAGCGCACGCTCTTTTTGTCGTAGCAACTTATAAACAAGTGCTTTATTGTTGACTTTCAGCGATAGTTAAGAATGGCAGCGCTATATTCTTTGGCTATAGTACAAGAAATTAGTAATCGGATAAATTCACGAAGTCTGCCGATTTATAGGAATGAAGAAGATCCATTTTCTTTTCAGGATGAAGTTTCAATCGATTATTTTAAGTTAAATAAACATTTAATTATTAAAATTTTCTTCAATACCCCAATGTCGAAATACAGTAGCGACCACATTGTCAGTTGATGTTTAAATAATGGAATAACTTATTCAATTTATCAGGGAAAACTTAAATAAGAGTAACATCTCTAGAGAACAGTAGCCTCTTTAAAAGTGTTGATAATTATATCTAAAAGTTTCAATTAATATTCCTTTGTTAATACTGGGTTTACAAATTAATTGGATTTGGTTACGTTTCATAACTCTATTAATAATTTTAACTAACATAATTTTATAAAATAATAACAGAAAAAAAAAAGAATTTTTCTCGTGAGACAATATAAACACAATCATGCTTTAACAAAACATAACTAATTTTACGTTTTTCAATTTTAAGTTAACAATAAGGAAAATCTTTACATCAAATGCTGTTGTTGTTGTCGCGTAACAAGTACAAAAAGAATGGAAAAAAGAAAAGGTAAAAAAAGGACAAGTAATATGGGACCAAAGGAATTTAGTACTGCCCTGGCCACATCTTCTCCTTTTTTAGTATAGAAAGTGTCATGGCAATTGCTTCGGGAGGTTGGTCTCCCGAGGCAATTGTCATAATCCTTGCCAGGAGTTCCACTGGATCCGAGGCTTAACTGCATCTCTGTTGCCTCGACCCCAAGTACTGCAATGATTATATATATATATATATATATATATATATATATATATATATATATATATATATGTATGTATGTATGTATGTATGTATGTATGTATGTATACATATATATAATCAATTAGTATTGTTAGTAGTTACAAAATGCAAATGAAATAAAATAAAACTCTCGATAAAACTTATTCTAATTCACTCTTCCGTACTTTTTGACAGGAACCTTTAAAATTTAATTTCATGATTAGTTCGCTCCACAATCTTTTTTTACATGAATTAGTGAACCTTTCTGTTAATTTGTTCTGAACCATCTGAGGATTTGCCTCTGAAAATCTGACTGAAATTTCAATTTGAACTTTAGATACAATGTTACGTTGTACCATTATAAAATAAGATATCTGGAAGGCCTTAAACAAATTTTATAGAGCGCAAATAATTTAAGTTTCCACTCAGTCAGATGAGTTGTAGGTAGCAATATTCTTTTTAAAATGCATTTCTCTGATTGTTCGAATTCTTTAGCACACTCTAAATGCCTTGCACCTCTTAATTTGCGGAAATGGTATCAATCTTCTACCGATGGCCGGAAAACGAGAGGGCAAGCTACCATTAGCTGACTGATTTTCTTACGGTTGTCAAATTCAGCGGATATCGTTTCTCTACGAATGCAGATGAGCAGAATAAGTATCCTGGACCACTTCACAATACTAAACCCTACGTGATGTTTCCATTTAGCTAATAGATAAGTAGATCAAATGATTGTTGTTGTTGTTATAACTAATCTCGATCCATAGAAGTGTACTAGACGAAGTCCACGAGTCCACTCACTTTCAGAAAATCAAAAACAAGCGTAAAAATCTTGTATAAGTCTTCAAAAGAAAATCCTAGGTACTCAAGAATATGTGCCGGTGATGCCGGTTCATTTTAATATTTTGGATATATTTTGAGACCTCTCTCAAAAGTCCATTCAGGTGGCCACTGAAGAAACTGGAAAGTGTAGTCTGAACATATGTATCGCAACAAATAGCAAGAGGTCTTCCAAAACAATCATCTTGATACCAGGGATGACTCTGGGAAATGAGCCAAATTTGCCTGTCAGCATGGCTTCTAATGGAATAAAAGATATGTCAGGGAATAAGTAAGTGGTAAAGGTTCTTCAGAGCTTTACCGTACCAGAACGTCTAATATTTCATTGCCCCCCCATATGTCAACATACAAAGGAATCTATTAAAAGTGCCCTTTACTAAGTGACCGGACTTGCTAAATTCTTCTAAGAATTGTGATTCCAGCCATATCACCAACTTTTCGCCAATTAGAATGATATTGAATGGCGCTAAGACTGCCAGACAAAAACCACGCTGTCTTAATATCTGTATAAGACAAAATTGCACTCGGTCCCTCTTCGATGGCTATAATCTCAGTTTTGAAAACCGAACTGAAGTCAGGATTTCTTCTCTTTATTTTGACAATTCCATTTGTGGATTTGATAATAACACCACTACCGAAACGAGAATCTTCACTTTTACTCCCCTCAGTACAAATAATGGCAGCTTCAGCAGGAATTGCGTTCATAGGTTCCGAGTCAGATTTCTTGGTCTCGAGACGAAAGTTCCATGTGAAACCCGACTCTAGGGAGTCCCTCAAATGGATCTAAACATTGTTTCAAGGAATGCTGCTCAACATTGCAGTTAATTAAATTAGCTTACTCAATTTGACTAAAAGGACTGTTTTTCTTAAGTCTTTGGCTATTATTATCGAGGTTGCTCTTTTCCACCAGATCAAATGATAAAGATGACAAGTAGAACATTCAATCAACTTATTAACATCAATCTCATAAACCAAGTGACTATTTCTTAGAGTAAATCTGGAAATTATATGCTGAAACCAACAGAAAACTGTAATCAGAATTTTTAACGAATTCCTTTAAAGTTTATAAAAACTGCTAAATTCAATTCTGAACATACAATTATTGCTGAGAAAAAAAATTTAACAATTTGTATTAAAATTTGTTCAAATAATTTTTGAAATGATTAGAAATGAGAAAAATCAAGCCTCTTTTTCAACAATACAAAAATTGCGAAATACAAAGTTCAATTAATTATAGAGAACAATCGGATCTATACAACCAACTTTTAATTCTCTTCATCTCACAAAACTAATTAATTGTGTATACAAAACTCATTCAAAATTTTACAAGCAATTTTCTATTCAAATTTATAATCCACAGACTTATATAAAAATATTTACTAAAAAAAGTAAATAAACCTTTAAACTGTTAAAAGTTCTCTTATGTTAGTGTAGCTGAATAGTAACTTTCATTAAAAATAATTTATGATACGATGAAAAAATCTCATTTAGAGATATTTTAAAATATTTGGTAAATTTGAGTTTATTTGGAATTATTATACATAAAACTTTCAAAAAAATGTTGGCACAAAAAAGTATTAAATACACCAATTAATACAATTATTTTTTGTCGATTGCTCTATGTCACAAAGTTGAAGTGCATTTTTTTTTCATTAATATTAAGTTTGAAAGTAAGTAAGAATCCAGTTAACTCAGCAGCTATTCCATTAGTTTATTTTACACATCAGCTTGATTTTTATTTCAATCCTCAGAAAACTGTTTTAGATAATAATAATTTTGTGCGAAGTTTCTGCAAACAAGTTTCTACAAATTATCTGAAAACATACTTTTTATATGAAAATTGAGAGAAAAAGAATTTATAATTTGGTTCACGGAAATATGATTTTCAAAAAAAAATGATTCAGACATCAACACATGACGTTTAAAACGTGTGAAATTTCAAGCATACCAGGAAACAAGTGACCTATTTCCCATTTAATAAAAAAAACCTGTCTCACTTACTGGGAGAATGATCTAACTACTTATATTACAAACTGAGGAGTATTTAATGAAGTGAATATTAACAATGTAGAAAAAGTTCTTTTATGACCACAAATTTCTTTAACTCCCCCCTTCTTTTGGAATAGTAATAACAGAGCTTAAACAGTAAAATAGTTCTGCACGCCAGTAACGTAGTTCTGAAAAAAAAAACTGACAGTTTACAAAAGAATAATTATGTAAACGTTTATGTGGATCTAATATCACAAATCAATGGCTAGAAGATAAAATTGTACCAGTTTTTTATAGTAGTCAACGTTGAATTCTCGCTTGAACTGCATTAAAAATAAATGAACACAAATAAGACTTGAAAATGCAATTTAAGAAATGATAGTTTGTAAAATTACTGAGCACGAAATGATACTGCATTATATATATTGATGTTGAAATGCTGCAAAATAGAGAGATTCTATTAAAGAGTAAAGTTATTGATGAAGAAACGTTGTTTATCAAAAATAAATAGCATTTAATACTTGCAAATAAATATATTTTTATGACTTTTCAACACTTAATTTTAAGATATTTTTACAATTTCAGTTTAAAAAATTATGCTAAAATTGCTCATTACAATCATGTAAATAATTTTAATGACAGTTTTCAAGAATATTGAATGAATTTGCACTAAGTTAAGAATTCATACAATACATACATTTTTCAATCAAGTTTCATTAACTAATTGGAAGGGGGATTGATAAAAGAAATAAGTGATTTTATCTGTAAAAAACTCTGATATTGATGTTTTTGAAAGGAAGACATGAAAGGATTTATTGATAATTTAAAAAAAAAATACCTGATATTTCAGGTATTAATTAAGAAAGGAGAAACAGCATGAATTTATATAAGCTCATAATTAGAAAATATACAACATATTTGCGAAAAAGATTTACCTAAAGGATATGTTAATATATCCGTTAGGTAAATCTTTTTCGCAAAAATAGATATGTTTTTGAATAATGATAATCTTCAAAATCAACTTATAATTTGGAGTTAAAAATTTCGAATCAATGTTTTTCTTAATTAGTATAATAAAATCGTCTCGTAGTAAAATCCGAGACTTAATAACACAGTTTAAAATAAAATGCAATTCAAAACGAGATTCGATTAAATAACCTATAAATTATACAAATTGAATTAACTGTCATAGCAATTAGAGGCATAATCTACAGTTAATTCTCAATTATTTTAAAAAAATATAAAATATTTGAGAAAATATAAAACTATAAAAATTAGCTGATTCATCTCTCTTTCAAAGAAATAAAATTTACTACAAATGATGAATTAACTTTAGAAAAATACCTCATTAAATAAAAGAAAAAGGAGTCCTCAAAATGTTAAGCATTTACACAATTATCTCAAAGCTACGAAAAAAAACATCTCAAAATTTTTAAATATATTTTTTCCATTAAATCCATAACTACTCACCAGCCTTAAGTCTGGAACAGACCGACTTAAAGTCCATTCTTGGCTATTAACAAATGAATCTGTAAGAAAACCAGTATACAAATAAGTCATTGAATACAATACATTTTAAAAGCAGATTCATTGAAGTCATGATTAAATGTAAAAATATTACAAATAGTTTAATTCTACATAAAATCCAAAAAGCAGTTATTGTTCTTTTTTTATTTCAATGAATAACTCATAAATTTTACGCGCTATATAATTTTATGTTTCAGTGCTATTCCCCAATCCTTCACTTTCCCTTTCCTACATTAACCATTTCAAGTACTTTACTAGAAAAAATTCCTTAAAAAATAAATTTATATTTATACAAATTTATTACTATTCCATCATAAATTCATATCAATAACTAATAATAACAAATTATACACATACACACATTTATAACTCCAGAATAATATAAACGCTTTTATTTAATTTTAAATCCTGATGACCAAATAAGGCAATTTTTAATCGGTTTCATTTACACATTCTTGTTAATATAATCGTAATTTTTCCTGAAAAGTTATCAAAATGTGAAAAATAGATTTAATTATTAATTATCTATAGAAAAATTTTAAATGAAAAATAAAGCAATATAATTATACATATACTCCGCAGTAATTTCTCCTACAAATTTAGGAGAAAATTCAAATTGTCATACAGAAAACTCTTCTAGAACTAGGAATCTCAAAAGTATGAACAAAAATTATTAGAACATAATATTTTCTCTGTAAAACAGAAAGAAATGATTCCACAAAAATAGTGGCAAGAGGTGTCGTCTTCTATCACGTTTTACAATATTCAATATCCAATAATCAAATTTTTCAATTTCTTAATTAAAAATAATTCTAAATTATTAATTAATTGCGAACTGCAGTCTAAAAAGAGAAATCACTATTTTTAAAATCTACACTAAATGGACGAATTACTTTTTACAAAGTATTTTCAATATAAAATCAACAACTAATTATAAGCATATCTCTTTTCATAGGCTAAATACTAAAACACGTCACAAATGAGCTATAACGCAACTCACCGATCTAAACGTTGAAACTAACTTGCATTCTCCCTAGTGATAATATCTTCAAACTGGCGATTGTTGGCAAGTCAGGATGTGCTATTATCTGTGCTATTTACCAATGAACTTTTACAAGAAAAACATAAAAAAACCGTGACTTTGACCGTTTGTTTTGGAATGAAAGAGTAAATTCACTGGTTTTATATATATATATATATATATATATATATATATATATATATATATATATATATATATATATATATATATATATATATCACTTTTTTATATATATATAGAAACAGATTTTCCGCAGTAAAAGGAGACAGGTGTTAGTATCTCCTAACACATTAGTAGTCAAAGGCAACGATATTTAAAGAAATTTCAACTCCAAATGAAGTTTTTAATTTTAAAAATCAATTGTAAATATATAGTTTAGAGATTATTTTGAATTAAAAGCTTTTTTTTAAATAAAAATACACTTTATATATATTTTTAATTTATATATTATATACTTAAGAGAACTGTGTGAACTTGAATTTTCAACATTCTTTCCTAGTATAGAAAAAAATTTATTAGAACAAATAATTTTGCAAAATTTGTACACTTAAATAATTACAAAAAAAATTTATGAAGTATGTTTTTTTCAACTTCTCTCCCACAGAGAAATGAAACACGCTATCTTTTGATGAAATATTTTTAAATAATATTAACTAGAAATAAGTAGTTTCCAAATTAGGAAAAATATTCGTTGAACAAATCTTTTATGATGTGTGGATAGCCGGTGGCTGTTGCACACTGAGCGTTTTACTCCTTAATAGTAACCTTTATCGCAAGGGAGAAACCTAGAAAATTACTAATCACTCATCCAAAAATAGAAAGCAAAAAAGCGATATTAATCTAGCATTGTTGAAGAGTGGCATGACCTTTTGTTCTGATTACGAACCGATTAGTCATCCAAAACACGCATTTGAATCAAGGATGTTTTAGTAAATTAACAAAAAGATCGCATTTTCACATAAAATTTAAAAAACCACCACAAAAAATATTGCCAAAGAAAATCCCAAAAGTTCAGCAGTACAACATAGTAAAATGCCAAGTCATTGGTCAAATACAGAAATAATTGTGCATTTTCAAATAAAACGCATTGTTTTCAGCAGTTCTTCAATGACACCTTTGGAACGTCTTCTAATGTAATTTAAATATGATCAGCAGTTGGATGAAATCGCAATTAAATTTAAAAAAATTAACAAATTTTGCAATTGTTTCGACAGCATCATTCTATCACCGAAATTATGAATATACAGAAAAAAAAACAACTCAGTGAACATATTATATTCCATAACTGTCACAAAAAGAGAGATAATATCCACAAATGACCTATAAGGATTACGCGATGATTGTCTTTTATGATATTGACATACATTACTTGTGCAAAATCTTCCGGTAAAACAGTAAGTGTCACTGACATAGTATAAAATAACATCACTGATAAAGGATAAATTAAAACTGTACAAGAGTATAAGCGGAAGCAACATTTAAAAGTTGATCTACAAAAATGAATTTATTATGTGAGCTAGTCATAAGAAATTCTCTCCAAGGTTATAAACCAAGGCTCCACGCATGACAAGACAAACAGTTTAAGGGGAGATTTATTTCACTTAATGCGAAATGACAGAATTATTACAGAATACAAGCCGGACAAAGCATTAGCCTTAAATTAGTAACAAAAAACCGCTAAAATAGGCAATGATAGGGTTTCATGAATCAGTTAAAGCTTATGAATAGTCAATTATCAGGAAATTATAATAACAGCAGTCATTTGCAGTCCTAATAAAATCCAAGTTATTCCAAATTCCTATTCATTCCAAAATTCAAGTTCTATTATTATTTTTTACGAAACATTTCGAAACACTTGAAGCATCACATGAAATATGATGTTATAAAATCATGAATTAAATACATAAGGTGTGTGTTTGTTTGTTTTACAAAAAAATGCTGTCACCAACCACCAAAATAAAAATTGTTTTTTATAAACCATGAACACTTACCGCACATTAAGTATCAAAACTTTTTGAAGCTGCTTCAACGACTACTACTACTATGGCAGATTGTTGCGTTATTCAGTAAGCCTACCATCAGCCTTCAGAATCAAAAAATAAACATTCCGCTCACTTTTAAAGTACTTCATACGAGTTATAATCTAAAGTAGAGTATAGCGCGAATCGTGATGACAAGTGTACGATTTTTAAATCATTTATTTTGAAATACCT
Source organism: Latrodectus hesperus (assembly GCA_037975125.1). Classification (NCBI taxonomy): domain Eukaryota; kingdom Metazoa; phylum Arthropoda; class Arachnida; order Araneae; family Theridiidae; genus Latrodectus; species Latrodectus hesperus. The sequence continues at coordinate 104,480,709 of CM075854.1, forward strand.
TTAAAATTACGCTAGTCGTAAAAAAAGATACCCAATAATTTGTGCCGCTGACACGTTGATGCCTACCTATTGTGTGATTTGGAAAGTTTTTTTCCTATAAAAGCACTACTGCTTTTAACGCCACTAGCAGCTCTTTTGTCACGGCTTCCTATTCTGTAAATCATTATCAACGAAGCCAACATCCTGGCAGATTCAGCCGACACGCCCCTTAAAACCACTTATTTATAGTGATGTGCAGGTGATTTACTTTAAATACGAGCAGAATGAGCAAAAGCTATAATACTATGCAACATAAGTCAAAAAAAATTTCACCTGCTAATCACGTGTATTCACCGTCCAAACTTGGCTAGTGAAACTCTCTAAGTCATATACACAAATAAGCATAAGAGCAGAAAAATGTTTCGAAATGCAATATTCCCTGCCGGAAGTTGTGTTTTCAAAAGATTGAAATTTTAGAAACAGCTAAGCAACAAAAACATTTAATATTTATTCAATGTAATTCAAGATAGAACTAAATTAAATACTTAAGAAAAAAATTATTATAACTATATTTGCATGCTTTGCTTGTGTATCGAAAATACAACTAGTTTCAATTATATTGTAAAATAATCTAAATCTGAGTTCAAAATTACATTTGATGCGACCACAAATTTATAAAAAAACTTAAAAAATCTCAAAACATATATATATAAATATATATATATTTACATTATATATATATATATATATATATATATATATATATATATATATATATATATATATATATATATATATATATATACACATACATACACATTTGCTTTGCTGTGGTGAAAAACAAGACCTGTGTGTGTGAATATGAAATATTTTTATCAGTGGACAAGGAATTTATTGGGTGTCGGATATGCAAGATTAAAAAGCGTTCGGTATTTTATATAAATGTCATCATGTGTTTAATGCTAAATACGATGATAAACTTACTGCATTTTATGCTTTCATGGACTATATGATTTATAAATTTTAAAATGGTCTAGTTGGAACTTTAATTGAAAAAATACATACTTACTATATGCGATCAAGATCTAAATTTTGCAAAATATAAGCATTTAAATGCATATTATCTTTTTATTCCTATTTTTATAGTATTCTTATCTTGTGTTATTAAATTGTCAATTCAAAGAAATTAAGCTCCAATATTAATTTGACATCATAAGCACAAGAATTTTCGTACTCAGATTTATATTTTCTTTTATTAAAAATTGAATAAATGTTTTTTGTATTATCTTGCATTTTATTTTTAATTTCATTCTTAGTTTCATTGAAGTGATTTTCAGTTTAAACTAAACTTCGAAAATAAAATATATCATAAAACAAGATCTGCAAAAACATAAGTCAGTTTTGTTTAACAGAATAATCTGTAAATATTTGCCTTTATCCTCTGTAACTTCGAAAATAAATATTTAGCCATACTATAAATAAATATTTTTTTCAAAATAACTCAAATTATATTTACTTATCAAAAATATTTATATATTGTTTAAATTATGTACAATTCGTCAATGTTTGTAAAAATTAGTTTATTATGGGCCTATTAAGTACAAAATTAAACTGAAGACTAAGTAGTGTGACGATTTTTTGTTGAGAGTGCTACACTCACCCGTAAAATTAAATAGATATAATTAATGTAATAAATGGCTGAACAATTTACTTGATATTGTATGTAATTTAAATACCTCTCTATATTTATCAAAGTCAATTAAAATGTCCTATTCAATTGTACTATTATATTATTGAATAAAAAATCACATCTTTATATTATAATTGTCAAAAAAATTAATAAATACGGTAACTCCTTAAAATAAAGAATTCAATATGTAATTTCTGCACAACATTGTCAGTATAAAAAATGAGCAATACTTATGTAAAAGATTAAAATTCACTCTTTTTTTACAATCTTATTTACTCCTTTAAATGATTTGTTGTTACTCCCCTTAAAAGGAGTATTTTCACTGCATCTTTCAAAAGAGTGAATTTCTATCTTAAAGATTGGTTGAGTTTTGTCAAAATGAAAGAGTGAAATTTCACTCCTTCTGCGTGGAATCCAGTCGATATTTTACGAGAGTGTACATACATCCAAAAACGAGATAGAATTCGAATCCAGAAACTATTAAACGAAGGGTAATGCCCTCCTCATTCAACTGCCAGATTATATATATATATATATATATATATATATATATATATATATATATATATATGTATATATATATATATATATACACACACACACACTCTCTAAAAAATCGAGTGGTTTTTCACCACTCGATGAGCGACGGATATTTTGTACTTCATAAAGATACAAAATGAATCCGTTTCTACTTAATTGGGTAGAGAAGTTCTCCTTCAAACACTCCATCCTCGATTCAAAGCAATTTTCACTCTTTTTTTGACGTGTTTATGGCACAAAGCAAATGTGATGTGCTCTGATTGGTTTAAATCATCACGTAGCTCTATGTTTTCGGTTTAGTTTCGCTAAAAATGGAGGAATTTAAAACTTCATTTTGTAAAGGCGATCTATTTGAATTAAAAATTTATATAATCGGACAAGAAGAAACGCAGAAACATTACGGTAATTCTTTATTTCTTATAATTAATTGAATGACTAAATCAAATCTTCATATTTGTGATTTTTCACCATGATATAAGCTTTCCTATTCGAAAGTGTGAATGAATGAGTTATATTGAACTCATATTCATGTAATATTTATAATATTTGAAATTTCTTCTTAATAGATAATGTTTAATATAAAAATGTGTTTGGAAATTTTATTTTTTATTTCAAATACTATTTTTTACCAAAATTCAATTTATTACAAATTAACAGTAAATTATAATGAATGCATTTTCAAATTCTTTTAATTTCGAAACTGCGTGCATATGACTATTAATTTTCTCGTTGATTTAAATATCCAATGTATATTATAGAAATATTATTTAATATAGTTTATTGTACTGAATTGAAAGGGCGATTAATATCAAATACAACATTTTACCAATGAATAAGAATAAATATTTTCATAAATAAAATTCGAAGCTTTTTAATTTAAATGTTAATACAATATAAAGCAAATATTAATGTACAGAATATTACTTGACAATATGTATTTTATTTATTAAAATTTGAATGACAATATGTATTTTATTTATTAAAATTTCTATGACAATTTTTGATTTGATTGCTACAATGTAAAAGCATTCGTAGATAAAACGAAAACAAAATTTTATATGTATCAAAATCTACTATTAATATGAATAATATTTTAGAATTTCCAACTAAACATTTTGTCGATAGAAATATAATTTATATTCGTATTTCATGGTTGTCATTGTCATCAGTGAAGAAAAAAATATAAAAAAATTAGCAAAAGCAAATTTGAAACATATTATTTTGAAGATGATGAAATGCAATGTAAGGAAGAAATGGCTGATCTGGTATATTCTGTATAATGTGTAATCAAAATAAGTTTTATGGAGACTGAGAAAATGTTAACTATTGTTATTACTACACAAGTATTAATTTCATTTTGCTTCTAAAATGTATTTAAAAGTTTGAAGTAATATTCTATGTTTAATGTAAGAATGTGGTAACTAAATGACATGAAAATTCCAATCAATATTTTCAGTTAAAATCTCTTATTAAAGTTTTTGGTATTTAAAGTTGGTTTTAAAATAATGTTTTTTTTTGTTTGTTTGTCACTCAACGGTCATTTTTTGCACACGAGGGCTAATTAGACCGGGACTTACGGTTTAAAGTGGAATCCGAACCACTACAAACATCCATACCCAAGGTGGGATTCAAACCCACGAGCTGTTGAACCGAAGGCAAGAGCGCTAACCATTCGGCTGCCAGCTCGGCTTTAAAATAATGAAAGGTAATTATTTTTTATTCATTAAATTAATATACTTGGTAATTAGCTTAAGAAATTTTAATAATGTTTTTAAATCTATTTTGAAATAAAGTTTTGTTTTTACAACTAAAACCAAATTTTAATTATCTTCCTAATAAATTTATAATTCAGTTAAAATTTTCCGAATTTTTAATTTGAATTTAATTGCTTAAAAAATAAATATTCAGAATTTATAATTCACTTGACCATAACTAGTTTTTACGTGTATGATATTTTTGAGTAAACACATATGCATATATGTGTGTATTTTTCCTTTCAGATAAAATGACTGCAATTTGAAATGCTTTATGAAATTCATAGAGAAAAAATATTTGAACTTATGAAGAAAATGCTTAAAGCAAAATAACATTTTGTGATGAAAAATAGATCATCTATTGTTCTATTCTATAACAGAATTTATGTCTCTAAGTATCCAAAAGAGGCTGCTATTAATGAAACATTGGCAGTATAAAACCTGTATTGTTTGCATATTTAAGGATGAATTTTAAAATATCCATAAAGTACTAAACTTTTATATCAACATTATTTTCTAACAATGCCACAATGACTTAAGCTCACCAAAATTTACAATTCCTTAAATAATTTGTATACCTGCATTTTTAATGGTAGAACATGAAACATGCTGTTGATGCATTTCCAAGTTTTTTATTGCATGTGAATAAGATATTTTAAATTATTTTAATGACAAAAACATTTAGTTGAAATTTTGCAGAAAAAAAATTTTTTATATAAAAATGGAAGAAAAAAATCAGTTATTTTGATATTTGTTTAATGATTGCATGATCCAAAAGTAAGTAATTAAAATCTGTATTTTACAAAATATGCAGTATTGCTTATGTCTTTTATTATATTGTAGTTTTCTATCTTGTATTTTTATAAATCATTTTACATGTAATGTATATGAATATTAGTATATGTAATACAAAAGCATAGTTTCAAAATTTTTTTGTTGTAATTTGTAAAATAAAATATTCATGTAGTTTCACCTGTTTTTCAGTTATAGCTGATTGATTCAAAATGCTTTACATTAAAAATAAATTTATGTATGCATGTATATATCTTTATTTAATGTTTAAAAATCCATTTTGTAAATTATGATAGGGGATATACCTATTTCATAACAAAGAGGAATACAAAATTATTTTGTGCTTGTTTCATTGTATATCAATAATATATCATTTTTGCCACATTCTTATAAAAATTTTCAAAAACTACTAGATAATCATTAATTTACTAACTTAAGTTACTACATTTTAATTAATTAATTAATTAATTATACCATTTTTTAATAAATTGCTTTAAATTACAATAAAAAGTTCTATTAATTTAATATATATGATTATTCTCATTATTACAGATATATTTGCAATTTGATATCCAGAGGCTCTGATTGTTTTCTCAATAAATATCCTGCATTCTATGCTCCTAGAATATTATCATATGTTCAAAAACTTGTCCTGTAATATGGAATAAAAATGTGAAAATTCAGTATGATAGTATTTTTTAGGCTGAATATAATTCCAATACAGAATATAATTACGTAGATATCTGATTTCTTGCAGCTTTATTTATTTTTTTTTTTTTTCATAAATAAGGCTTTATTTTTCTGAAGTATTATTCTTACGAAATTTTTTGGTATTAAAGTTTATACAGACACTATAATGAGAATACAAATATTATAGAAATTTTAGTTATGATTTTTTTCTTTCGAATTAGGTGAAGAGATATGTAGAAAAACAACGCTCATAAGCAGTCAACTACTCTTGCTTTGCTGTGGTCAAAAGCAAGACCTGAATATGAAATATTTTTATGTGTGGATAGTGGATTTATTGATGTCGGATATGCAAGATTAAAGAGCGTTCAATATTTTATATAAATGTCATCATGTGTTTAATGTTAAGTACGGTGATAAACTTACTGTATTTTATGCTCTCATGGACTATATTATTTATAAATTAAAAAATGATTCAGAGTTGGGACTTAAATTAAAACAACACATTCTTAATATAATCAATCAAGATCTAAATTTTGCATAGAACAAGCATTAAAATGCTATTATCTTTTTTATTCTTATTTTGTTTTATTAAACTGACAATAAAACTCTCAAGCTCAAGTTTAATTTGACATCATAAACATAAGAATTTCTGTATACATATTTTTCTTTTTTTTGGTATAAAAATTGAATAAATGTTTTTTGAATAATCTTGTATTTTAATTTCATTCTTAGTTTCATTAAAGTTATTTTCAGTTTAATTTAAACTTGGAAAATATATCATATAAAGATTAATTTGCAAAACCATAAGTCAGTTTTGTTCTACAGAATAATCTAAATATTTGTCTTTATCCTCCTGTAACTTCAAAAATGCATATTATCAATATTCAAAAATAAATATTTAGCTATACTATAAATAAATTATTTTTTCAAAAGAACTTAAATTATATTTACTTATATAAAATATTTATGTATTTTTTAAATTGTGTACAATTTGTTGTACTAATGAAGTGTGTTAAAATTAATTTTGTACTTAATGGGCCCATAGTAAACTAAATTGAAAAATATGTAGTGTGACAATTTTATCTTGAGAGTGCAACACTCACACGTAAAACTAAATCGATATAAATAATGTAATAAATGACTGAACAATTGGCTTGATAATGTATGTAAATTAGAAACCACTATAATTATCCAAATCAATTAAAATGTCATATTCAATTGTACTGTTATATTATTGAATAAAGAAATCATATATCTTTATATTGTAATGGTCAAAAAAAAACATAAATCCTCAAAATAAAGAATTTAAAACTTAATTTCGGCACTAAATTGTCAACATAAAAAAAATCACCAACACTTCTATAAAAGATTGAAATTCACTCTTTTTTCTATCTTATTTACCTCTTTAAGCGATTTGTTATTTCTCCCCTTAAAAGGAGTGGTTTACCCGCATCTTTCAAAAGAGTGAATTTCTATCTTAAAGATTGGTTGAGGGCCGACCGATGGCTGAGTGGTTAGCGCTCCTAACTCCTGAGCTGTGGGTCCTGGGTTCAAATCCCGGTTCGGGCATGGATGTTACTTTCTTTCTCGGTTCTCTCCGTGTTTCTCTATCCTTTCTTCTGTGATGATGTATGAATGTGGCCCGCCCTATAAACGGGTTTGTGGTGGTATGACGCGGGTAATGCTACTCGCCTCCGTGACTTGGTTCACGGGTGCCCGCTGGGTAACGACAAATGAGTAGCAGTTTCTGGCCTTGTTGCGGCATAGGGTTCAACCCTCAAGTGCCCGCCGTTGGAAAAAAAAAAGATTGGTTGAGTTTTGTGAAAATGAAAGAATGAAATCCACTTGATTTTTTAAGAGTATATACATTATATAACGATGCATAAGAGATAAGAGTCAAGTATGAATAGTGTCTTTTTTAAAAGTTACACATGTAGAAACTTTTCACTATACATTTAATTGTAATTAAAATTCACTGATGAAAATACAAACTAGTTTCGAAACACATTTGTTAAAAGTAGCAAGCGTTTGCATGTTATAACACTGTATGTTGAAATCGAGTTTATAGAAAGCGTTGCACACCTCATAGGCTTCTTTCAAAATAAGAATAACCTTTCTAAAATAAACTTTTTTGAAGAGATGAGATAATTTTTAACATATATTACACAGTGAATGTTATTAAAAGTTTTTCTTAAATAATTTTTTTTCAACAACATGTACCTGGCACTTTAATTCCACTCCACATTTTAAGTGAAAATTTTCAAACGTCAATCGCGATTCGAGATATCAAGACTCTTGCTTAAGAGTCTCCCGTTTAGAGAGTGAAGTACTTGAATTCAAAATGGAACGATTCATTACGAAAGGAGAGGAATTTGCTTTACTTATAATTGCAGTTTAAGGACGTCAAACATCAGCTATTCAAATCAAGAGAATATTTGCTTCTTGCCAAGTCTAAATCGATTTACGAAAACATCTTAACGTTTTGCAGAATTTTAAACCTACATCAGATCTGAAATTAATGAAATTTTTTGCATATAAATAAGGATTTACTAGCACAAATTAAGAATATTTACTAACCTATTTGATAAGCTGTATCCTTATAATCACAATGTTTCTGTGTTAATTTTGATATCAACAATAAAATGCTTATATACAACTACACTACTGATGAATGCAAGAGAGAATGCGAAAAAGTACGGAATTGAATGGTAGAATAACCTTCTAAGTCCGTTTTTGTAAACCCGACACGCATGTTTTAAAATACCGGAAAGTCAGAAAAATTTGACATGCGATAAAAAAAAATTGATATTCTATGTGTGTGTGTGTGCGACTCCCAGTTTAAGTATATACGCCGGGAAAGAAAAAAATGCAAAGGATGGGAAACGACATAGAGAAATAAGAAAACTTTGAAAATAACAGTAACAGTTGATGCTGGATATGTTCCTGACTATTTTTATTTCATAAAATCTATATCAAATACATCAACTGCAAAGAAAAAATATTTACCAAATTCAGCAGAAAATTTAACTTTCAAACTTGACTGTTACGTGTATTCATAACTTTAATATAGTTTTTTTTTTTTTTTTTTTTTAAATTTCCTTAGCTACATATACAAGCAAAGTTAAAAATATAAGAAAATAGCACATATTTCCTTACGATAATGTAAATATTAAAACTAAATAAAATTAAGGTATTTCGCCTCTGATATATAAAATGAGGTAGTGAAAAACATTAACATTATAAGCGCGTATGAAAAAGCAAAAAAATATATTTTGTAAGCGTTCAATTCCTCATAGTTTTACATTAGATTAACAAACTCAATTTGCGTATTGATATTCAAATTTATAAGTTTTAGTTTCTGGGTTTTTCTCAGGGTTGTTATTGTAGCTTTAATACATACGTGGTCTGCATATAAAACTACGTTGCACATTGATGTATAGTTTTCCCCAAACTTATAAAATTACACATTATCTACATACATATACTACCTGTTTAAAGTTAAAATTTTCAAGTTTAGTGATTACCTATACAACCTTTAATGAAGTTTTTCAAGATCATACATAAAGCCTATTCAAATGAAAAACATGAACAGCAAATATCCATATTTATCAATGTAATGCCATTTTATTTACAACGTATATACAATTATTGTTGTTACAATAGAATAACAATTTACAATATGCTCTTCCGTAGCTCTAATGCTGATTTAACATTGTATGGAGACTGGTTATACGTTGTAATGGAAAATTATAATCAATCATTATTTACTCTCCAGTAAAGTTTTGCCAATAAAATGCATTATGTATATCTCTAAGTTTTCGCGTCAAATTGTCTGAAATGACTTCGATTCGATTTGTTGCTCAACAGTTTTTTCCATCCGACGATTCTGGAAAGAGCAGACTACAGTTAGCCCCCAGTAATAACTAAAAAACACCTCGGAGTTCATTTTTGCCGGCGGTAACACACTCAAATGTAACTCTGAGACAATTAAAAATCCGAATGTTATGTTGTTGTGTTGTTACTAACGACACTTGGACAAGCCAAGCTCGCTATGCCTTGGCTATGCGAATTTAAGTCCATTGGGGGAGTCTTTCGTTTTTAATCAAAGCACCATGAAGGTGAAGAACGACTTTGCACTACACACATGCCATAGGTACCCGTTTATAGGGTAGGCAACCATT